>JBAMBJ010000123.1:0-157075 GCA_037043495.1 Drosophila recens
GGAATGTCTATCTTTAAAATTGTCCTTATAATTAAGATTTTCTAATTTGTGGGCGTTTAAGGGGGCGTGGCCAAAATCTAAAACAAACTCGATCTGCTTACAATATAGACGCACCTACATACCAAGTTTGAAGTCTCTAGCTTTTATAGTCTCTGAGATCTAGGCGCTCTTACAGACGGACAGACAGACAGACGGACAGACGGACAGACAGACATGGCTATATCAACTCGGCTGTTGATGCTGATCAAGAATATATATACTTTATGGGGTCTGCCACGCCTCCTTCTGCCTGTTACGCACATTTTTTTTTGTGACAAAGTTAATAGACCCCTATACTTTTTTAAAGTACGGGGTCTAAAAATGATTAATTATGCTAAAAACATTTGATGTTTTAAAATAAATCTTTAGTTTTAATTTCAAAACATTTTTTTTTTAATATGAAATTCTGAAAAATAGTTTATGCTGTTTTTTTTTATCAATATATAGTTTTTTTTTTTTATTAATTTTTAATAAAGTTCTAAAATTCTGAAAAATAATTTGAATTTCTTTTTAAACAAAAAATTTAGTTTATATTTCAACATATTTTTTGCTTTAATTTATAAATATTTTAAAAATATAAAGAATATGAACAATTTATATTTAAGCTGAATACAATTAATGTTTTAAAATAAAGTTTAAAGTTTTACTTTCAATATTATTTTTATTTTATTAATAAGCTTTGATTTCTCCATTACTTTCTGGTGTTCTGATAAACAAATTCAACTTTTTTTTTTATGGTTCAAAAAATTAATTTATATTTTCACTATTTCTTTGTATATAGTTATAAATTTTTAAAAATATTATAAATATCGTTTAATGTGCGCTAAATTGTCGAAAATGCCCACTGTGCAATGGCAAAAAGGCAATGGCGATGGCTCTGCCCACAGTCCCTGCTAATTGTATTCTAATTGCTCTGCCATGTTCGTGTTCGGCTCATTAATCACACGGCCCAATGTCTCAATCCTGCCACGCCCCCAATTCCCTCCCCCTTCCTGCTCCTGTTTCCCACCTACCAAATGATACACTGAGAAAAATTTAACAGTGAAAATGAGAGTATTTATGTTATATGAACTTCAAGATAGGTTACAACCAATTGCGAATTGTAAATTAAATATGACAAATAGGCGACTTAAATATGTATATTTAAAAAGAATATGTATATGAGCATTAAATATATTAGATATTTTAAAAGTTAAAATAAGTGGCAACTTGTTTAATTTAAATGCAATTTGCTAAAATTTTCGATAAATTGTACTCAAAATGAGTATTACCAAACGTTCATATAAAATATGCAACTTTTTATTCAAAGTGTTTTTTTTTTTACTGGGCTTAACTTTGTAAATTTTCAAAATTTTTCTAAAGTTGGAAATTTGATCCTCTAGACCACAGGAGGATTAATCAACAATTCTGCATTTGAGCTTTATTTATATTTATCCTCTTCCTGTTTTTCCTAATTTAATTTATGAATTTGTAGTATGACTTAGAAGTGGATCAATTAAGTAATCAAATAAGTAATCAAGGGGATCAAGTGAGTAATACCTAAATTTATGTACGCAGCGCATCATTTGTTTTCTCTCAGTGTACTATGTGTGTCTGCTTCGTTATTGAGATGGCTGTGAGGGACGAAGGGGGTAGTGTGGCTAGAGGGGTAGGTAGTCCTCAGGGGGCGGGATCTGTTGTCAACAGCTGGCAATTAAAAGACACTCACGTCAACGTCGCGTCGCGTGGAGGCAACAGGTGACAACATTGCCACCTTCCCACCTTGCCACACATTCGTCTGTCTGTTTTGTGCCACTCGCCACTTGCTGCACAAAAAAGAGAAAGAAAATGTGCAATTGAACCCTCTACTTTACACCTCTTTACCCTTTCCTTTAGGAAAATGCAACTAAATAATCGTTTGTGGATTTGCAACGGAAGATTATCCCAGCTATTATTATATTTTTAAATACTCAGTCAACATATTATAAAATAATTATACATACATAATCTTATGTAAGATTTATTTAGAGTAGTAGAAAATAAAATTATTTATAGAACCTGTAGCTCAAATAGCATAAAGGATTTATGAAGTTTGTTAAAGTAAAGTTGATATTGACATATGGGTATTTCCAGGATCGAGAGCGCGATATTTGTACGTCTTTAAATTAAAAAAAAATGGCTAAAGTTGACATTTTCAAAAATGTTTTCTCCCGGGCTAAAAGACAAGCTTTGAAGACTTGTCGTTTTCGAATTATTTATAAAAAAAACAATGCATCGCGAACGCGACGAAAAATGGAAGTCATTTTTGGTAATCTTGACAAATGCGAAATTCAGTGAAATGTGGCGAGTAATTTGGAAGAAAATACTTTTAAACCATAGTAAAATAATACAGATTTCCATTTTACAAATAATTTTGATATGTTACAATCACTCTAATTATTTTACAAATTTTATTAGTAATTTATAACGCGACATCGCGACATCGATAGAATACAAACAGTCCATTTTGGAAATCAATTTTTAATAAAATGGCCGAAAATATAGGAAAAGTAAATTTATTTCAATAAAGAATCTATATGTTCATCCTATTGACTTTCTTCTAGCGTATGATGCTAAAATAAAGAACTTGAATACATTTTTGGATCAACATTTCACAAGATGTGAACTTTTGATAAATTTTACGTTTTTGGGGAGGTGAAACTTTTTGGAAATGCCCATATTCGTCATTCTGTCCAGTCCTAAAATCTAAATCATTAGCTCAAGTTGCTAAAAAAACAATTAAAGCGTCATGTTTTAGAAATTGGCGTCACAATGTCGCCTTCTTCATCGTCGACGGGCAAAAATCATTACAACGTCGTGATCACAGCTGATAAATAACTTCAGACTTTAGCAAACACAAACAAGAAAACACAGAAAATACGCTAAATATATATGCACATATAAATATATTTATATTATTATTATGATTTCGATGCAAAGATCGATTTATTTTCTAGTGTAGATTCTCAAATAATTTTTAGTTCAGCTACTAAAATTCTATCGCACTTTAAATCCATAAGAACAGTTTATCGATCTTTGCCGTTGATTGAAGGGTGATTGAAGAGGGCATAAAAAGAGGGGCAGTGCAGGGAAGATTTGTATTTATAGATCTATTGAAAATTGCTGTTCGTAGATTGTGTCAGCTATAAATAGGAACTACAGTCGCTAGGAATGGCGTGTGGCCGCAGTGGCCACAGTGCACTATGGGAAAAAAGTCCAATATTTTGTGTCATAAACTAAATTTCTTTTCTGCATATTAATATTTGAAGCGCGCTCGAAGTCAGCTGATTTAGTCCATAATGTTGGGTTTTTTTCCCATAGTGCAGTGATGTCGATGTGATGACGATGACGGGAAAATCTTTTCTCTGTCTCTCTATTTTTTTCTGTTTTATTTTAAAACAATTCAAAAAATGTATGCATTAAATTTAAGCTACATTTAAACTAAGAAACTAACTGATCAAAAAATCTTTAATTCTAAAAAGCATAAAGTAAATAAGAAAAAGCTAATAAAGACGAAAAAAATCTAGAAATCAAACTAACTTAAATGGAACATAACTAACAAAAAACGTCTGTACTTAAATTCAAAACTAAATAAGAAAAATTACAATAATATTGAAAACACAAATAAAAAAGTCCAGTAAAAGAATTAAATAAATTTAAGCAAAAATCAATAAATAAAAACCAAAACAAATAAATGAAAAATAGCTTGAGCGATAAATAAACTTATGAAAATATCAATAAATAAATTGAAAAATAAAGTAAAACGAGAACCAAATAACAATAAAAAGTTCAGAAAGTAAGTAAAGTCAATTAAATTAATTTAATTAAAACGAAAATTTGTAAATAAAAACCAAATAAAAGAAATCAACTTGAGTAAAAATAAACTTATAAAAATAACGATAAACAAATTGATTAAAAAAAAAGCAAATTTACTTAAGTGAAACATAACTAGTCTGTAAGTAAGTACAAAAATAAATAAAGCAAATGACAAGAAAAATTGCAAAAACATATACGTAAATAAAGTTCATTAAATTAATGAAATAAATTAAATTAAAACCTTATAAAAATATTGATAAATAAATTGGAAAAAAAAGTGAAAAACGTAAACAAATCAATTAAATTAAAATACTAATAAAATGCGTTTCATGTTTCTGTTTGCATTTATATTTGGCATTTTCATTTGCCAAGCCATTAAAAATATTTGCACAGAGAGAGAGAGAGAGGAAAAGGGAAAGAGCGAGAGAGAGAGAGAGAGCTGCGCACAGTGGGCATTTAATATGTATATTTATTGTGTGGTAAATTAATTTTTAATTATGTTGCAAGCACTGACAATGCCACGCCCCTTTTTGCCTGCCTTCACCCTGTGTCTTTTGTTTACTCTCCCCATAGGCCTTTCCCCCTTCCCCCGGCAACTCTACAAATGTGTTTACATTTTTTCTTGCGGGCATTTTTCACTCGACGCGTCGCGTTTTAATTGATTTTAATTGATAATTTTTCGCGCGCTCAGCATGAAAAATGCGAGCGAAAATTCGCGGGGAAAGTCGGAAAATTCGTAGACACTTTTAATAGTTTTGTGTTTAACAAGTTGTCAATTTAATTACGCTCCGAACTGATTACACAAACTTAATAAGCAACAAGTACAAAAAAAAATAAAGGGGAAAATTTAAAAACAATCACAAGAATTTTGCTCGACAATTTTCCACGCGTTGTTCGCGACGCACAAATTGCAACTGTCGAGTTGTCGTCGCCGTCGGCGGCATTTGGCACAGTTTCAACTAAAATTTTACACACACACGCACACAGAGAGAGACAGAGCCTTAGTATAGAAAGAGAGAGTGAGTGAGAAAATACAAAATTCAATGATGATATTTATAAATTTATGATGATATTCAAAACTGCCTCTTGCCTCACGATCAGCTTGCCACACATTCCCCTGTGTTGCACGTCTGTCAATGCCACTGCCACGTGGCAGCTACATGTTGATGCAAGGGGCGCAAGGGGGCGGGGCAGGGGCAGGGGCAGAAGGAGGGGTGGAGTGGGCCTGGTCTTTAAGGCATAGCGCCAACAACGGCAGCTGCCAAACAGTTGCAACCAGATACGATAAGATGGTCAATTTTCTGATGTGCGCATACCCTGTAAGTGTGCCCAGAAGTGGGGTATATCGGTACAAAAAATCAGCAGAGATTTTTTTCCACAAAAAAGATTTGTTGATTTTTTTATGATATATTTTTGATAATTTGAAAAGAAAACATCAAAATATAAAAATTAAAGTCTATGATTTATTTTCATACCATTTGCAGTACACTTTATTTAAATTTTTACCTTATATACAGTGGTGGTCAAAAGTATTTCGGTGCTAAAAATTATTATTTTGAAGGAAAGGAATTGTAAGAATTGTTTGGCAAAACTTTTTGCATTAAAACAGAAAACTATAAGAATTTACAAAAATAAATATTTAAGTATTTTTTGTAATGTGTCGTATTTTTAAGATAGCATACCCTGTAAGTGCCCCAAAAAGTGCGGTTTATCGTTCAAAAATTAAAAGGGATGTTTATCATATACATATGTATACGCATTATTGAATCTATTTTGTCATTGAGCATAGACAATTTTAAGTTGATTAAATGTCAAATGAAATTATTTTCTCCTCCCAATAAATTAAAATGCATATTAATATTAATATTTAACAAAATTAAAAAAAAAATTTGTTTGACAAGTAAAATTCTGTTTTATAATTATATGACTTCAATTTTTACAATTTCGAATAAATAGAAATCGAAAGAAGACATAATTTTGTAGTAATTTTTTTTTTATTTTTTATTGGTTCGTGCAATTAATTTTTACCTTAAATTTGTATGAGATATATCTTAAAATCATTTCCAAATTATTTAATAATAATTAGGAATACGAGTTATATACACTGGTTTTTTAACAAAAATTATTTTTCAAATAATATTTGTAATTTAAAAATATGTTTTAATTTAAAATTGAGGTCAAAAGTACTTGCTAAAATTTAGTTTTATGCTAGAAGTATAAAAAATAGTTTTTATATGAAACACCCCATTTTCAAAAATTTTAATAATTTGATTTTTCAATTGTAGTAAGCGCTCTAAGGAAAAGAAAAGTGTTTGCAGACAGAATGGACAAAAAATGCATTTTTCTAATAATGAAAATTGCTTTTCCGAACAGACTTGAGACTTGCATTGATTGCTTTAACTAAGCTTAAGCTGAGTACATGAAAAAAATTGGAGTAAAAGCATTTGATGTGATTTCATTTTGTAGCCTGTTGAACAAAGACAGCCTTTATCTTCCCCTCTCTCTCTCTCTCACTCGCATTCACTCATAAATGGAGACAAAACGAGGGCATTTCAATTAGTTTGCCAAATGGCAGCCGTTGGGCAATTGTTGTTGCTGTTGTTGTTGTTGTTGCAGTTGCAGAGTTGCTTTTAATTGTTGCTTTTGCTGAATTTGCCGCTGGCAGCACCAACAACAACAATAACAACAGCAAGAGAAAGCAGAATGAACAAAAAGAAAACGAGTTCCGCCTAAAAGTATGCAATGCTTAATTGACACCGAACAGCAGAGGTGACATATGTATGTATGTGGAACGTAAGTGTGTGTGTGTGTGGAACGTAAGTAAGAAAATGCAGAGTTGTTTTCTTATTAAAAACAAATAATAAATAATGCAAAATATTCAAATAAAAATATATGTTTAAATTATTATCATTCCAAATATAAAATTATGAGAAATAATATTGAAATCACGGATGATTTCAACAGGTTTGAACTACAAAAAAATTCTCAGCGCAAAATCAACATTTAAATTGCTTTTAAATGTAACAAAATAAATTTATTGATAGATTTAATTTAATCCAAAATTAATTGATTTACATAAAATTATTTCTTAAGTTGAATAGGTATGCATGAAATACACTTAAATGAATTTATTAATTATTAAAAAAAACATACTTTAAATACACAAGTGTTAAATATGACATAAACACCAAGGATCGTAACGATTGTAAGTTTTATGAAAAAACTTATAAGGTAAGAGTTACTTCCTGATTTTTATTAAAAAAAAATTGAAAAGTAACTTTGGTTTTTAATTTTTATGAAAAAAATTGAAATTAAAACTAATCATTAATTTTAATTTTATAGTTAAACCAAAACTCTTATTTGCAATTTTTATGATCAAAACTAAAAATAAAAATAATTTTCCTATTTAATGATAATTATATTAAAAATAAAAGTTATTCTTCAATTTTCATTATAAAAGTTTAAAAATAAAAATTGTATGTAAATATCTTTTAAGCCAGAAGGGCGTTTTATGTACATATATTCTTAGGATATTCGTAGCGACTTAAATGAAAATAAGAGTTTACTTATGATTTGATTTATTTAAAAATTGCAAAATAACTTGCATTCATAATTATTATAATACAAATGGATAATATTTTTTATTAAAAATAAAAGCTTATTTAGTTTGTCAAAACTCTTATTTGCGATTGCTGCAAAATACCAAAAATTTTGAAAATTTCGAAAATGCAAAGCAACATTGAGTTATTATCACGCTACGCTTTGACTGCAGGCACTTGATTTACGTGTGTGTGTGTGTGTGTGTGTGTGTGCGTGTGTGTGTCTGTGTGTGTGTGGAACGTGTTTGGAACACATGCATAACTCGGTCGCTTTTCTTGATGATTTGGAGCGCAAAATTCAACGCACACACAAAACTCGCAGCGACACCCAAACAAACCCCCACTCACCCCACCAACCCCCTTCCCCTTCAGTTGCAGTTTGCCTCCTTGCCCCTTTCCCCTTGCCCCGTCCACACCCCGCAGTGCCCACAAGCTGCCAATCTGCCCGGGGGCAATAGAACAAGTTTGCCTATCCGGCAAATATTTGCGAGTCAAGTTGTCCTCGAGCCAACAAAGAGAAAGAGGGAGAGGGAGAGAGAGAGAGAGACAGAGAGAGAGAGAGAGGTAGAGAGACAGAGAGAGATAGAGAGAGGGAGAGAGACAGGTGGTCGGACGCCGGCTTCTTCTATTGTTGTTGATGATAATTTTTGGTGTCAGCATAAATGTCACCCGCTTCCATTTCTCCCTCTCTCTCTTCGCTCTTTGCTTTTCGCTCTTCGCTCTTCTCTGTTCACTTCCCTCTTCTCTTTCCTCCTCTCTCTTCCTCTTTCTCTTGCACGTTTTCGATGCTCAAATCTATGGAACTGTGTCAACTTGACTCATTGTCTGGCCATTGCCAGACTGAGACGCCGAGACACCGTGAAATGTTGCATGCACCAGGTTGCAACTTGCAACTTGCAACTTTCTGAGTCGCAGTCTCAGTCGCAGTCACAGTCAGAGACTGTGCCAAGTGCAATTGGTCAATCATTTCACGAGGGCAGTTTTATAAGTTTCTTATTTAAAAACTCTTAGTTTTGAGTAGTGTAGTAAAAAAATATATCAAAAAATTTAAAACTCGATTTCTGCGGAATTGATTTTTTAAAACCTTAATTTAATCTTTTTTCTGGCGATTTCATTTTGATTTAATACTAGATATGGGCTAGTCCATCGTTGCGAACGTTACATTCGCACGCATATTCTCATGTTAAAACTGTTGCAGCTCCCGTTCGGATCGGTAAATTTTAATTTAATTTTTATGGAAAATGTAGATCTTTGGGAGCACTCGAAAACTTATTTGTTGAAAAACAAACTATGCGTGCTGAAAGTTCCGTTGCTGAGGTTAAAAAAAAAGGGAAGTTGATTTGAGGGTTAACGTGCAATATCATATTTTTAAACAAATTTGGCATAATAAACAAAAAATACCCAAATACAAAAAATTATGTGGAGTATAAAACCATTTCAATCCAGCGTAAAAAATAATGTTAAAAAGTCTCGTTCAATAAAAATCTTAATATTTGTCTGTTGCGCACGCTACGTTGCGAACGTTACACTTTGTATACACATTTATAAGTATTCCAGAATAACAAAACGACGATCAAAAACAACAGGTAATTTATGACTCCAGAAACTCTTGAAACTACCCACGTGTGTTCGCTTGAAGCACGACTCCAAGGAGAATTTCGCACACCCAAAAACCCAATGTGAAGATGAATTAGACCAAAGCGGATTTAATGCGGTCACATCAATATATATGTTTATTTGGCTAAGCATATATTTCAAACGATTGACAAGTGTAGCAAATGACAAGTGTGGAATGAGCCAGTTACGATTTCAAGAACGCTAATCCAACGGGCCGTCCGAGTCAGCGAAATGGAAATGGAAATTGGAAAACAGGAAGCGGTAATCGGGAATCGGGGATCGGGAATCCGAAATCGGGGCACAATAACGGGAACGGAGAAGGGCCGGGTGACTCGGAAAGGGGGCGGCTCGGTACCGTAGGCTTGAAATCGAAGTGGTCAGCGAACTGTGGAGTAAGGTAAAATGAGTATCAAATATATTGGTGATTAAGATAGTTAATAAATATACCGTACCTCGATAGGCGTCTGTGCTTTCAGATAGATTTGTAACCAGTGTGATGTGTGGATGATTCCTTTGCTTCAAGTTTACTTCGAATGTGTGTGTGTTTTGAGATTCAGACTGTAGCTGCGCAACTGTTTCCGTGTCTATTAATTCTAAGTATATTTTAAATTCAAGTTGTGTAATTTTTCGCTCCGCTGTGTATTTTTTATGGATGCGTTTTTCGGTGTTCCTAAAACAAAGAAATTCTCATTCAATTAACTACGCCTGCATATAAAATAAAAGTTTATTTTTATCGCAATAATTTTTGGGAAATTTTTAAATAATTGTAGCTTACCAAAGTATTTCAAATTTTTGATGTTTCAACTTTCTCTCAGTCGTCAACTAGCACTGGTAATTTTGATTTAATTTCATTTTATTTCATGTGTTTTAAACTTTTCTAAATTTTTTCTGCACTTTAAATTTTTGAAGCTGTTGCTTGTTTGAGATGAATATTCGGACTGAACTAACGGGAGCTCTTCCATTGGGAAATCAGTTTCAGTTTTCCAAGGCTAACTAGTTGGGAATGTTTTTTTGTAAGTGTTAAAGGCCATCTGAGATTGTAAATAAAAATAAAAATTTGAGAGATTTAAAAAAAAACAAGTGGTAAAGGCCATAGTCCTGTTTTCGACTATAGTATACACTTTACTTATTAAAAAAAATACAAAATATTTTTTATTGCATACTTTTAGGCACTTACATCGCTTAAAAATTTAAATCAGCCATTCCTAAATTTCTATTTGTCCGATCTTGTTACTTTTTATTAGGGCGGTGGCTAATAAAAGTAGTTAACGTTAATAAGAAAAAATCCCAATAATATTTGCGTGTGGGAACTTAGAAAAATAAATAAAATACTAAAACTAAATTCTGTAAAATTCAGCAAATTATTGTATGATTCAACATAAACATAACATAAACCTAAAATGTATAGGTAAATACATATGTACACACATATGTCTATATATTCATCAGTACATAATTGTTTATGGCTTAAGCCCAAGGATATTACAAGCAATTATCGCAAATAAAGCAATTTGTATAGCAAGTCTTTTCTCTCTCTAACAACAAAACAGACAGATACCCGACGACAAATACCCTGTAAAAATTAAGATGCTATCAGGAAACGACAGAAATCTTAAAGAGAAAGTGAAATTACGTTAAAAAGGCTTTTGTTTATTTTAATAATTAAAAGTTACAAATTCCCTTTTGGGATTATTACAGGGTATATGGTTGCACAACACACTCTGCTCTTTGGGCCACAAACTAGGCCCGACGGGCTTCGGTAGCTGTCAGATGGTGATAACATTGTATTAACAACTCTATGTAGATGCCTTTTAAACTTAATGTTGCCATTGTCAGTAGGCTGCAGGGCATTAAAACTCACCACAGAGTATTTACACGCGCCACTCGACTGATTGCACGGGTATATTATGTTTGTGAAAAAGACTGAGGCATCCAACTTTATCTATTATTATCAGCTATCATTCTTCTAATTCGCAACAAGATCGGTCAAACAGTACGGTCGTAATGGCTTTTTTTTTTTTTTTTTTTTTTTTTTTTAATGGCTGAATGGCAATTTATGCGCCTAAAAGTATGCAATAAAAAAACAGTTTATTTTTTTTTTAATAAGAAACGGGTACCCTATAGTCGGGAATTCGACTACAGCCTTTCCCGCTTGTTTTTTTTAGAGAAATGTTTTAATTTTTCAATTTTATTACTTTTTATATTTATTTTTATTTTAATAATAAATGCAGATAAAAAATAACAAATTATTATTTAGAGCCAAACCAAAATTATTTGAAAGTGATATACAAATTTTAAAAGAAATAAAAATTATCTATTAACGAAATCTTTAATAAGAGTATAATAAATCGATTTAGTGCATTAATTTAGAAAGAAAACCTCGTAACTCTGGGATGTAGAATAATATAAATAACATGTAATCATGTAAAAATAAATAAATAAAGTCAAATTGATTAAATGGAAATGAACTTAAACTTAAATTCTTTGCTTAGTACAACGAGACATTTGGTCGGACACATAAAGTTTAAACTTTTCCCGAGCACATGAGGCGTGCGTTAGGTAACGGGTATTTTATAGTCGGCGACTCGGCGATAACATTGCGACATACATGTTTTTTGTGTGGCCCGAGAATGCAAGTGTCATTCCATTGCCGGCGTTTGTTCGAGTGCCGAAAGAAGAGTTGAGTGGATAGACAAGGGGACAGGAGACAGGGGAATGGATGGAGAGAGAGAGGAGTCGTGAGGGGTGGGGGTCAGCCCACTCAAAACAAACAAATCAAAGCGGAATGCACGTGTCACACTGCGTTGGGAGACTGAGACTCCAATTCAAACTCAGACTCAGACGCAGCAGCTGCGACGGCAGCAGAAGCAGCGACTGCGACAGCGACAGCGAGTGAACGAGCGAACAAACGAACAGACGAAGGAAGAAAGGAATAAGCGAACGCACGAACGAGCGAACGAACTCACGAACGATACACGAAAGAGACTGCACGAAGTGTTGCGTATATAATTGAGCACACGAACATTTCGCAGTCACAGTCGTCGACCGGCTTTCAAAGTGTTCGCACTCGTCGCGCATTGCCAAACGAAACGTGTAACGGTGAACAGGATAACGGAATCCAAGCGATAAAAATAGCGTAAGAAGCGTGTGCCAGAATTCTGTCAACACACACGTGTGGAGTCAAAGCAAAGCAGAAGTAACTGTTATTCCACTGTTGTTGTCATCAAAATGTTTGGAATTAATTCGAGATAATTAAAGAAAATGTGTTCAATTTATAAAAAACATATAATTTAATTACAAAATTCAAATAAAACTTAAAATTAAAACAACAAACTGATAATAAAAAATATAATATTCTAGTACATATATTAAATTGAAATGTTATTTTTTTGTGAAACTATAAAAGTGATAATACAATATTAAGAAAATCGTTTTTAAAAACTTACTCATTATAAAAATTCTCAAACGCACTTGAATAAATTACTTTAATACTATTCATCCAATTATAATAATAAAAGCAACTGTTTAAAAGTAAATATTGTACCATTTTGGCAACGCATATAAAATGTACCATTTTTGCGGTACAAATGTACCCAAATGTGTTTGTTGTTGTTGCTTCGCGGTTATTGGATTTTTATTTCCAGCTGCTGTGTTTTTGTCGTTCTTTTTGTTGTTTTTGTTGTTGTTACTGTTGTTGTTGTTGTTTTGTTGATAAGTGAAAACTGAAACCGCATTTTCGCATTTTCGGCGGCAAACAGAACCGTGTGCCATTCGCGTGTGTGCGCAAAAAAGGAGTGCAAAATGTTATTAATCATTAAAGAACATTTATGTCGCGTGCTGTCACACACACACACACACACACACACACACACACACACACACACACACACGCACAAAAAGAGAGCGTGTGAGGGAGAGAGAGAGCGAATGTGATGTGCCTAAGGCGGAAATTTAGTTTGCATTGTTTATTTTGTGTCATCTGCCTTCCTTTTTTCTTTTTATTTTTCAATGGCCTTCTTTAAACTGGTGTCCTGCTTTTTGTACCCTGTACAGCGGGTATATTAAGTGTGTGCAAATGTATGCAACAGACTCCATTAAATATGTGCATACAGCTAGTCAAGTAATTCTTTTGACAATATTATATTTAGGGTTTGAAACCGTTACCATAACCGTAACCGTTAACCAGTATTAACCGTTTGAAATTGGTAACCGTAACTGAAACTGAAACCGAAACAAATCTTTTTAATTATAACGAAATCCAAAAACCAAAAATTTTCCAACTGAAAAGCCCGTTAAGAAACCGATTCATGCCCAACGATTAATTTCTGTTAAGTCAAGCATGGAATTGAATTAAGTCGTTAAGGTTCTATAATCATCGCTTTTAAAATTAAATTAAGCTTTGACTTCGCCCCTAATTTAATTTTTATATTGATCTAAGTAAAAAGATCTGAAGTTTTAAAATTCTTGAATTTTGGTTTTCAAATTTACATGTTTTTGAGATTTTCTTACATTGTTTTGTAGACCGAAATCTTACCGGTGTTTCGAAACCGGAACATACAAAAGCCAAGAACCGTTACGTAACCGATATATCAAAAATATTGCATTACCAATAAGCGAAAACCTAAATGCGATATTCGTTTCGGTTCGTATACAGTAAGTCAAGTAATTCATTTGACAATATTACATTGTTTTATACACTATATTGTATTTTCAATTTAAAATCAGCCTAAATAAAAAAACCAGCCTTCTAGCTCTTTCCGTTCGGGCTCCACAATTATCAATCATATTTCTTCTTCTTAAATTCAAAAATGGTGGTATTTCGCAGCTTCTGAATACAAACGGAATTAAGCTAATACAAAGCTCATAATCATGCTTAAAAGTTAGGTTTTTATCTTAGAATTATTCTTAATGTTGTATAATTTTTAAACAAATGTAGAAATTATCAGATTTTTACAAGTAATTTTGAAAAATTTAACATTAATAAGGAAAACAGAAACAAAAAGAAAAAAATTATGAAAATATTGAAAACATCGGATTGTCCGACCAACGATTAACAAACTAATATGTATACTTATTTTGATGAAGAATTTAGCTAAAGAATTTTCTTCCGAATTATCTGCTTCGGTCTCTACCTCAGTTAATAAGTAAGTCAGTCAGGACATTTATTTCCGAGGAAGACTTTATACATGCATATAGTACATACATAAAGCTAAGGGTATCTGTAAATTCGACTACAATTTATTTTGTTATTTCTTTATTTGATGGCCTTCTTTAAACTTTTGTCCTGTTTTTTTGTTAACGTCGTTGACGTTGACGTTTACGTGTTCGTTTATGTCCACGTTTATTCTTTATGCTTTTATCGCCACGAAATATTTCATGTGCCAAAAATATCGAAATTTGAATTTAAATTTTGCATTTGCATTTGTTGATGGCGACAGCTGTCAAAGGTTACGAGTTTTTCCATCTCCGTTTTCCACTTTCCATTTGCCACGTGATTCGATTCGATTCGCTTCGATTCAGTTCGATTCGAGTGTTTATGAGTGCTTCGAGTGAATGCAGCTATACTCAAAAGTCATGTGAGTGCATTAAATTAAGCGACAGATAATAGGGAGTATTCACATTTTCACAGGCCAAAGCTTAAAGCTGAAACTAATGAGTGTGAATGAATGTTTATGAATATTTGTGAATATAATTATTCATTTAAATTGTTCATTATATTTGCAAGCTTTGGTTTTGATTTTTCCTACCACTTGACTTATTTTTCGAAGTTCGAAGTTTTTATAACGCTTCGTCCCTAGCGTGGAATGAATACGAGGGCGGGCTGATAAGTAATCGGCCTTACCAAAAAAAAACATCTTAAACAACCCATAAATATTTTATTCGATTAGTGTTTTCTATCGGCTGATTGCTGAAAACGTTTTAGGCGTTTTTCTCAACACTGGTAATTTTGGCGGGAGTTTTAGCATGGTCACTTTTGCATTGTCCCCAAAATGAGTAAAATAGAATATCGAGCTGTCATTAGATTTCTGTTTTTAAAAAAGAAATCCAACGATGAAATAAAAAATGAGTTAATCGAAGTTTATGGGGAATCAGCTCCATCGATTTCGACCATTAAATATTGGACTGCTGAGTATAGGCGCGGGCGGACAAGCATTTTTGACGAGGACCGTCCGGGACGTCCCAGAGAGGTGACAACCCCAGAAATGGTAGATAAAGTCCACGGAATGATATTGGATGATCGCCGAATAAAGCTGAGAGAGATTGCTAAGGCCCTAAACATTTCTCGTGAACGTGTTGGAAACGTCTTACACGAATATTTAAATATGAGTAAGCTTTCGTCAAGGTGGGTGCCGCGATTGCTCTCAGCGGAACACAAACGCAACCGCTTGGTCATTGCGAAGGAGAGTTTGGCATTGTTAAACGCAAATAAGAATGAATTTTTGCGTCGTTTTGTGACTGACGACGAAACTTGGATACATCACCATACACCAGAAAGCAAGGAACAGTCAAAGCAGTGGATTTCAACCGGAGAAAGTGCCGAAAAAGGCAAAGATTGGTTTGTCGGCCACAAGGTAATGGCAACGGTTTTCTGGGATGCCCGAGGCGTAATTCATGTGGATTATCTAGAATAAGGCAGAACAATTAATGGAGAATACTATTCTAACCTTTTGGGACAGTTCGATTCAGAACTAAAGAAAAAAAGGCCGCACATGGCGAAGAAAAAAGTTCTGTTTCACCAGGACAACGCTCCGGCTCACAAGAGCGTTGTTGCCATGATGAAATTGTGTGAACTACACTATGAAATTCTTCCACATCCCCCCTATTCTCCAGATTTAGCACCATGTGACTATTATCTATTTCCAAACTTAAAGAAATGGCTTGGTGGAAAGAAATTTCAGTCGAATGAACAGGTGATCTGTGAAACAAACGCCTATTTTGAGGACCTGGACCAGTCATATTTTATGGAAGGTTTTAAAAAATTGGACGACCGTTGGACTAAGTGCATACGTCTAAAAGGAGATTATGTTGAAAATTAAAAAAGAAAAGTAAAAAAAAACCGTGTTTTCTTTGGTAGGCCGACTATTTATCAGCCCGCCCTCGTATAACGTTTTTTTTTTGGTAATTAACATTGTCTTTTATCATAATTTAACATTCTACCTATTCGCATCACGATCGGAAAAATAGAAAGATTGTTATGGCTGTTTTAAGTTTCATGCAATATTAGTGCCTAAAAGTATGCAATACAATTTTTTCCAATATTTATTTAAATAAGTTACGATTAACATACTGTCAGAATTAAATTTTCTCACTCGTTCTTTTGCCTTAAAGTTATTTTTTGAATTGTGAATATTTATTCACGTTATCTATGTCTCTTTTTGACTTATTAATTTGCCTGCTTCGATTTTGAAATGGCACAACTGACACTTTGAAGAGCCGACACTGAATGAATGAATGAGTGCACTCATTGTGGCATTCACTTCCAGCTCATTGATTCAGTCAGCCCTTTTCTTCTTCTTCTTCGTCGTCATCATCATCTTCGTCTTCTTCTTCTTGTTGTTGTTGTTGTTGTTTGCCACAAGCTGTTAATATAAATTCTGAATGTCTTACGATTCGTTTCGCAACGATTTATGAAAATTGAAGTCTTTGTTTTATTATCAACTGGGCGAGAAAAACAGAAAACGGAAAATGCCATCGAATGCCATCGAATCTCTGTCTCTGTCTCTTTCTCCCCTGTCTGCTGTCTCCTTCTCTCCTATCTGCTGTCTCCTTCTCTCCCTATGTCTTTGACTTCACCTTCGCCTTTTTGGCCTTCCATTGTTGCCATTTGCCTCAATATTTTATGCAAAACATCTCGAATTCTCTTTCCCTTAACCCCTTACCCTTTCCCTTCTACTTTCCACAGTTAATTCCTCCCATTGGCGAATCTCCGCTCTGCGCTCTCCTCTCTCCACACCTGTCTCCGCCACTTGATTTAGCATCTGTGCTAAGGACCAAGGCACAACTCCTCCACGTCCTCCATGTTCAGTTCAGTTCAGTTCGGTTCCATCCTACTTCGACCTACTTTGATTTCGCTTGCCGTGTTTTCAGTTCATATTTGTGCTTCAGTTCTCCACCTGCTCCTAATGTGGCTAATACGACTATCGACTATCGGCTGCCTCAACGTTTTGGTCTTGTACACTGCAAGACAATATTTATGCACATTAGTAGAAAACTTGATTTTTTGAATATTTAAAATTTGATAGATTTCTTTTACTTATTTTTCTATTATTTGAAAATTATTGAAAATTGATCGACACTGTGAATAGACTATAAATACGTGTTGGCCTTTTACACTGTGCAAAAAAGAGGTAACAATAGAAATAAATTTAAATATTAAATTATTAATTTTTATAACTTAAAATTCGATCATCAACTTTCTCAATGTTTTCACCTGTTACACTGCAAGAAAAGGTTCAAAATCAGTAAAAATAGGTTTTTATGATTTTTCGAAAATTTCTAAAAATTACTTTTTTAACCGCGTTATCTTCCTTTTCATACAAAATAGTAATTTTTAGCAATTTAAAAAAAAATCATCAAAAATACAAGCGAAAAGATTTAGCAAATTCTGAATTTTCAATGGGTACTTAATGGGCTAAGGAAAGATTTGTATCATTCAAACGGAATTTAAATGACATTGATGACAAAAGTTTCATGAAGTAATCTCAAATGATGAGTTGATTTAACTTTAGTTTTGTGTACTATAAATACTTTTAACCTCTTCTGTAGTTTGTAATTTCGATATGTAACAATTTATTAAATTAGATTGCATATATTTTTTTTATTTGTGTACATAAATTTCAACAGCATCAACAGTTTTTACAGTCTTCATTTCAGTTGATATAAATATGAATAAAAAATAATAAATAAAAATTAAATAAATATCTTATTAATTATATGCTCGGTTTTCTCTTGTCCGAATTTGTCCAAAGGTTCTATTCATAAATAAATTTATATGTATTTTACAAAAATGTTTTTTTCTATAAAAAAATTGCATTTGTCAGTCGACTTTAAGTTTGCATTGCTTTCACTTAAAACTCTTTTTTTTTTTTTTTGCGTGTACTTTTCTGAGCTTGCGTGTCGTTTTCATGCCCAGCCAACACCTCCACCCCTTTCTTTTTTGGGGTACACCCACTATATACATATATGCCGTTAATGCCCCTTAAGGCCCCATTCCATCTGTCGATGGTCGGGCACACAATTGCCATAATTCAATTTTAGTTTTAATTTCCGTTTTTCGGCGTAAATTGCATTTTCATACGTGTTGTTTGGGTGTGTGTATGTGTGTGTGTGTAGTGTGTGTGTGTAGTGTGTGTGTGTGTGTATCGCCTTCACACTCTATATATATCTATATGCTCGCAGAGTGTTCATATATCGATAATCGAATCGAAATCGCGTCTCAAATTCCCATCCCAACATCTGCAATGGCTCTAAAGATGAAGATGATTATGTGGCTGGGATTGTGGCTGGGATTGTGGCTACCACTTTCCTCGGCTGGCTCGTGCCGTGAGGCTCAACTCTGTTGCAACGGTCGCGACTCATCGTGTGTGGTGCAAAAGGCGCCGGTCAATGCCATCATCGAGGATCTGAGCGATAAGCCGTGTTATTGTGATCACGCCTGCCTCAAGCTCGGCGATTGCTGTGACGACTTCAAGGATCATTGCGGTGGTAAGTAGCCAAGTAATTCGTTAGTCATCATGAGTTAATAAATATATTATTATTATAGTCATCATAAGTCAACATATGAATTTCAGTCCCATTTGTTGATCCTACAGAAAGGTCATCTAGATAATATCAAAGTGTGATGACAAAATAATTAAGGGATATTATTTACTACACTTAAACAAATTTGTTCTAATTTGTACTGAGATTTGAATTATTTAACTTAATCCATAATTTTAGTCATTATTCATAAAATTTATCTATTATTATAGCCATCATAAATCAAAATACAGACTTCCAGCACAATGTTATTGATCCTAATGAACGGTCATCTATTGTAGATATGATTAAGGGAAATTGTTTACTACACTTCAACGAATATTTTTTGAGACTTTAATTATTTCACTGACCATCATTAGTAAAAATACGAATACATATTTGTTGGTTCTGTTAAACGACCATTCATTTATTTTCAGTTGAAGGAATTCATTTACTAGATTTATTAAATTTTTTGTTTTTAATTTTCCTGAGATCTCAACTATTTTACTAACCAAGTACACTGGTCGGCATTTTGACAACACTTAATGTTAAATCTAATAATAATCTGAACACAATTTTAGAAATTCTTTCCTCCTTTCTATACAAATTAGTTATTTTCTAGCAATTTTCAAAAAATCATAAAAAATACTAGTGAAGAGATTCTTAAACATTTTTTTTTTGCATTTTTTGTTTGGGACCGATGAAAAAAGTTTCAAACTACACTTTTACAAAAATTCTAAATTTTTAATGGGTATTTAATGGGTTAAGGAAGTTTTGTATCATTCAAACCGAATTTAAATGATCTTTCCATTGATGCCAAACTTTACAAGAAGTATCTTCAAATCGTGAGTAGATTTATTTTCATGTGTTGTCAAAATATATATGCCGACCACTGTAAGTAAATTTCTATATATTCTTACAATCAAAGTGTGTTGAGAGAATGCTTTACATGACTATAGGAAATCGACTTACAATATTTTTTAATGATCCCTAAGCATATTTCGAAATGTGTAAGATTAAAAAAATAAAGAATATTCTTAATTCGAGATACTTAAAGATAATGCTGGGAATTCGAAATCCCAGCTGTGAAAACTTTTGAAATGCAATTAACTAGATATGTTTATAAGAATCTCTGTATGTGATAAACTTATGAGCAAAGAAAAATTATAAATGAGAAAGCGAAGACACTTACAGAATGGAATTTAGGGATGTTACAAAATTCCGGACTAGGAGTAGAGTTTATTGTCAAAATGCATAAAAACATGCACAAATATATATTAACTAGTTGTAGAACAAGACGGAATCTGGAATCCCCAATATGCTTCAGTTCAGACCAAGTTCAAGGCGCTGCCCTCTTTCCCCTCTCCCACCACTCAGTGGCTTTCTTCCCCTCAGTGATTGCGGCTCGCAGACATGTAACTAGGACTATAAAAAGGCCAACTTAATGGCCACATCCACAACTAAGAGCAACATTCATGGCTCGTTGCTTATTCTTCTTCGTCTACTTCGTCTACTTCGTCTACTTCGTCTTCCTGCCTGTTCCTCTCTCCTCTCACTTGGTGCGTGTATTCTTTTTTTTAGCCCGTTAGCCAAAGTGCTTGAATGGTTATAAGTTTGTGACCATGTCTATCTGTGCATACATCTACATCTCAGAGACTATGAGAGTTAAAGACCAAATTTGGTTTGAATATCTTGAAAATATATATAATCTGTTTTTCGCAACGAATAATTTAGGTTTTTTTTAAGGCTATAGTCTTGAAATTTGGGACACAGAATGTCTGTTTTTTTTTTGTATGTTTGCTGAAAATTTCATCTCGATCGGATAATAAACGGAGAAAAAAATGGAAAAATAAAAAAATTAAAATAATAAAATATTAAATATAAAAAAATAAATAAAAAAAATAATAAATAATAATAGAAATATAATTCATGTATCACAACAGATTAGTAAATTCAAATTTTACAACTTAAAACTGAAGTTCATCTCATACATGGTAATTTACTTCCATATCTTTTTATTTATTAACTGTGAATTGAAATGAAATGAATGAAATTTTAAAATCGGTGTTTATAATAGTGACTAGGAATCGAAATCAGACTTAAATTTATTGAAAAACTTTTATTATTTTCCACTGGTGTGAATGAAAAAATTGTTTTCTGCTTTTTAATAATATTAAGATTTATTACATATTTATTTATATTTTATCTATCGGCAAATATTGCAAAATATCGATAAACAAAATTTATGTAGATAAATGTTTAAAAATACTATTTTTATCAGAAGTTTATCGGATTCGATCACCAAATAAACAGGTGAAAAAAACATCTTTATTTATTTTTCTGTTTCTGAAATTTTGTTCTTATTTATGTTGCACTGGGCATCTAGAAGTCGAGCATTGTAGCTCTAGCGTTTTTACTTGTTTTTTTTTTTTGTGCTTTGTTTTCTTTTGTCGAAAGTACAATAGCTAAAGGGCTTTAATTTTATTACACACAACAAATAAAGTCAAGGAACATGCGGCGGCATCTTCCTTTTCCCCCTCCTCCCCTTTGCTTCTCTTCCCCCTCTTTTCATAGTCAGCCAAATTAAATAAGATACAGACAGAGACACTGACACGACATTGCAGCGATACAGCCAGGGGTGTAGCCAGAGGGGGCTGGAAAGGGATTCATATGGTGGAGAGGGCAAGGGGGAGGGGGTGGGGGCGTCTCGGCCAAAAGTTGGAATTTTTTGTGCCATCTGCGGCTACAACTTTCCACATACTATCAAACTGAAAGAGAATATAAAAAAAAACACACAAAAAAATACGACTTCAATTTAAATGTTCTGATGAACTCAGAGATACCTTAGAAAACAGTGCGTACAAAATAATGTTTCATGATTTTTCACTCGGCTATAGTACTCGTTTGGCTCGGCAGGGTATTGAAAAACTAACAAACACTTTCACCAACTAATTCAAGCCTCGAAAATACCCTGTAATCAGTAGTAGCTGCTATAAATTTATGTTACCTACACCTACACAGAAATATTATACTTTTTTAAGAGAGCAGGGTATTGTAAATTCTACTTTTGCAGAAGCTTAGAGCAGTCATGAGATACCCTGTAGCCTTTCACTCACCCATTACACTTCATTTGGTTAAAGAATAACTGGAAAAACTCTCAGCTACTGAGAGAAGCCTCTAAAATACCCTGCAAACAGTTGTTGTCTGCTTTAAATTTATGTTACCTACACATATATTGAAATATCATACCCTTTCAAGAGTGCAGGGTATTGGGAAAACTGTAATAGCTTTTACAAAAGCTAAGGGCAGCTTGTGAGGTACCCTGTAAACAAGCGAAGCTCCTAACAACATTTGTTACACAACCTTTCACTCGCCTATAAGACTCCATTGGGCTATCAAATATCTGAAAAAACTCTCAGCAACTAAAGGAGAGCCTCTAAATTACGTTAGTAGCTGCTGCAGCTCGTACAAACAGATGTTACATGCATCTCCACTGGAATATTATACCCATACAGGAGTGCAGGGTATCGAAAAACTACAGAGCCTTCGCCTGGCGGCACAACAGCTGAGGAAAGCCCAAGCTTATTTAATTTTGAATCAAATTTGATTTGATTTTTATTGTTGTTGTTGCTGAGAACAAGTAAGATTTATGATTTAAACGGGGCCATCAATTAAAACAGCCGCCGGAACGAAATGCCATAAATACAGTAATACTAATACACAAGGAGACAGAGACAAACTGAGATATGAAAAGAGGGAGTGAGAGAGAAAAAGATAAAGAGAAAGAAATAGAGAAAACATTGACAATCATTTGCCTGCTTTGGAACAGACAGAGTTACAAGAGTAACAATCCTTCCCCATTCAACAGACAGGAGCGGTTTAGCTAAGAAAAAGGGTCCATCTTTTCCATAGTAAATAACTTCATTAAACCGTACTGCTTTTCTTAAACAAATTTGTTTACTCAAAAAATGTTGTGAATTTCAAAGAAAAAATACCTGAATTTCATAGAAGTAATCTCTTGCAAAGGTTGAACTAAATGGGGTATAATTAATGAACTTGTCGAAACGATTTTCAAAATGCGAGTGAAGCTCAGCTGCTTTACACACATGCACGTATACATTTTAATAGAAAGAGCCTACTTTTATGAGATTCGTTTAGCTAAGCACGAGGTCAAAAAAAAATTCGAAATAACTTGCTTTGCTTTTTAGTTTTGCTCTTTTGCTCAGGAGCAAAATATTAGATTGGGATCTGAGCACTTCCCAAAGGGGTTTGGGAGCGAACACTTTTTTTGGGAGCCAGGAAAAAATAGAGCAAATTTCGGGAGCTCTGTTAAAAATAAATTGTATATCTCTTCGCTAATATTTTTTATGATTTTTCGTTCAGGATGGTCTCAGAAAAATTTTGTATGAAAAGAAGAAAAAATTGGCTAAAATGGTAAATTTTAGCCATTTTCAAAAAACTATAACAAACATTATCGAAGCGATTTTAAAAAAAAAATGGTTGCAGTCACTATAAGAATTGTTTGGACAAAACTTGTTGCATCAAAACATTTTTTGTTTGAGACCGAGAAAAAGTCACAAAAGTAGACTTTCCCGAAAATTCTAAATTTTCAATGGGTACTTAATGGTTTAAGAAAAGTTTTGTATCATTCAAACGGAATTTAAAAGACCTTTCTATTGATGCCAAACTTTACATAAAGTAAGTTCAAATTATAAGTAGATTCAATGTAAGTGTTGTCAAAATATATATGCCGACCAGTGTATGTGTATCCCGAGAACTCAGCTGCATACTCGACCCGTTCTCAAAGCTAATCCGCTCCTGTGCGAATCGCGTTTGGGGCTCATTCATTTTTCTAACGCAGCTCAACGCCTGAGTATTTTATTTGAACGTCTATAACTACCAATTAAGTTGGTAAATATATCGTCCTATAAACATAACAAACATGTCAAACTAACGGGCAGACAGACAGACATGAAAAAAAGGCAGAGAAAATGAATGGAATGGGATGGAAATGGGAAGAAGAGAAACTTGGAGATGGAGGGCCGACAACAATCTGAGTGACAGGCAGGCGAAGGAAAATGCGTATAAAGCGATAAATGTCAAGTTAAAAAAAGAATACAACACTAAGTTTGTTGTTAAAGTAAACGCATCGAACAAGTTGACCAGAGTATGCACTGAAAGAAACCATGCAAAATAGAATAAATTTACTACCGTCTTATAATAATCCAAATATGAGAGTAATAAATATAAAAAAGTCGCGCTACCTTTAATAGAGTTATTTCAGAATTTTGCTTGTGCTTCTGACTGACGCCAATATATTTAAATCAGTGGTGTCCAAATGCCAAAAGAATCTTCCATGGGATTGGAACTCATAGTTCTGCCAGCGACGCAGCCGACACACGGACAGAGAGAGAGAGAATACGTGTGTTCTATAAATAGCACATTCTGCGGCTTTTGCTCTCACGACGCGTGTGTTTGGCTTTTTGTTCTCTCACGAAGCATCTGATCGGTTGATGCTTTCTGATTTCAGTCGCTGAGCTGCGTTCAATGAGGAGAGACTGAGACAGCGCTAGACTTTTATCATACACTGCAACTGATGCTTTGCTCTCTTTACTTCGTCAACTGTAACAATGCGACAGTTTGAATCTGCTTTCATTTCATTTGTTCAGTGTAGAGCAGTTAAACGTTTAATTTAATTCGTGTTTCGCTGCTATTTGATTGTGTGAATTTGGACACCACTGATTTAAATATTAGAAAATTAAAAAGTTTATTTTTTAGCTTAAGTTTGTTGAGACCCTTTGAAAACCATAAAATCTATTTGTATTATATTTTTTCATAAATAATTTATAAGTCAATCTTTGGATAGAAAATTTCAGAAAACTTTTCTCCGAGTGTAGCCGAGTATATTGTGAATGGGAGAGGGATTTGTATGATATGCCATCGTCTCATTCATCTTCACTGGGGATAAGTAGGTATAACTGTGTGTGTGTGTGCGCGTTGGTTCAATCAATCAATCAATCAATCAAAGTCGCCTTTTGTGTAACCAAAAACATATCGATAACACGCCAATGAATGAAAAGCCGATTGATTTGGCCAAACAATGACAAAACTGTGGCAACTCTGGCAGCTGCCTTTAAAGCTGCAATTGAGAAATATTTCCCAGTCTCCTCTATCGCTCTCTCCCTCTGCAATCTTCCCGCTCGCTTTGCTTCAATTCAATTAAAATAATTTACGCTAATTAGTCTTAAGCAGAAATTATTGGCAAAAGAGAGAGAGAGTGAGATGGAGAAAGAGGGAGCATAAAGTGGGCAATTTTCTTTGTTTTTTAATTTTATACGCATAATTAATGAGGATTCGTTTTAATGTCAAAGTTTTTTGCACTTTTATCCCATCGATGACCTTTGACTTGCGTTTCACGAAACGTAAAATTCACAAAGACATAATTTTAAGCACAGCTATACATTCAGAGAAAAATGCTTGGACATTTTAAGAAATCTTTAATAAAGCTAGAACAGGTTGAGAATTGTAAATTAAATTTAAGAAAAATATTTAACTGATTATATTTATCAAATATTTGATTGCAAATGAAATGTAGGTTATTTTTACAGTGTAGAGTATGAAGGGCGTTGAGCGACTGACCCAACGAGATTTTTCCCCGTCCTTTTTCATTTTCCTGGTGCTGCTTTTGACCTTTTTTAGCCAGATTCAAATTGTATGCGACAAGTGAATGAAAAGGCCAAGAACAGAGACAGAGTCGGAATCGGAATCGGACTCCAACTCGGACAAGGACTCTTTCACCTAAAGTTATCGAGACTGGAATGGAATGGGGTCGGGTCGGAAAGTCAGTTGAGTTGAGTTAAGAGTGAGAGTTGGTAAATGAAACACATTTGCGTCAAGACTTATCAAATCAAATAAATCAGTTTGGAATATAGTTAGAAGAGAGACAAATAGCGGTGCCAGTTAGGTAGATACTCTGTAAATAGTGTTGGTATTAAGTTGACTTATAAGTAGTGATCTGAATTCGAGTTCAAAATTTGATTAATTATAGGAATCGATTAGTCCATTTATGGGAAAATCTATAAGAACTCAAAAATTTTTAAATATTGAAAAACTTTGAATGTGGCTCTTAATTCTTGGATTTATTTGTGGATATTGGATAGAACCAATTTTTGGCTTTCATTTTCATTTTTGCATTAATTTTTTTGGCACATTAATTATAAAAAAACGACTTCTTACCGGTGTTTAATCGTTGTAGTTGATTTGCAAGCAAACGAAAACGTATTTTTTTGTAAATAAACGTTAACTACTATTATTAGCTATAGTTCTACTTAATCGGTACCAGATTGGACAAATAGAATGGTACGAAAGGCTGTTTTAAGTTTCAAGCAATGTTAGTTCCTAAAAGTATGCAATAACTTTTTTTCCCACATTTAAATAAGTAACGGGTATTCTCTCGTCGAGAGCTAGAGTTTAGCCTTTAATTTAAATTCGCATCATTACCTTGTAGGTAGTTGGTTAGGCCTTTATCCATAGTATGCATTACAGGGTATAACAGAAAAAGGGTTCACAACGGATTGTGACTTTGTTATTGTTGCAGACATTTAATGAGCGCTGATTTGGACTTGGCACACTCCATTTGACTGCGACAAGTTCTCTCTCTCTCTCTCTCACCCTTCTCTCTCTCTCTTTTAACTCTTGATAGGACTCAGCTGACTGAGCCGACTGGTGAGTCTAATTGAATGCCCTTTTCGAGCCGAGATGAATGCTGCCAGTTGATGCGCAACTTTCGAGTGCCTTTTCAGATATCAATAGCTCAACAGTTCGCAACGAACTATGCACTATGGCACAATTGGCCAAAATTGACAGCAAAAAACAATTTTGATTTTCTTTTTTAATTTAAAGTAGTTAATGAAACAGTTTGCATATTTTTAGAACATTTTTCTTTTATTTTTCAAATAAATATTTTAAATTTTAGAACGATACTTTAGCTATTTTAAGAGTTACAGTCTTTAAACCGCAATTTTGGGCAAATGAGCCACAGTGCTATGGAAGAGAGTGTTGAAGCTGAAGTTTGTTGCCAACTTTTGAATAAGCTTTCGGCCATTTTCCCGCCAAACAAACAAGTTAAGTCCCGACTTAATCCACGCCTAATTCCCACGCACTAAAAAGGCTTTGAAAAACGGCTTTAAATATTTATTATTATCTCAAATGTCCAATACTCTATTAAAAGGAAGGGAAATAGGGCCAAATTAGTGATGAGAAGTCACAGCGATGAAAGGCAGATTTAATTTAATTATTTTTATTTGACGATAATCCAGTAAAATAAATTGTAATAAAAAAAAATAAAGAAATTATAAAAAAACTAAAAATAAATAAATTAGCTCCCAAAGTTATTTACAAGTAATACTTATAAATAAATGCAAGAATTTAGAATTTTTCCCAAGGAATCAACAATTCGATGTTTTCATTCGCGATGTTTTAAAATTCAATTAAAAAAAAACTCGATTTTAAGTTTTAAATTTACATCTCTAGTTTAAATAAGGGATTTTCCTTGCCCAAGTAAATGTGTGTCTGCTTCCAAAGATAATAATATTGTAATTATAATGAAAATGTTTATAGACGCTTGACACGCCCACATTTACGCCCCCCTATAAAAAGCACACGCTCATAATAATAATTGACATGCATATTGTTCAAGTGTGTGTGTGTGTGTGTGTGTGTGTGTGTGTGTGTGCTCGACACTGATGGACAACGATAAACAAGGCAAATTGTGGGCGTGGTCTTTTCTTGTTTTTTTGGTCTACCATAATTCGTAACAAAGTCTTTTCGGCTTAAACTTTTAGCACTTTATTAATTTGATTTTAGGCGCATTTAACACGTTTCCATTCAACGCCCACATTAACAATTTGGCTGGTAAACTTATCAACTATTCATAGAAAAAAAAATTTGAAACTCAGACACGTGAAGAACTCAACACGTCTTTGGATCTCGTGCTGTTTTTTTTTGTATATTTTTAGTATGACTATGCAAATTATAGATAAAAGTAATCTTCATTGAAATTTTTTTACATCAGAAAAATCAATGACTAGAATATACATATACAAAAAATAATGGTAATGATTAAATTTGAGTGAAAAAATTAAAGCTCAAAAATAATCAATATAATTGTTTTAATTTTTTTCGCTCAAAATTAAACACATTTTTAAGTTATGAATTTTGTGAGGGATTTTCACCCAATATTTTTGCATTTCCTTTTAAAAGAAACCCATCAAACGTAAAAAAACAAACTATTTATAATGATTTCGTAATGTTTTTATACCCGTTACTTAAAAAATAAGTAAAAGGCTATATTGTGTTCGTTGCAATGTATTTAGCCGGGAGAACAGTTTTCAAGATAGTAGAATTTCACTTACTGCCGTTAACTACTATTATAACCTATCATCCTTCCAAATCGTAACAAGATAGGACAAATACTAATGCAGCTTTAACCGGGCCAAAAGTCGTGGATAATGTTTGCCTTTGCCCTTGCACACATACAAGTGCGTTTGGTCGCTGCATGTGAGTACCGCTACAATCGGTGTTTTACTGGTACTAGGTGTTTCACGTAAATATGCCTTACTTCGCCATATGTCGATGGATTTGCATAAACTATACCTTATTTTCTTTGAAACAGTATCGGCTTTACGATAACTGAGTAAATTTTATCTCATTGATTTCTATTTTTTCCAGGACGATATGTTAGCTTTCAAGCTCAAAAAATCACAAAAAACGGCCATTTTCGAACTTTATAAAATCGCTAGCACCTGAACTGCTGAACCGATCTTAATACTCTATGGAAGAAAGTTGAAGAGAATTAACTTACCTTTAATTTAAGTGCTTTGTTGGCAAATTTGGATAAGTAGATTTGGAAGTATACTCAAAAGTGTTGGAGTAACCTGAAAAATTCGAAAAAATTCGAATATTTCGAAAACGCTTCCATAAAAAAATTTTTAAATGCCATTTTCGTGTTTAGCGGCCCAAAATCCAACGGAAAAAAATACTTTCATTCACTTTGCAAAAAAAAAATTTATTTTGTAAACTAGTGTAATCAATTCAATAATTTTTAAAATATAACACATAATGTTTACGGTCGTGGAAAATTAAATTAAATTTTAATTGATTTATTATTTAATTTATTTTCTTGATTTTATTTTATACCTTATGTCCATTTTTTTCTCATTTTTATTTTATTTGATTATTTTATTCAATAATTTTTTTTATGTGTTACTCTACAATTTACTAAAATATTATTTTTAAAAAGCCACTTCAATTGGCCAACAACCAATTGGAGATGCCTTGGCCAACTTGATGGTGACGGTTATAAGTGTCCTTCAATTAAAGCTAGTGATGTTAAAATACATCGAAAAATAAACAACATTTCTTGGGAAAACGACGATTTTTACATTTCGATTTAAAACTATATCCGAAATTGCGATTAACATCGCTTTATTACTATTGTATGGGTATTTCAATACATTTTTTAAAACTTACTAATGCAATCCAAGTAAGCAAAACATATAGCTTTACTAGAGTATGCCGACTAAAACACATTGATTTCGAATTGCTGCATTTTTTTAAATAGAATTAATACTTTGGTGTTTTTTCGTACAAGTAAATTATATAAATAAGTACAAGCAGTTTCTTATAAATGATCTTGTATGTTGACGCCATCCACAGCCTAAAAGGGTCCGGTACCGACGCTTGGTTACTTGGAATTAGAAATTGGTATTAGAAACTGGTATTCATCAAATTTTAAGAAAGCACCACATTAAGTAGAAATATATATATGTAAAGAAGTATAAGTAGGCCGATGGGTCGAAGTAGGCCTGTGGTGTTCGAAATGCCGATATCCTAACACAAGGCATAATATCATTCGAGCAACATCAATGACACTAGTTTACAGCCATTTTCACTTTCATGTCTAAGTGCACTTTTCTTATGGATTATGGCCCACTAAACACGAAAATCGCACTTAAAAATTTTTTTATGGTAGCGTTTTCGAAATATTCATGTTTTTCCAAATTTTCGAAGTTGCTCTCACATTTTAGAGTATACCACGAGATCTAATTTACCGATGTGGTCAAAAGAGTACTCAAATTAAAGGCAACTAATCTCTTTATAACTCTCTTTCATATAGCTTTGAGATCGGCTTAGTAGTTCAGAAGCTAGCGACTTTTAAAAGTTTCAAAATCCGGTTTTTTTGTGAATTTTGGGTCTCAACAGCTCACAAATTGCCCTAGAAAAAATAGATATCGCCAAGGTAAAATTATTTTTAAGAGTTTAACGTATAGCCTGTTACGAAGAAAATGGGCTATTGCTTTTGAGAATCTATGGATAAATCGCGGAGTAATACGCTTAATGATTTTAATGTTTTTATTGCATACTCTTAATGATTGCAAAGCTTTTTATGGCATACTTTTTGGCTTAAAAAAAATTGTGACTCCTTCTTTGCCTTTTGTTGTATTCGTAGTCCGTTTCTCGTATGAGGGACCAAATGTAATCGCCCATCATGGCTGCATCCCAAAAGCAGTTATACCGTCGCTTTCAGTTTATCTGTCAACAGGCATCCCACTGTCAGATTCGCTGGAGCGGGTCTGAAGTATGTTGCAAGTTACCGGTACCTTGGCATCGTGGTCAGCGAACGGATGAGTTTTAACAAGCTTGTTAAACAACTCCGAGCTCGTCTGGCTGGAGTCGTCGGGGCAATGGCACGCGTACTGCGAGTCGACTGGGGTGTCAGTCCTCGCGACAAGCGGACCATATATGCCGGACTCATGGTGCCTTGTGCACTTTTCGGTGCCTCGGTTTGGCATGGCGTGACGGACCGTCGCGTGGTTCCCAAGGCGAACCTCATCAAGTGCCAGAGGCTTATCCTGCTAGGATGTCTCCCGGTATGCCGTACAGTGTCAACATTGGCACTGCAGGTTCTTGCTGGAGCTCCCCCGTTTGACTTGGCTGCCAATAAATTGGCAATCATGTTCAAACTCAAGCGTAACTACCCGCTGGAGGAAGACGATTGGCTGTTCAACCAGGACCTTTCCGGACTGGATTGGGAGCAGAAGAAGGCGCGAATAGATGAATGTTTGTTGGGCGAGTGGCAGCGCCGTTGGGATAACGGAGTTACCGGACGGGTAACTCACGAGTTTTTCCCGGACGCAAACTTCGTCTACCTCAGGAGAGACTTTCGCTTCACCCTGCGCGCTGGATTCTTGTTGACAGGCCATGGATCGCTAAATGCATTTCTGTATGGAAGAAATCTGAGCGAGACGCCCACATGTTCTTGTGGTGCTGATCGTGAAGACTGGCTCCACGTCCTATGTGTATGCCCACTCTATGCAGATATGCGGTTCCTCGATGGACTAGGAATCCGAGCTGAACGTGGAATATGGGATGTGACTGGAGTGACGGAGACTCAGGAGCGGATGCAGCTGCTGGATGCGTTTGCTGACGTCGTGTTTACAAGGCGTCGGCAGATTGCTGAAGGCTTGGACGTCGGTGGGCCGCCAGTCCCGGGTTAATAACCAAAACTGGCATCACCCGTGTGGTTGACGGGTCTTAGAATTTCACCAAAGTATGAACTGCTTGTCGTATGAGGCGACTAAAAGTACATCATGGATCACCCAGCGTCCGAGCTTGTTGGAGCTAAATGGGGAGGGGATACCGATCCCTTAATTTCGGTGCCACGGGTTGAGATAGTTCTCCAAGGCTTCTCATTGAGGTCGGCCCCCTTGTGGGAGTTCGTGGTGGTTGTGGTTGCGTAGCGTTGCGTTTTCAACGCCGGAGAGAAGCGCTAGATGCTTCGGCCCTCACCAAGGGTGGGTGTACAACCGACAGTGTGCACTCGAATTGGTACCTAGGAGGTGGAAGCCACTGCATCCATCTCTTAGGGGCGTTAGTTGACGCATTGTATCAAACTCGCTGTATTGTTTGCTTGCAAATACGAATACCGTGGTAGTAATCCTTTTTGGAACACGCCACGTTAAATAAACCGGCGAGAGCCAAGACTTATGTGCCATGGTACCATCATAACATACTAAAAGATACAGATACTACAAGATAAAGGTACATTATACGAGTAAAATGTTAGGAAACTTACGCTTATTTTAAATGAGGTATCCTTTGTTTACATGTTCCCTCATTAACAAAAGCTGATATGACATAAGATCATATCATTACACAGCAATTTGGTTAGTTTTGCCGGGCCGAATATAAGAAATTTTATTTGCACTTAAAAACGCTTGACGACATACAAAAATTAAATTTTAAAAAAAATTTACAAAAAAAATATTCAAAAAGAAAAGAAAACGGAAAATTTTACAAGTTGACCTGTGCTCCTAATGAGCTTAGTCAACCGAATGGGGAATATTATATAAACTATTTCAGAGGTGACAAAAACTTCGAATTCAAGGCCTTCTTTGTGAACTTTCAGAAATTTCAGAGGTTGAGGCAAAGGTAATATGATTGAGAAAAATTTAAGGAAAACCCGATTTCGAACTCGATTCATAATTTCGATTTACATCACTAATGAAAACTTTCAGACCTGTTCCGGTTTTCACTTGATTTTTCCGAATTTCAATCCGTTAGATTTGACCGAATTTTCCCTAAATTTTCCTTAAATTTCCTGCGAATTACTACCTCAAAATTATTTCCCCTTTTTGTGTTGCATACTTTTCAGCAGAACAGTGCTGGAAAGTGTTCTGAGTGAATCAGACACTTGCATCAAAAGAATTTCCGCCTGTCAAAATGTGTAATTAATTCAACACAAATTTAATTAATCATAAATGGAAACATTTTTCAAAGGTAAAGCCTACTTTCGTTATAAATTTAGAAATTTTAAAAGTGCGGGTTGATTTCAGTGTTGTGAAATGTCTTTTTGCAGAGTTGTCAATTGTTGCACAGTGCTTGTTTTCAAAAATAAAATGTTTTGTTTGCATTCAATTACAAACAGTTTTGTCAAAACTTGCATTTAAGAAACAAGAAATTGAATTCTATATTTTACGCAATACTTAAAAGCACTTCAATTGTGTTTAAAAATATGTACCAGAATATTTACTATTTTTTCACAAACAAGGGCATCCCTAACAAATTACCGATTCACTTTCACGAAATTAGAACAGGTCGAGTAAATCCGACAAACATTTTAGGTTTGAGTCTTATCGATTTTGAGGCATGATAAATAAAAAATTATTTAAATATCAAATGCATTTTCTTTTATTTTTCTAATGATGCAACATTGTTCCTTAAGCATTGGTCTATTTTATAATTGTTTTGCTTTTAATTTTATTTTACATTAAGCATCGATTTATCCCATCCGAATTCAAACTCACTAGCTCAATGACAAGTGAATTCAATCCGCAAAATCTTGCCGAAAGTGAAAACCGGAACAGGCCCGTATAAGTCATCGTGACATTTTAGTCCCATATCCCTCTGATTCCAGCTCTAAATTGGTATAGGTAGGCCTCGAAATTATTAAACTAAATTCAGTTTCAGTCTCGAGAGTCAGATGCTAGAGATTTAGATTATAACTCAAAGTGGAAAGTCGAAAAATGAACGATAACGATAACAGCGCAGTGCCGACGCTGCGATTGACGATGTCGCGGGGCAAGATGGATTATCGGGACTATCGGGAGTATGGGGAGTATCGGGAACTGAAGAGTCAGTTGTCGGACGAGCAGCTGGATCGTCAGTTTCTGCAGCAAGTGGATGTGGTAAGAGAACGGCTGAAGACCCTCACAAGAACCAGGGATATCACATTGGTTCCCAAGTGGATTGGGATATTGCTGCGGACCACCAAGGAGGAGAAATACGCACGGAATTGTCTGCTGGTCCTGCTGCTGCATCAGTTGAAGACTGGCGGCATTTCCTATCCATTCACAGATCTGAAGAATCACAATCGCGATGTCTGCTGTGTGCTGCGGGACTACGAGAAGCGTAGAAAGCGAAAGGAAGCAGAAGAAGATACAGATAATGATAAAGTGTCGAGTCCGTTGGAGCTTCGGGTGCCCGAACCCTCGAGTGTCAGTCTGGAGAATGTCGTGAAGAGTCGGGAGAGCAGCAAGTTAAAGTCCCCCGCTTGGCGACCTGTTAATCCCCAATTCTCCGGACAGAAGACGAGCCCGAAGCTAAAGAAGAAACCGGTTCCTGAAGTGGTTCAGCTTTACATGAAGAAGAGTTACAAGCAACGTACAAGTGAATTGGACGAAGAACAAGCTGAAATTCTACCACTCAAAGCGCTGCCAAACAAAAAAGCGATTCTTCCGCCGGGCTGCCAGTCTCCCACGACCTTCGATGTCTGCCCGGATCGAGCGGAGCGTGATTTGAAGGAGCGCGAGCGAAAGCTGCGCGAGATCGAGAAGAGAAAGGAACAGGAGCGAGTGGAGCGAGAGAAGCGCGAGCGACAAAGAGAGCAACAGAGGGTGAGAGAAGCGGAGCAGAGAATTCTACAGGAGAAGCAGTTGCAAAGAGAGCGAATTGAAAAGGAGAAAGAGCGCAAGGAGCTGCTCTTCAAGGTGCATCAGCGACGGGAAGACGAGCGAATTCGTCGCGAGAGTCGCAAGTGCGAGCAGCGAATTCTGCAAGCGAATTCTCCGGAGAAGCAGCCCAAGCGAAAAAAGAGTGAGGTTAACGAAAAAGAACAGCTGTCGAAAGATGAGAAAGAGACTGAAAAAGAGACTAAAGAAAATAGCGAGAAAGAAAGACATTTATTCGAGAATAAAACAAAAGAGCCCGAAGATTCTGAGCTCAAAGTAAACGTTGAGCAAAAAATAAATAAAATTCATAGTGAGAATTATGCGCAAGTTGAAGAATCCAGAGACGAATTGCACAGAAGAAAAATGCAATGGAGGCAACAGCAACTGAAAAAACTCGATGAAAGAGAGCGCGAATTAATCGAGCAGTTGGAAAAAGCAGAAAGAGAGGCAAGCAAAATCAGAAACATAGCAAGAAACGAAATGTTGAATACGGAAAGAAAAGAGCCGGAAATAGAAAGGCTGCAGAAAATACAGCGACAGCTGGAAATTAAAGAGAGAGAGAACGACAGCAAGGAAAGGCTGCGAATAATAGACAAGCAACTGAAGATTATGGAAAGAAAGCAGGAGAAGGAAATTGAAAAAGAGGAATGTGATGAGGAGAGACTGCGCAAAATAGATGAACAACTGAAGATTATGGAAAAGGAACAAGCAAAGGACGAAAAACGAGAAGAGAAGCTGCGAAAAATAGAAGAAATTGAAAAACAAATAAATAAAGAGAAAGCAACAGATGAAGAAAGAAGAAAACATGAAGAAAGGGACAGAAATCAGGAGAAACGTGAAACGAAATTTCTTCAAAAAATTGAGCAACAATCGAAGATTGAGGAAACTGAAGAAAGACGGCAAAAAATCGAGCAACAAATGGCGCAAATGAAGAAAGAAATTCAAGAAAAAAACCATAAGGAAAATCAAAAAGAGAATGTGGAAAGTGAAAAGAAAGTCGAGCAAAAGAAGGGTCAGAAAACCGTTTTAATCGAGTTCCCCCAAGCGAAAAGTGAACCCGCATTTCGAGTTATCGTCTCCGATTATGATACGGAAATTGGCGTCGAATTTGAGAACATCGAAAAGGGAGAAGAATGTGAACCGCTGAAAATGGAGCCGGAGAGAAATGATAAGAAGGGCTTCACACTGCACGTTGACAAGCAACGTACTCGACTGCAGTTGGCCGAGGAGATGATCAGGAAAATAGCCAAGGAGAAGAAGCAGCTGGAGAAGGAGATTCGAGCACGCTGTGAGATTTTGGAATGGCTGAAAGTGCCGGAAAATCAAAATCAAATACTCGACGAGCCACGTCTCAAGGCGGGCAATGATAATGATGATGACGATGAAAATGAAAATAATGATGCTTATGCTAATGATAATGCTAATGTCAATGCTAGTGCTAATGATGATGCTAATGCTAATGCTTATGCTAATGCTAATGGTATTGCTAATGTTAATGCAAATGCTAATGCTAATGCTTATGTAAATGCGAATGATATTGCGAATATTAATGCACATGCTTATGCTAATGATAATGCAAATGCTTATGCTGATGATAATAATAATGCAAATGCTAATGCTATTGACAATGCGATTGTTAATGCTTATGATAAGAATAACAATAATGGTAATGATATGGATAATGATAAGAATAAGCTGAGGAATAAGAATAAGAACTACTATAATAAGAATAAGGATAAGATTAAATATATGACTAAGGATAAGAATACGGATAATAATAGTGAAAGCTCAGCGCCAAGTTCCGTTCCCAAATTCATCAACTATGCCTGGCAAGCTGACAAAAATGCCGAGCAGCCGTTAAAAAGCGCACTCAAAACCAATAATAATGCGGATAATTCGTCCGATGCCGAGTTGCGACAGCAGCTCAATCTCTACTTCAATCGCCAGTTGGAGGAGGCAGCTCACACGCTTTGCGACTCCAGCGATGAGTATTTCCAGGTTCTGGCCGAGCCCTCGGAGCGCCAACGCTGGGTGCGATTCATGGATGAGCAGCCGGGGCAGGAAACTTATTTGAGTAGCGTCAGTCCAGCGCATTTCACGGAAAAGTCCAGCTCCGAAGTTGTGGCGAGTCCTCCAACACATCGCAGGTTGCCGAAGGCAAAGCAAGAACAGAGAGAAGAGCAGACAGTGTTGTCTGAATCGCAGTTTACCAAAAGTGATTCCACTACGGAGGAATCTACAGAGAGCGGGCAAGAAAACCAGCGTTTGATGTCCAAGACAAACTCAAAGTGTTTTATAGAGCCTGTAGCTTCGAAATGCGCTTTTGAAAAATGCAAGCAACAGGAGAAATCCACAGAACACAAGCAAGAAATGCTCAAAGAGCAGCAGCAGCTTTTGAGCTTCAAAACAAACTCGAAAATCTTTTCAAGGCCTCTAGCTCTTGATGAAAAGTGCAAGCAAAATCGGCAAGAATTTTTGAAAGAACAGCATGCAAACTTCGATCATATCAAATACTCCAAGCCAACGACTTCAAAAAGCGTTGAGAATGAAAATCGTATGAAAAAGTCTTGTCCCCATCTCCATCAAGCAAAATGCCCAATCCACTCAGAAATCAACAGGACTTCCACACAAAGGAAGCTTTCGCCAATCCAAAAGCGAGAGAAGCAAGAAAGAAATCACTTTCAATTGTGGGGCCAGCACATTTGTAAACTCTCGCTCACAAAGGAGGTAAAAGATATCTTCAAGCAGGTGATAACGGGCAAGAATTCGCTGCTAAGCAACTCAACTCAACGATCGCAGTTGGCCATTAAAGTCCTGAGCCTGAAATTGCGTGAATTGCAAAAGAAATTAAATGGACGATTGCCAAAAATTAGACATCAAAGTTACCGAGGGATTTCAAATCGAAAGCGAACAAAGTCAAGGCTCAAAGCTGGTTCAGTAAGAAAAGAAACTTCCAATGTTCAGACAAAGTTTAAGCAATTGAATGTTAATCCAAAAACAAGTATCTTCGATCAACTGAAGCCCATTTGCAGCTGGTGTCGCACTGATGAGCATCAAATGTGCAAATTGATCATCAAATGCCAATTGGCAAGGCGTTGCTTCGACCTTCTCAATCAAATCTTCCGGGAGAATATCAACTGCGATCGAAACTGGCTGGAGGCTCTTCAAATTATTGAACGGCTGTATTTCGAACAGCGTAAAGCGTTTGAAATCGAAAAAGCCGCAGTTCTCGAATCAAAATGAACCCAAATTGACGACATTCAATTTTAGCATTTACGATTTCTTGTATTATTTTCTACTCTTGCACTTTTTACTATTCTATTTTTATACATTTATTTGAGTTTGAAGAAATTGCTTTTAAATTTTTATTTTATATTCGGAATCAAAATGAATGACACTTCAAATTAATGGGATTCAATTTGGTTTTATTGATTTATTTATTTTTTAATATTATATTATTTTTTCGCATTAATTTACCATACTGTGTTACATTATTTCGATGCTGTAGAAATTGTTACTTACATTTTATTAACTATGATATAGGAATGAAAGCATTTTCTGTATTATTTCCTATTCTCGCATTTATTTTATCATTCTTTTATGTATTATTTCGAGGCTGTAATAATTGGTTATACAACTTTTCTCAATTAAACTGAATTTATGGTCTATGAAAAGTTATTCAAATTGACGAGATTCAATTAGAATTAATTTTTTTTTAAATATTTTATTCTTTGTAACATTATTTCGAGACTGTATTTATCAAATTTATTTTATATCTGGAATCATCATAAAGCTATGATCTATGATTGACAATCCAAATTGACGAGATTCAATTGGAGTTTAAGATTTTTTTTGGATATTATTTTCTTCTCGCATTTTGTTTACCTTTCTATTCACAGTTAATGACTTTTATTTTGATTTCATATTTAAATAAATATTTGGAAAACACAAAAAATAAATCATGTAATAAAAGTTTAACCTTGTCACAATTTTTGTAATGCTGTAAAATAAATATGTATAAACTAAATACTTAAAAAAATAAGTTTTGATGGAAAACTACAAATTAAGTAATAAAATAATTTGTCGGCTAGTGATAAATTTCATACTTACATATCTTGGCACATTGTTTTGTTTGTTTAGGAATTCACATAATTATCAAAAACAAACATTTAAATTAAGAAGCTATGCGATAAAAGTTGGCCATTTGTTGTCACATAAATTTAATTGTTTAAAAATACAAATAACTAAAATACAACAAAATAAAAATATTAAAAATAGTAAAAAGTACTACAAGTTTTACATTTATTGTCACAAAAATTCGATGCTTGAAAAATACATATAACTGAAATACAAAGAAAGATAAAAACTAGTTAATTAGGAGTCATAAAAGTTGTACATTTATTGTAGAATTATTTGGATTGTCACATTATTTGAATCCTTGCACTTCCATGGTCACATTATTTAACACTAAACAAATTCATGAGTTAAGAGCTCACTCGTACATAAATTTGCACAATCTGTCAGTGTTGATAACATAAGCAATATTTAAGCACATTTATGCTGCATATTTAATGCCCTCCATAGTCACATTATTTTGAGTTAAACGCACATCAATTATTTGTACACATCAACAGGGAAAACAAAACTCCCAAAAGATATTAAAATTTCAAGGCATACAAAATATTGCAGTTCACATTAGATGGTTGTTTAGTTTGCTGCCCTGCTCATAAGTTGACTCTGGATTGGAATGGAATCCAATGAGAATTAGATTGGTCTTGGTATTGGGAAGTTGAAAAATGATTGGGATATCTAAATGTTCCTCTAGCTCCATTTCTGTTCATTTTCTAAGTCCTGTTCTCTCCATTTGCGTTCTATTTGTTTTCTGGTTTCACTTCGCTGATGACACTAAAATCTCCACTCTCTTTCTCCCGTTTCTGTGCCAAAGTGCGAGTACTCGTATTCACCATTTGTGTCTCTGTCTCTGTCTCTGTCAATGTTGATTTTTGCTACTTTGCCATCGTTACTAGCCCAGTAGTCTAAGGCATACACAGGCTTATATGTTTGTGACAAATGAAAAAAAAAAATACAAATACCTAGAGCAAAATTTTAACTCGTTTGGTTTATAAACAGAGATAATAATTGAGACAAAAGTATTAATTTGAATTAGAATTAATTTGTCAATCTATTATTTTATATACGGGTAGTCAAATGTATTTACACAACACTTAAAGCTAAATCTACTCGTGGTTTGAACAAACTTTATGTAAATTTTGGCATCAATGGAAAGGTCATTTCAGTTCCGTTTGAATGATGCAAAACTTTCCATAATCCATTAGGTACCCATTGAAAATATCGAATTTTTGTGAAAGTCTACTTTTTAAACTTTTTTCTCGGTCTCAAACAAAAACTGTCTTGATGCAAAAAATTTATACAAACAATTCCTTCAGTGACTGCAAAATTTTTTTTTCAAAAATCTCTTTGCTAATATTTTTTGTATGTGATGTATGTAAAAGTGGAAAAAGTGGCTAAAATAGTCATTTTAAGCAATTTTAAAAAAATCATACAAAATAGAGAAGCGAAGAGATTTTTGAATATTTATTTTTGCAGTCACTGTAAATTCTTATTATTTTTTTTTTGCTTTTTTTATTATATTTAATAATTTTTCATTGATTCATTTAAAAATGCCTTTTGTTATAAGTACAATGGACCTGAATGTTATTGCATTATTAACAAATGCTAAATTTAATAAAATAATAATAGCAAAAAAAAAATATTAAAAATCCCTTTTTTTGATGTTTAAAGTTTATAACTAGAAACTTATAAGACATTTTTAAATTTTTAGCTAAAATATATTTTAGCAGGAATCTATTCAAGTGCTCGGTGACCTAAATTTGCAACCCAGAAAGAGTTATCTCTGTTTTTTAACTATTTAATAAATAATTATATATATTTTCTGAGGTTTACTGGACAACTTATAGTCGAGCAGCTCGTATGTATCTTTTTAACTTGTTGTCACTGTTGTTGTTGTCACTGTTGTTGTTGTCACTGTTGTTGTTGTCACTGTTGTTGTTGTCACTGTTGTTGTTGTCGCAACGACAACCAAAGTCAAACTCAATTTAACAAAAAATCAACGTAAATGTGAATTGAGACCCGTGTGCGAGCCGTGATTCAACGTTTTGGCCAGAGACATTTCGCAACCCTTTTCAGTGTGTACTTTTCTTCTCTCTCTCTCCTCTCTCTCTCTCTCTCTTTCTCTGGCACACTTAAGACCAACAACAGATGAAAGAAGGAAAACAGAAGGAGGAGAAGGAGAAACATCGTCAACATCAACATCAACTGAGACAGAAGTTGCATCTTTGACCCGCACTTTGTACCTTAACTTCACCTGTGCCGTCATTCGCACTTATAGTTCGCCCCATCTCACTCTCTATCGCCCCTTCTCCCTCTGCTGATCACTGTGTTAAAAAGCAATTTCTTTACGCACTGTCGTTAGGATATCCTTGCAAAGAGTATTGTAATTTAACTGCAAAATTTGTTCCATAATGTTGTCTTAACAAAATGTATTTTTTGGGAAAATCTTTTCAAATTCAATTTTGTGAAAAAAATTAAATCTTTTTTTTTTTTTTTTAAATTTGTTAAATCAAATTAAACAGTTTTTTAAAATTGAATAAGAAATTATTAAAATAAGTGAATAAATAATGAGTAAATAATTCATTTATTATTTGATATAAAACTAAAGATAATAAATCCTACCTTATATAATTAATAATTGTTGAAAAAACGCTAGATTTGGCGGTAAAATTTCAGATTTGCAAAAAAAATATACAGATTTCGCAGAAAAAGACTAGATTCGGCGGGAAAAGGGACATTGAGAAAACTGCATACGTTATTTTGAATTTTTATTTTTTTAATTATTTTTAAGTCTTATCAGTAGGTTTTTTAAAATATAAAAATTGAAAATAAAAGTTAATTTAGATTTTTGCTGTAAAAATTAAAAATAAAAATTTAATTGATATGCATATCTTTCTTATTTCATAAATCGGCATATATATTTGATCTAAGCTTCATTAACTTTATATTTATGTACGAGTATTTTATACAAACATACATACATACATATATCCATAAACTTTTTAAACAAAAATAAATTTTTTTTTTTAGTTTTTATTTAAATTTGTATAGTTAAAATTAAGAAAAAACTTTTATTTCAGATTTTTATAAAAAATTTAAGACAAGAGCTATAATAAAACTTTATAAAAATTTAAAATCAAACTTACTTTTAAAATTATTTATCAAAAATCAGAAAAGCACTCTTATTTCATAATTTTTTGCATACAACTTTTTTACGATTTCTGAACAAAATAACTCAAAAAACAACCAAGCTTTTCATTCCAAATTTATTTCTAGTATTTTTTAGGGATAATAAAGATTCAGCGTGCTGAAATTAAGTTGACTTTTTGTTGTTGTTGTTGTTGGCAGTTAGTGCAACAACAACAACAATGGCTGACATTTGTGCCACCATCAGCAGTCAGCAGTTTTCGCTTTTATCAATTTCCCCGCGTCGCGTCGCATTTTTCCACTGTCTGCTGCATTTTTCTTTATTTTTTGGCATAATAAATGATGACAAATTAATTAAATCGGCAGGAGTGAGAGAGAGAGAGAGAGACAGACAGCGAGAGAGAGCGATAGTGATAGCTGTTAAGGCAGCTCCTTTGATGCGTCTTATTAACATGGCGTATACGTAACGAGATGCGATATCACGCATACGACATGTTGTGCCTTCTTCACCTGCTGCTGCTGATTAAATGCAAATTTTCGTTTATTCTCTTTCTCTCTGTGTATCGCTGTCGCTGTTTGTGTCTCTGTATGTGGTTGCCCAATTAATAGTGGGCGTGGCAACGCCTCACCGCCTCCCCCAATACACATGCAATCTCATTAGCTTAAGTTGCGACTTCAGCCAAAGTTGCTGGCAAAAATCTGTATATATTTTTAACTGGATGAAATATCGTTCTCAAATTTTAAATATATATTCGCAATGCTTGAAAGTAAAATTAAAGTAATCGTGGCTTAAAAAAGTACGTAAATTAAGGGTCAAATGCATAGTTTTCTAATATTCACATTAAAAACTTTTAAAAATGTATCATAAATTTAAAAAAAATTAAAAATTAAAAACCAAAAATATATGTATTTTATTTTATATTTTTAATTATATTTTTAAAATTTTATCTTTTCAATTTAATTCAATAAATTTTAAACTTTATCGATTATCTCAACAGCTTTTTGGACATTTGACTTTTTTGCCTGCTTGTCTGATTGGCAGATCTTTTATATATGTATATGTGTCCATGTCAATGTGTGGGTGTGTGTTTGTGTGTGTATGTGTATTTGTGTGTGTTTATGTGTGCAAAATATGCAAACAATGCAAAAATATGAACTACGCAGCAGTTACAAGGCAACATCGTCAAAAGTTGTCATGTAATGACCTTGAAAAAACACACACACACATATCTACATACACACACACATATCTATACACTCATACAAAAATCTACACACACACTCATATCGATAAACACACACAAATGAAGATTTTTATCAAATGTCGCTGGCCTCTTTTATAATTTCGACTCAACTTTGTTGTTATACCCTAGCAAAAAGGGTATGCCTGCTTCAATATAAATTATGAATTGAACGCATTTCATAAAGAATACTAAGTATATGTACACTGGTCGAATAAAGTATTTTGACAAAAACTTAGTATTAAATCGACTTATAAGTTGAACTAAGTTCATGTTAATTTTGGCAATGGTAAGGTCATTTAAGTTCCGTTTGAATGATACAAAACTTTCCTTAATCCTGTAAATACGCATTGAAAATATCAAATTTTTGTAAAAGTCTACTTTTTTGACTTTTTTTCTCGCTTTCACAAAAAATAATGTTTTGATGCAAAAAGAATCTCCAAACAATTCTAATATTGATGGCAAGAAAATGTTTTCAAAAATCTAATAATATTAATAATATTTTTTAATGATTTTTGGAAAGTTGCTAAAAATCAATATTATATCCCGACCAAATTTAGTAAAAATCGAATTATTTTATCATATGAATATAAAATATACTCTATCTAAAGCCAATCTTGAGAATTTTAAAGAGTATTAAAACTTGGGAAGTCTTAAGCTCACTTTTCTATTCAGCTCATGTTGTTTTTGTTGTTGTTATTGCTGTTGTTGTTGTTGTAATTAGTGCATGTAACATTTGAAGGGATATTAATTACTTTGATGCATGTACCCAACACACACTCCACACACACACACACACACACACACACACTCTTTCTCTCTCTCCGTCTCTCTCTCCCTCTGTGGGTGGGAAGGGGGAAGGGAGGAGGAGGGCGTCTGTTTACCTGGCATGTTTGACATGTTGCCAACATGCGGCGCCAGCGTTAAAGCCGCCTCAGGTGACCCACTTCCTGGCCACCTGGCTGCTGGCCTTTTTACACCCAGCGAAAAAACCCATCAAAAATATAAATACAATATTTGCCTTAATTGATTTTAATAGAAATGGAGGTATAATTAAATATTTATTAAACACTTCCATTTAATTGAGGCAAACTTAAATTCGACAGTTTATTTATAAATACGAAAACAGTAGAGCCAAAGTGAAAAAAAACATTTTATAATTAAAAGAAGCATTTACTAAAAATCAATTTTTAAAGTTAAAACTATTTTAAAAACTTTTAAACTTTTTTGTATTATTTTTTCTCGCTTTAAAATATTTTTAAATAAAATTAATAGTTTTAATTAAAATATATTTTCAACTCATATTTAATTTATAATATTGTTCACTTTGTCTAAAATATTGCAATGGTTTTTCCCTAAAATATCTCAAGATGGAATAGCTAAAAAATTTTATATTTAATATTGAATATGTAAACTATTTAAATTACTTATATTCATGTTTTATATTTAACCTTGGGCTTTAAGTTTCGATATACATATCTCAAAAATAATAAATCACATTATTTTTCTCTGCGTGTACCATCACGCCCCCCTCGCCACGCCTCCCGCTCATGCTGACTCTAAAAATCGCAATTTTTTTTTAGCAATTTTGTTGAGCCCACAGTTGTTGTTTTAGTTTCAAGCCTGAGGCCTTTAAGGGTATAACAACTGCGACCCAGAAAGCAACAATTCTAATGAGCACACTCTGTGAAGGCGCAGCTGCAGTGCAGGGTATGCTGCAGTCTATCAGCTGAAAATAAGTTGCATTTAGTTTTAGCACGCTTTTCATTAGTTACTTTTGCCAGCCTGCCATTTGTTATTTTCACTTGTGACCCTTTTCCTTTTACAAATTTTATACTTGTGACTTTTTTGTTTGTATGTTTTTTTTGTATTTTGTTTTTGTGACAAGCTGTTGGCCATTTGCCAGAGAAGCGTCTGCAGGTAACGAGCCAGCGAGTAACCGAGTAACTTGGCTTGAATTGCCTAACCCTAATTAGTTACGAGAATTGCAAAAGACCTGTCTGACCTGTCGAACATTAAGTGGAATCTCTCAATTACTCGTACCTCTGCTCAAATGGAAAAGCCAAAGATTATTCCACAAAAAAAAAATATTAGGGAATTTATTAAGGTATTAAAACACTTAAAATAGTATTTGATATAAAAATCCTAATTCTTATGATCTTAATTATTGTTGTCCAAAATGCCAAAAAGCATGGGATAGGAACTCATTATTCTGCCGACGTCACTGAAGAAAAAAACCACTTTCTAAAATTAAGAACATTCATTTTATATATTTTGTTCTTTAATTAAGACTATGTTAAGACCAAATTACTAAAACTTAGAATATTAATCTTGAAAGTCGTAAATTCTTAAGTTAAGAATAAAATTCTCAAATTTAAATATTTTAAGTTTAAATATTTAAATATTTTCAAGTTAACTAAAAATTGCTTCATTCTTCTTAAAATGTTAAGAAGCTTAATCTTTAAATGAGATTTTTTGTCTTAAGTATTCAAAACTTTTTGGTCCATAAATAAGAAAACTATTAAAAATAAAAAAACTGTTTTATTTTTATACTAAGATTTGTGGTCTTGAAAATATTAGAATTTATGATCTTAAAAATAAGAACTTGGGCTTAAGAGAAATGATCTTAGAATCAAGATGTGTTGTCTTACTTTAAGATTTTCATGTTCTCGGCGCATTTTTTGATTTTAGATCCTTGATCCAATATCTTGATTTTAGATCCTTTTTTTAACAGTGTATAGAGAGAGAATGCGTGTGTTCTATAAATAGCTAATTCTGCTTCTAGTTCTCTCACGATGCCTGTGTTAGGCTTTTTGTTCTCTCTCTCTCTCTCTCTCTCTCTCTGACTATGGACACCACAGATCTTAATTAATGTTTTTTGACATTTTAAGTTTAAAGATAATTTATTGAAAAGTTTATTGAATATTTAAAACAATATATTATTAAGTACTTTAAATAAATTTAATCACACATTTGTTGAGCCATAAGCCAGTTGGCCAGTCTCAGGATTAATTCAGGTCACAATGGAACTGAGCGTGAGTTTTATTGACACTTGTGTGGAACTTTAAAAGTGCCAAGTGGAGAAACAACAACTGTATTATTGATGGGGATATCAATTAATTATTTTGTCGTGGACCACGAGCAACAAAGTGTATTTGCATCGCACTTGTCATAACACGCGATATTTAAAATTAAAAATCCAAACGATGGGTTTAAAAAAAAGAGAAGGAAAATGGAAGCGAGGATGAGAACGAGAAGAGTGAAAATAAAGCGACTGCAAATGCGATAAGTGCAAAGGGAAAACATACGAAAAATAGTTGTTGTTGTTGTTGCTGTTGTTGCTGTTGTTGCTCCAATGGCAATCGGGGCAAACAATATGGCGCTTGAAACGGAAGTGCTACGGTTTATTTACACTCGCTGAACAATTGAGCAAACAAAAATGGCCAAAGAACAACCCAAATAGTTGTTGGAAAGACAAGTGAATTATTGAAATGCTCACCACAGTCGGACAGACATTGCGTTTTTTTAAATATACTAGCAAATACTTGTTACAAGCACTCGATATATATACTCGGAAGTATCACTCGTTGCTCTTAATCGCTACTTCTACTCGCTACTATTACTTACAAAAAGCTCTGAATGCAATTATTAAGTAGTATTAATACAGTCGAACTTCCCTAACTCGAATCACCATTTTCCACGAAAAAAATTCGTGTTAGAGAGACTTCGAGTTAGGGAAGTAGAATTGGATGAAATTTGCCTAGTTTTGCCACCTAATTTTGTTCGAGTTAGAGAAACTTCGAGTTAGGGAAGTTCGACTGTATTTGCTATTATTCGATAGTTTTACTCGCTGCAACAACTCGTTTCTCTTACTCGTTATTATTACTCGTTACTATTACTCGTCAGTATAACTTGTTACTGATACTTGTTGCTATAACTCGTTATTATAACTCGTCACTATTACTTGTCACTATTACTCGTTACTTGTTGCTATTACTCGTTATAATTACTCGTTACTATTGCTCTTTGACTTTTACACTACAGCTACTCGCATCTCTCACTCGTTATTATTACTCGTTACTATTACTCGTCACTAATACTCGTTGCTAGTACTTGTTGCTTTTACTCGTTATGATTACTCGCTACTATTACTTCTTCTAATAGCTTCTATTACTCGTTATTATAACTTAGTGCTCACAACAGCTACTCGCTACTGTCAATCGTTACTATTACTCTTTGACACTTACACTACAGCTACTCGCATCTCTCACTCGTTATTATTACTCGTTACTATTACTCGTCACTATTACTCGTTACTAATACTTGTTGCTATTACTCGTTATGATTACTCTCTACTATTACTCTTTGACTTTTACACTACAGCTACTCGCATCTCTCACTCGTTATTATTACTCGTTACTAATACTCGTCACAATTACACGTATTTCTACTCGTTGCTTTTAATTGGCACTAGCCTTTACTACTCGCTTTTTAGTTTTATTATACGCTTTTACACACATTTTACTCGCTACTACTGTTCACTGATTATACTCGCTACTTTTACTCGTTACTCGCTAGTGTAGCTTCATGTTATTTTAAATGCTTCGCTCATACAATTTGGTTCAATTTTTTGCCACTCGCTATATTGTCTCGTTCTCTAAAATTCGTTGCATTTATTGCTCGCTACTTTGTGCAAGTATCAATCACAATTGCAATCGCAATTTCCACTGGGCATTCTCTTGTTAACCTTGTCAGGTTGCACTGTCCCGTTCATTTAAGTGAATAACACCAACGACAGCAACAACAACAAGAATAACAACAAACAAACAAACAACGACAACAACAAAAATCAAATGAGTGCATTCGCATTTGTTTGAGTCCAACGATGCGTGGTTGCTGTGATAAAAGTATCTGAAGTGAAAAGTATCTGACAGGCGGTAGCCACAGGCGTTGATGAACTGCAACAGAGTTGCTTCTTCCCCTTCCTCTTCCTACCCTTTCTGTTCCTGTTCCTCCTCCCACAGTGCACAGTGGGAAAAAGACAGTTTAATTTGTTTATATTAACTAACAAAAATAGATTTTTGACAAAACTTAAAGTTAAGTCTACTTATAATTTGAACAAACTATTTGCTAAGTTTGGCATCAGTGGAAAAGTCATTTAAATTCCGTTTGAATGATACAAAATTTTCCTTAAACCATTAAGTACCCATTAAGAATTTCGAATTTTTGTAAAAGTCTACTTTTGAATTTTTTTTCCTCGGGCTTAAACAAAAAATGTTTTGATGCAAAAAGTTTCTCCAACAATTCTAATAGTGAATGCAAAAAAGAAATATTTTAAAACTTCTTTGCAAATATTTTAATGATTTTCTGAATGGAATGATCTTAGAATATTTGTGTATGAAAAGTGGCTAAAATATATAGTAATTTTAAAAAAATTCTGAAAAAATCATAAAAAATTTAAGCGAAGAAATCTTTTAATATTATTATTATTAAATATTAAATACAAAAATATTTGAGTAACAACAACAGCAATTTTTTAAAGTGTCGCAATCGATATTTTCAGACAAAAGTTTTGCTCGTTTTTAATATAAGCAAATCCAACTATTTGGCCCACTGTGAGCGGGACCTTGTTGATTTGTAGTGGATGGAGAAGGAGCACAAATATGAATCATACGAACATTGTCAGGTGCAGATAGCAGGTTGCATTTTGCAGTTTGTTACCTCACTGAACTGATTGGCAACTCGGCAGCTTGGCAACTCGGCAGCTTGCGGGACAGATTGACAGATGGATCTTCTTTCTTCTTCTTCTTCTGTGTGGCATGTAAATTTTTTGGAGCTGACGCCGTTGTTTGTGTTGGCCAAATAAATAATTGAGGCGGCGGCATTGATAACAATCTTAGGACCGAACTTTTGCCCATGCGAGGCAAACAAACAAACAAACAATAAAATTGCGTATACGCCCACGTGGTTTTTTGGGTCTCGACAAGGCCACAACAACAACAACAACAACGGGCACCAGAAGGAAGCCCGAAAACCAAACAAAACTTAAACCACATTAATCATTCGCATGTGCCGTGCAGTTACAAAAAGTTACAAAAGAAAAACGTGGGGTATATCAGCTGAAGATACCACGTAAACATAATAAATGAAATTGAAATAAAAAAAAAAATCCATTTTCAAAACTCTTTTAGAATAATTTTCACTGTTGTTTTAAGGCAGTATTCTAGTCTAGAAATTAAAAAAAAAATCAATTTCTTTTCAAAGTTTAGACATTCAAAAACATGCCATTAAAAGGATTTTTCAAAAATGTAAAAATATTAATTCCCTTTTTTTATGACACTTCAAAAATTACCTAAAATTCATGCCCCCTTAATCTGTTTCTTATATTCATTTCTTTCCATTTGCTTTTCTTTCGTACAGGGTATCGCTGAGTCTTTTATTATTTTGTGGCTTGACAAACAAACACGAAATGAGATGCGACATTAAATTAATTGAAAGCGTTGAAAACAAGCTGAAATTCGTTTTGCTTAACGTTTGAAATTTGTTTAAGAAAGCAACAAAAATAAATAAAATAAAAAAGAAATAAAGAGACCTGAGTACGATCTGCTTTAAAGCAGTGCAGATAAACATCTCAACTGGGCAAATGGATCAATGACTAATTTCGCCAATGAGATGCAAAAAGGCTATAGAAACATTAACAGCGAATGACGGGCAATAAATAGGTTGAGTCCTTGGAAGCCAACGAGAATTAAACAGCTGACTGAGCACAGTGCCTAATGAGCCCCGCACGGGTTGTGTTTAGTAACCCTTGCAATGGAACAAAATGGAAAAAAGGCAAAAAAAAAAAAAAAAAAAAATAGAAAAAATGAAGAAAAATAGAACGAGCCCAACTAATGGGCAACCCAATGAGTTGTCAGAATCTTAAAGCCAACCGACTGCGCATAATTACCAAAAATATTGAAATGAGCTAAAGAAAATTGAAAAGGAAACAAGCCGGAAAAGTCGAGATACCGACTAGGTGATACTCCTTTCACAATTTAGAAATACATTAATTGTATCTATGATTTTTAAGCTCTTCAGGTAAAATTTACTGCATACTTTTAGGCGCTTGAGTTGGTTTTAAACTAAAAACAGTCATAAATACCTTTATATTTATTTCGGATAATAGATAATATTCAAATTTAATATAATAAGAATATCTATAACACATTGGGTCGGCAAATACACTAATCTATGTACTCTTTACTTTTTGATTAACGGGTATAAATATTTCGCTAAAGCGCAGAGTCAGCGAAGCCACCGAAGAACCAACTTGACGCCGTCACAGGGTTCAATAAGCTGTCCATTTTCTGTTAAAGCTTCCTCTGTCCCTTGACAAATGTGTCCAACAACTGCAGCAAATAGATTTACCTACATAATTCATAATGTATTCAGATAAGCACATTCACCAGTTACTCGCTACTCGTTGTTTATTACTCAGATATTACTCGTTACTTATTTTAATAATCAGCTAATTTATTGACCAATTTACTGTCTAGAGTTTACAAATATTCATTATTGCTAGTTACTCGCTAATCGCTGCTTATAACAAGTTAGCTGCTCGCTCCATTAATATTGTACTCGATACCATCAATAACATCAATATATTTCTTCAAAATCGAAGCAATAAGCATTCGTTACTCATTACTTTTCGCACTTCTTTTGTATGCGTTACTTTTCAAAATTGATTAAAAAATTACGAAAAACACATTTGTGTTCTTTTCAGTAACTAGCAAATCGTTAGTCCCCACTTGCTATTATTTCTCAATCGGTTTTTGAATAAAGCACATGAATGGAAAATACATTTTTGTTCAGTCTGTTGTTGGACTCTTCCACTCGTTACTCGTTACTTGCTACTTATCTGCAATTAGTCACATGCTATCTATTTTCAAAATCTAAGCTTATAAGTCATTAATCGTTACTTTTCGTAACTTTTTAAAATGCGTTACTTTTAAAATTTAATAAAAAGAAAATCATCGAAAAATACATATGTTTTTGCTGCTACACTCGTTACTTTTAAGCATCTAGCAATTCGTTATTCGTTATTCGCTATTATCTTGGTTCATCAAACTGTTTTGGAATAAAGCACATAAATAGAAAATATATTTTTGTCAAATCTGTTGTTGGAGTCTCCCTCTCGTTACTTGTCACTCGTTACTATCTGCGATTCGCCACTCGCTATTATCTCATTATCTATTATCTCATTATCTCATTATCTCATTATTATCATCAATCTGGTTTTGAATTAAACACATGAACAGGAAATACTTTTTTGATCAGTCTGTTGTTGGAGTCTTCCACTCGTAACTCGTCACACTCGTCACTCGTTACTCGTTACTTTTCTGCAATTCGCCCCTCGCTGTCCTTCATCGGTTCATCGTTCTGTTTTCAAATTGAGGTCATGAATAGCAAAGGCATCTCCTGCTGGAGACCCACAATATCGCATCTGATTTACTCGCCACTCGCTACTCATGTGGATTTCAGAATATTTCTTATTTTCTTTTTTTTTACACACAACTTTCAGCTGGACATGCAGATGCATACATATTTATTGCGTGTTTACAGGCAAATTTAAAAAATGCAACACACCAGAACTTGTTCTCTGTCATTCTCCCTTTTTCTCTGTCTCCTCCTCTCTGTCTCTCGTTCCTTTGTCGATGTAGCTGCCTTCCCTTTCTAACGCTTGTTCGTTGTGCTCGCTTGACTGCAGCTGCAATGGCATTTTTATGCAAAACAACTGTTTGCTGTCAACAGCACAGCGGGTTATACAGTCAGCAAGAGAGACAGAGAGAGAAAGAGGGAGACGGACAGAGAGAGGGACATTGGTCAGCATCATGTTATTTAGCACTCATCTCACTCTCTCTCTCTTTCTCTGCTCAGCATGCTCGAATGGCCCTTTAAAAATGGCTTTAAATTTATGGTCAGCACATGACTCAATGAACTGATTGAAATGCGTTGCCAGGATATACAGAATACCGCAGAGCAGAGTCCCGTCAAAAGGCTAAAGTATTCCAGAATGACCTTTAAGGGTCATGGCAAGGCTTAAAACTTTAGCACTTGAGCTGTTAAACCACAACAAATCATTGAAAATGACTGCAAAAAGTTATTAAATCAGTTGATAAACTGATTTTCAATCACTAAATAATAAGAAGAGCATATAGCAAGTGTGCTCAACTGCAGGATACTCTGTAATGCAACTAATAACAATAAATATAGGCTGAAGAAAACTCTTAAAGAGATATTGAAGTTCTTAAAGTTGAGTAAGATTAAAGAAAATTGATTAAATATGAATTATAGAAGATAAAATAAAGAAAATTAATATTTAAACATAACGCTAAGAAGGACTTTTAATGACAGTCAATTTGTTTTCTCTTTTTCTAATAATTTTAAGTGAATTTAAATCAGTGCACTGATTTAAATACTAAGCTTTTTAATTATCAAATGAATTCACAGGATATTGTCTGGGAAATGTTAATACATATATTTTAAAATTGATATGCTCACAGTTACATTGGTAGTTGTATGTTAATATTCACATATATATTTATGTTAAACGTGTAGATAAATGAAGTTTTTGATTGGCATTTGACTTCAAAGGTCAAAGGACAATTGAATAAACTAATCTCAAATGAGCAGCAAGCAAAGTGTAAATTCTTGAATTTATTTGCCATTTTGAAAGCTTTACTATGTGTGTGATTTAACTCAAATATTTAAGTTCACTTGGTATTTTTGTTATTGAGTTTAGCCCAAACACAATCAGCATGATTAATAAATATTTCACCAACTGCATTTTCGCAGCTTTTGAATTTAATTCGGCTTATGCATTTGTTTGTCTATCGACAATGGCTCAAAGAGCAAAATTTGTTGGTGAAATTTAATATTTTGCAAAGAATTGGTTAGAGTATTATATAAAAAAGTTTTTATATCTTAGACACCTTTTTGTAAAATATTGAGTTAGGTATTCTGATTTTTTTTTTTTTTTTAATAAAATTTACGCACTCTTAATTAAATTTATTTTCTATAATTTTGTTTTAAAATTTTAGAGAATATATCGAGCCCTATTTGCGACAATAACGTATGCGCCAAAACGCAATTTTACAGGAGAGAGTTTTTTAGGTTTCGTTAAGTTGATTTCTTCGAGTCATTTGTCGCTTACGTTATTATTCACAGGTCAATATCTCCGTAAATATATAAAATAAAAATGTAATATTTTAGGTGCAGATGCGGGTGGTATTTATAAACATATTGGCATAAAAAAAAAATTTCGGAAAATGGCGCATACGTTATTGTCGCAAATAGGGCTCGATATATTTTAAATATCAGACCAATATTTCGTCTAGTTTAAAAGTTACACAGTTTTGTTAACAACTCTAGCCAAATTATCCATAGTGCAACGTTGTATATGTTCGTGTGTGTGTGTAAACTACTCATATGCAAATATTAACACACACACACACACACTCACGTTTATTGCAGTTTTCAGTTTTGCCATCGCATTTGATTATCGTAGGATGAATATTTTTAGCATACTCGTATTTTGTTATACTTGCTGCACTTATTACGAATTATTATGCATTATTATTATTACGAGCATTATTATTATCATTATGAATATTGCTCGCTGAATCGGAATCTAAATACTGCAATATTTTCATTGGCAATTCATTTGTATTCAATGCTCATTATACCCAATAAAATTCTACTGCAATGATTGCTGTGACCATATTATATATAGATAAATATATTCTTAATCAGATAAAAGTCTCTGGTTGTTTCTGAGACTAAAAGCTTCCCTTTTTTATATTGTCTCATAATTTGTACATAAAAATATGAATAATTTAAATACTTATGTAGTTGCGAGTATTTGTTAGACAGTTTAAATACTTTTTGATTAAATTTTGTCAAATTAAAATAAAAATTTTTAAATTCAATGCTTTGTTTAAATAATAATGTAATAAAGGGTATTTTATAGTCGAGCAACCCATACATATTTGTTTCATTCTTCAAATAATCAAAATTTGTGTATTTACCTCATTAGACTGTGAATACGATTAGTGCCAGGGAGACATACATAAGTACATACATATAAGTACATAATTATGTATTCTCTACATAAGGAAAAGCTTTTCTAATTGCCTTATGTGTAAGTCAGATGCACACTCACACACACACACACACACTCGTGGGGGGCCATAAAAGCAAAGGAAACACATTAAAGAGCTTATGCCAACAATTAAATTAATTTTAAGCACTGCAAAAAGCAAAGCACAAAGCTAGCTCACACACACACACACACACACACACACACATACACACACACACACACACTTTCACTCATACACACACACACGCAGCAAACTGTGGAAAAATTTTCCACTGCGCTAATTTTAAATAATGCTCATACGCAACGTGGTGCAGCATTTGAAAACGATGCCAACCTCAAAGGCAAATGGCTCAAGTGTTCTTTGCATTTACTCTACGAAAAGGTCCCTCAGTTCACTTGAGCACTGTGTAACACTAATTTAAAATATATCTCAATTAAAAAAAATATGTTTATATGTATTTTTATTTTATAATAACCATTGATAATACAGATAAAATTTACATATCAAAATACTTATTAAGAAATATAATAAATATTTTTTTATAATAAAATTATTTATTTAATTATTATTTCATAGTTTTCCAAAAAAAAAGAAAAGAGTTATTTTGACATTTATTTGCATAAAATTGAAATGAAATTAATATATATTTTTTTTTAATTCAATCAAATAATATTACGAATTTCTTGGCTAAAAAACCCAAAATAATGTTTTTTTAATTACATATGTAAAAAAAAATTTTTGTAGTTTTCATTGAATATAAGTTTATTAGTTTTATTTAGTTCATTTTATTAATTTTATTAATTTTAATTATTTTATTTTTTTTATTTATTTAATTTAATTTTTTTTAGATAGGTTTATTAGCTGTAGAGAGTATTAAATCTTGGGTCTAATGGCACACATTTCAAACTTTCATTTTTTTTGGGAGTAAGCGTGCTTGTGGGCGTGGCAGCTGGCACGGAGCAAAATGTTTAACTCGCAAATTAAAGTAAAACACACGCACACTTATCTACACACACTCACACACACACACGCACACATACACACACATATGTGTGTGTGCGGGTCTAATCAATTTGCTTGGCGGACATTTTCGTCTCGAGGCGCTGCAAAAAAGTATGCTACAATTTTTTTCCATTCTCATTTTCTTTCGCACTTTTCGCCCAGCAAGTCGAAGGAGAGGGAGATTGAGATAAAGAGAGAGGCAGAGGAGCAGGAAATGGAGAACAACACAAACAGCCAACACCTTTTGACATTTATCGTCGCCTTGTCCACGCCCCCATTCCCCGCCTCCTCCACCTGCCTTTCATTCATTCATTCCCTTGTCCCGTTTAAATGTCTTGCTCAGTTTTAAGCTGATTTTTAGCGTTAATGATAAAAGTTTCAACGCACTATGGCTCATTTGACTAAAGTGTCTGGCAAAAATCTGTAACTTTTAAGAGGGATAAAAAAAGAGGAAGTGGCATTAAAAAGTGTATAAACAAGTAGTCAAACGCATATTATTCTGCTTTTCACCACAAAAATATCGATGAAAAATTAAAAAACAAATATAAAGGATTTATTTTAATTTAAAAATATTATAGATTAACAATAAAATTAATTTTAAGCAAAAAGAACTATTTTTGCTTATATAAGTATTTATTTTTAATTAATTTATTATTAAATTTAATTTGAGCATTCTACTATTTGTTTTCATTTCAAAATATTATAAAAAATACAAAAAAAAGTTACAGACTTACAAAACAAAGAATCTTAAGCCAAAAAAATAAGTTTAGTTATTTTTTGATTTTGATTTAATTTATTTATAAATGCAATTTCTATAATATATTTTTATTTAAAAAAAAATGTAGATTAACAAAAAAAATTATAAGCAAGAAGAAAATGTGTTCTTTGTGCTTTTTAATACTTTAAATTAAATTTACAAAAAAAAAATTTTGTTTATATATTTTTATTCTATTTATTTTTATTATTTAATTTAATTTATTTTTATTTTATTTAGTTTTATATTATTTTATTTTATTTAAATTTTATTTATTTTATTCTTTTTATTTGCATTTTATTTTTTTTATTTTTAATTTTATTTATTTATTTTAATTTATTTTACTTTTATTTTTGCCAGAAACTTTAGACAAATGCGCCACAGTGCAGTGTGGACTTCAGTGTTGAATGTTGAATGTTGGCGATGAAGTTGGGGCACACACACACGCACACGCACACACACACACACATTCATATACACACATCAGAGTCGCAGACAGACAGAGCGCATTTTGTTTTCAATTAATTGTCTACCCTTGTCAGTCACATGTCCCATCACGCAAAGTCTTTCTCTCTCCTTCCCTCTCCTTCCTCCCGCTTTCCCGCCTGATTCCCGACTGATTCCCTGTGGAGTCTTTGCCACAACATGAATCATGTGTCATCACGCCAGCATGTCCAATGTCCAAAGTTCGTACACATTACAAAAGACATACAGTTGATCAAGTAATTATTTTAACAATTTAAAACAATTACATTTATTTATATGAAAAAAAGGGTTCTGTTTAAGTAATAATAATATTCAATTAAACATTATTCAATTGAACACGAATATTTACATTTTTAATATTGTCAAAACAATTTCTTGCATAACTGTATGTTTTTGTCTCTATTTTGTCTTGTGGCTTCATTCGTATTCCTTCAGCTGCAAACCAGGAATTGAAAAAAAAAAAATAAATAAATAATAAAAATAATAAATCAAAATAAATAAATAATAATAGTGAGAGAAAAATTTTTTTTAATTTTTTTTTAGATAAAACAATTTTTAAATAAAAACTCACGTGTAGTTATTATTATATTTTATGATATATTATTTTAAAGTATATCGTTGTTTTATTTTTTTGTATAAAAAATAAATAAATTTTGTAAATAATTTAAGCTGAAAATAACTAGCATTTTCTGTTTACTCTATCGGGGGTGCCACGGAAATCGCTTTCGATTGAATTTCACTTAAATTTCATACAAATTTAAATGAAATTCAAGCGATAGCGATTTCTGTGGCACCCGGTATATCTATAGTTTTAATAATCTTCAGATATTTAAATTGTTGTCGATTGGACTTCTGAAATTTTCAATTAGATGGCCTGGCCATTTGGCTAATAGTCGAATGGAGTTGAGCCACAATGCTCTGACTTTGGTCCTAGTTGGACCCTGTACCTAAAATGTACAAATGGTTTACTGAGCTTGTCCAAAGCAATGTCGAAGACTGTTTGCCCAAAAAACGTAAAATTTAGTAAAAACTCACAGCTTGTGAAATTTTATCTCAGAAATGTATTCAAATTATTTTTTTAAGCAGTATACACTAGAAGAAATACAATAGGATGAGCATATTGATTCTACATTGGAATAAATTCACTTTTTCTATAATATTTTATATTGTATCTAATAATTATAAAAAAAATAATAATATATTTTTGTCCATTTTCTTAAAATTAAATTAAATAAATTAATTAAAAATTAACTTCTAAAATGAACCGTTTGTATTCTAACGATTACACTAAGTAGGACAGTAAGATTGTAACATTAACCATTTTAATACATAGAAATATATTAAATGTTTAATTTAAAACAATTTTTACAAGCTGTTTTTCGATATATCGATGAAAAAATTGTGACAAGCTAGGTGTAAATATTTTGTCACGTTCGCGATGTTACAAATTACTAATAAAGCTTGTAAAATAAATAAAATAATAGTTATATACAAAAATATTTCCTCTTAATGAATAACTTTCATATTTCAATATGGTTTTAGAGTATTTTTCGAGATGAAGTCAAAAACGACTTTGATTTTTGGTCGCGTTCGCTATGCATTGTTTTCTACAAATAGTTCAAAGTCGACAAGTGCTCAAATCTTGTATTTTATAAAAAAATAGTGTTGACAAAATGCAGTGAACACGTTAAAAAAAAACATGTTTGAAAATGTTAATTTTTGCCATTTGTTTTTCATTTAAAGATGTTCGAATGTCACTTTCGCGATATTGGAGATACCCATGTATAATTTTCATTTTGATTTTATTGGGCTTACAGTTTACAGGGTTGGTCAGAGTCTTGCTTGCTCGATCTGTCTTTAAACTGAGCTTGTGCACTCATCGCCTTGGCCATTTGCTTCGTGAGTTGCCTACAAATGAAATTACCACAATTGCTGTTTGCCCGAGGAGATGGGAATGTCGGAGTGTTTGCCAAACGAGGAGCACATACTCGTCTGCCTGCAGCTGAAATGGAAACTGGCCAACAGAAATTTACCCTATCTCTATCTCTATCTCTATCTCTGTCTCTTTCGCTGTCTCCTTCTCTTTCTTCTCCACTCTCTGTTGTTTTGGCAATGCTCCTCATTTGATTTCATTTGGGCTTCGCTTGTGCGACTTTTGTGGCCATCTTGTCGGCGTTGTCTTCTTTTTGGCTCTTCTCTATTTTGTTGGCCAGCTTTTTCGCACAGCATTTGTGGCTCAAAGTCGTGGCTAAAAAGGGCGAGAAAAAAGCGGGGGCAACATGTGTAAATTTGACAGTTAAATAAACGCCAGCACATTTTGTCTGTCTCTGTCTGTGTATGTGTGTGTCTATGTGTGTGTGTGTGTGTGTGTGTGTATCTGTGTGTGTATCTGTGTGTATATCCCTCTGTGTGTTATAAATTTGCGGTCAAAAGATTAAGCTGTTTGATCGCAAAATCAACAGCCACATAAAATGGATTAAAATGAAATGTACAATGTTGATTTTTTCTCCATTTTTTCTCCATTTTTTTTGCATTACGTATCGACGTATTGGCTGCTGCCACGCCCCCCTGCGCCGCCCCAATACGTATGTAGTTGGCATGAGGCCAAAATCGCAGTTCAGACTTGTGTGTTCACATTGCACTCTGATTGCTTTCTGTGGTGCGCAATTAATGGTTGGTTGTTGACTCCAATGGACCAGCGACTGCATGTGGCATGTGGCATGTGGCATGTAGAGTGTGGCACGTGGAGTGTGGCATGTGGCAGGCAACAGCCCAGTCGAACACAGTGTATACAGCTTGCTCAAGGAAACATTCATGCGCTTGGCAACACATGCCCACAGCTGCAGGTGGTCAGCTACGTTTTCCACATGTGAAACATTCACTGTCTAATATTCTGCATAGTTTATTGAAAGTTGTTCAGGGTGCAAGGTCTGATATTAAGTCCGCTGCACTGCAGAAACCTTCATTGCTCGCTGCTGCATATAATTCAACTTTGTGAATTATAATTATTTAAGTCTAGCGATTTTTTAAGATTTAAAATTTTAAATAAAAGCAGAAGGAATATTCCTAATTAATAAGTACATTTAAAATAATGTATATAAGTTATTCCTTAGTTTTTAACAATCAATTTTAATTTTTATAAAGTTTTCTATTTCAATTATATGGGGAAACCAGATTAGGTAGCTGAAATTTGAGTGTTTTTAACTAAACAGGAATAATTCGAATTTGTAGAAACTTTTATTATAGTTTATTCTTATTTTGAGATACACATGAAAAATTAGTTTAACCCATTTCCGTCGGAAGTAGTGAAGTAAGAGGCTGGTGTCTATTGATGGTCGATCGGATTGATTTTGATCGAAATTCATAAATATTTCTTTCGTTAGTAACTAAGAACTTCTAAGAATATGAACCAAGCTCTGGTGAAAAAAGTTGAATATTAAAATTTTGGCGGGTGTTTGATCCAAATTTTATGTTTCTGTAACGTTTTTTTGTATGTAATTTTTTTTTTTAAATGTAATTATTTTTTATGTTTTATGCATATATTTTTGTTGCTCTTTTCATCTCCTAAAAAGGTGTTAAGCATATTGTTTTTAAAAATACCGAATAACACGTGTAAAAGCAAAATAAGGATTTCAGCGCTGTTCTTCTATCCGTGCTGTAGTCCGACTGGGTTGGAGAGCAGACAGGACACAGGGAAAGGACACAGTGCAGTGCTGAAATATGCGACGCATTTGTAACAGTTGTCAATGTGCACAACTGACTTTCAACAGATCCAGCGACAAGTCAATTGATTCGCTGAGATTCAGTGATTCATTGTCAATTCACAGCTGCAAGCGATACGAGTGCGATACGAATGCGAACTGTCAATACTCGCAAGCAAGAATTGTCGGTCGAGGAAACAATTGTATTCACACAGAAAACCTTGAATATTTTAGAGAAATACTTAAAATAAACATTTTATATACAAGATATAAAAATAATGATTATAATTGAAAAGCAATAGATAAAGAAATTGCAATAAAATCAAATAATACGCACAAAATACATATAAAATGGTACAGAATTGTATGTATTTTGTACCTTTTTCGGTTAGTTTCGCCGATATGGTGGCAAAAATCTGTAACTTTTGACTAGTGAGATATTGGGTTGAAACTCGAACTATATCCTCAATACTTCAAAGCATTTTTGGAAAAAAAATAGAATGGGAGGGCGCTAAAATGGGCGTAAATTGAGGTCAAATGCAACTTAATGGCAATTTTTGTAATTTTTTGTTTAAAAATTTTTTTTTATTTAAAAAAAATATGTAAAAGTAAAATTTTATTTTTTTTATTTTAATTTTAAATTTTTAAAAATTTCAAAATTTCTTGAAAACATTTTAAGTGAAACAAAATATTTTTCATGCACTCGTATAATGCGTATTCAAAATGACAAAAAGATACGAAAAGTTTCTCGTTAAAAATCGGAAGCTCGAATTTGATTTTAGACCCATTGATTCTTGGGCAAATCTTCTTAGAATTCGTCTTAGATTACGATATTGACAACCGCTTGGTGCACTTTTTTTAGTCCACACAAATTGACCCACTTATATGTACATATATAAATCTAAATTGACATAGTAAATAAAATAAATTTAATGTTGATTAGATATAATTAATAATAACTATGACAATATTACAAGTTCCTAAGCAGCTCGAAGCTTTGTGAGCTTTTGAATTTCGCACAAATTGTAAAAATAAACAAATTCATAATAAACAAAGTACATAAATCACTGCGCACAATGTACAAATTGAACCATTGTAGAAAAGTCATTACCGAGAAAAGTAACCCCCCCCCCCTCCAATATTTTGTACTTACCAACACCTACTGACTTCTTCCCTTCCCCAGTGCTGCCACAGAAGTTGCACAGGTTTGTCGGCTTTTCGGTTATCATTATATTCAAATTTACATAATTTGTATTTATATTTCTGGACGAGTTTTCGAGAAGATGTAGGGGGGAGGTGGGGAGTGGGGTGGAAATGATGGTGAGAGCAGTGAACAGTGGATAAATATAAATATAAAGATAAAGATAAACATAATCAAAGCGCAAAGCGAAAATAACAAGCAAAAATTTGTGGCGCAACTTTCGCTTTCTTTTTCTTCTTCTTCTTCGCATTTTCCCCCGTTCATTTTCCTGCTGAAAACTTTTCATCGAATTAAAAACAAAACAGGAAAACAAAGAAAAAAAATAAGAAAAGAAAAGAAAAGCAACTACAAACAACGAGACACCGAAATTTGTAGTCAAAGTTAAAAGACATAAAACAAGGCAACATGGAAAATATGTTTACTATTACGCCTGATGAGCTTTTCCGAGGCGGGAAAATGAGGGAAAATCAAGCAAGAATGGAGAATGGAGAATAGAGAATGCAGAGCGCAAAAATGTTGAATGTTGAAAATAATAAATAGAGGAGAAAAATGTCAGCAAAAACCAAAAACTTTCGACGTTGTCAATTTGATTGCATTTTGGCGAGTTTTCCCTGTGATTTTAATCGCGGTGAGAGAGAGAGAGAGAGACAGAGAGAGAGAGAGATGATGAACCGAGGTGTCCGTCGAAATGTGTCGCTAGATAACACAATTTTTAAGAGACACTGTAAAGTCGATTGTCCCTTGCTGCAAATATGCTATACGAGTTTTAACTTATTTTTCTATAAATAAATGAGCACGAGTTTTAACAGAGCTGAAAAGAGTCATTAAATATTGTTTAATTTAAATAATATTTTTTTATTATTTGTAGAAAAAGGTAAAAATGTTAAGAAATCTAGAAAAATGTTTAATAATATTTATCAATGGCCGCGTTCACCAGAACTAATCAATCAGTAATCATTAGAGTGGGTCAATTTTTTCGATTTTAAGCGGTTGTCAAAATCGTAATCTACGACGAATTCTAAGAAGATTTGCCCAAGAAACCATGGGTCTAAATTCAAATTCGAGCTTCCGATTTTTAACGAGAAATTATGATAATTTTTGACTTTTCATCAGAGCTCGCAAATAACAGTTAACACTTATTTTTTTTTCGATCTGTTCACTGAAAAAACAGAAAAAAAGTAAAACCCAGAAGATTTCTCACTGAGACAAACACTTACTTCTTTTCGTTTGTGCTCTCTGCTCAGTATTTTCCATTTAGAAAATAAATTATTTCTGTATACTAATAACAGTTATAAAAAGACTGTTGAGCTAGTGCTCCCGGAATAACTGTTAGCAAATGAGCAAAACACAAAAGTGTTAGTCAAAAGTGTCTTTTCAAGTTGTTTTTGTTTTAGGTGCGGAAAAATCGACACAAACTCCCGAAAAAGCAATACACCCACAGAACAAGATAATTTTTTTGGTAACTATTTTTATTTACATTAAAAATTGTTATTTAGAATTAAGCTTTACAATTAAAAGTGAATTAATATTTTCCGCACTTAGAACGCTACGTTTATCGGTTAGGATAAAATAAAGCGCAGAAAAAAATCTTTCAACCGAGACTTGTGACGTTTTAAATTTTTAATATAAGTTCCAGTTAATATTTTGCCACACACGTTGCATTCCGATTTATTTAAATTGCTATCATAGTTAAAAAAAGAATGAACTATGTTTTTTACACGACCCATTTTACGCAAAATTGTAGCAAAAAAAAAAACGTTTTAAATTTTCAGAAGGCACTTTCGATTTTCGAAACAGTTTTTGAGTAACACAACCATAAGGAAACAAAATTAAATGTTATTTCTTGACTGATAAGCATACTGAGAAAAAAACAGAAATTAATGTTTTGTTTTTATCCCTTTTATCATTCTGTCAGCTAATAACTGTTATTTTCCGACACACTGAAAGTGTTAACTGTTATTTGCGAGCTCTGCTTTTCATACGATTTCCCATATTTCACGCTAAAAATCGGAAGCTCGATTTTGACTTTAGACCCATGGTTTCTTGGGCAAATCTTCTTAGAATTCGTCGTAGATTACGATTTTGACAACCGCTTGAAATCGAAAAAAATTTATTTTTGCTCCATACAAATTGACCCACTCTAGTAATCATGTATTTTGTTTGTTCGATAACAAAGCATCACAATCAGAAAATTTCAGCGTACTATTTTGGTGATGAATTTTCAGTCATTATAATCACAAAATTTGAAATCATGATTGCTAATCACTGCATTTCACCATAATAATCATGCAAATTTCATCGATTTTCTGTTGTCGATTTGTTCTGGTGAACACGGCAAATGATTTTTTTTTTAATATTTGATACATATTTTTAAATCTTTAAGCTTGGATTTAATAAACTTAATTTTCAAAATTTATTTATCAATAGCCGCGTTCACCAGAACTAATCAACCAGATATCATATATTACAAATCAAAAAGCTTTTTATGGGCTTCTGCCAAAACTGTTAATATTTGTTTCAAAATTTTCAAATAATTTGGCGCAAAATGCTTAATGAAATGGAAATCAACACAGCAAAAGGTCAAATTTAATATAATAGGCGATATACTCGTATACGCATTTAAAATTTTATATGAGAAAGTTTAAAGCACTTTTCCAAAATATTATTAATTCTATACTAATATCGTTGCTTTTAATTTCAAATTTTTTGTTCTTTTGATAACGATTGGTTGAATCGATAACAAAGAATCAAATGCAGAAAATTCCAGCCAAAAGTTAAGCTTTCATAATAATAATATAATGAATGAGTATAATGAATAAAACTTCTATTTTTAATGCCTTTGCAATGACAAGTGCATCAAAATCGCAGTTATTTCGGGCTGTCTCTGCAGATTGAAGAAGTCAAAGTTCTATATAACAATCTTCAGTGCAAGAATTTCAAGCAGCCTGACAGGTAAAAGAACTTGAGAACAGCTGAGATTTGTCAGCATTTCAACCGGATGAAATAGTTTTACAGGCTTTACTTGACTTTACTCTGCTTTACTTTTAGTATTTCTTTTCTTTTTGTCTGCTTTATTTTGATATCTTTTTGACAACAAAATCCATTTGGAAAATCTGTAACATGTGTGTGCAGTTTTTGTTGTTGTTGCTGTTGTTGTTGTTGTCAACTGTGTATTGTGATATAAATGGATATTGTGAACATTAAGCATACGCAACGTGTGCCAGACTTTTTTGGGATTTACTAGCGAATCCAATATGAATTTAAAATTTAGTGCCGACGACAAGAAAACAACATATGAAAGTATTCGCTTTGAACATATACAGTCGACGGCATAAATATTTTGACAACTTTTAAAGTTAAATCTACTCATAATTTTAACTTACTTCATGTAAATTTTGGCATCAATAGATCATTTGAATTTCGTTTGAATGATACGAAACTTTCCTTAATCCATTAAGTACGCATTGAAAATTTAAATTTTTTGTAAAAGTCTACTTTTTTATTTTCCTCTTTCCTCGCTCTCAAACAAAAAATGCTTTGATGCAAAAAATTTCATCAAACTATTCTAAAAGTGACGGCAAATTGATTTTTTTTCAAAATCTTTTCGCTGATATTTTTTATGATTTTTTGTATGGAATGATCTCAGAAAAATGTTGTATGTAAAGTATGGATGTATTATACATTTTATAGAATTTTTGATTTATTACCAAATAAATTTAAAAAAAAATCTCTCAATACGATTTTGTTAATAGAGTATTAAAAGCTCTAACTGCAACTTGTAACTGGCAAACGCGGCATATGCGCAACAAAAATGCATCATGGTTAATGCAGAAAGTTGACAGCCAATTTGAAGTCGAAAAAAACTTACAAACTGAAATGGACAAACAAGTCAAGTAGATGATAAAGATGATGACGATGGTAATAATAATGAAGATGAGAGAATAAAGAAAGAAAAGAGAGAAACGAAGAGAAAAGTGCAGCTGAGCACAAAGTCGGAGTCTGGACATTGCTATAAACTGTTATAAACTGTGGCCAAAGAGCTTAATCAAAATTTATGATGTCACATGCGGGTTGCAGGAACAGGACACACAAATGACAAAGGAGAGGGAAGGAGGAGGAAGCAGGAGGAAGGCGGAGGAACTGCAGAGCTGCAGAAGAGGAGAAATGAAAGTTGAAATGAAATTTACTTACTTGCGGACTGACTTGCAAGGCAAACAAACGATGCACACACACATACTCGCAGGTAGACAAAGCGATAACGATAAAAGGGCAGAAGGAGAAGAAGATGGCAAAGAACGAAAGATAAAGCGGATGGATACAAAGTTTTCTGCTTTTTATACCCTTACAGAAGGTATTATAATATTGGTACAAAGTAGAAACCATTAAATTAAGCGCAGTTTGCCTTATGGAAATTTGAAAAAAATTAAAAACTTAAAGTTCTTGAATTTACAAAAAAATTTAAGGTACTATTTTTGTATACTTTTTCCTGGTTTTTTATAGTTGTTTGTGGTTTTTTCTCTTTTTGAAAAAAATGAAAAAAAAAAGACACGTACACTGGTCGGCATATATATTTTGGCAACACATAAAGTTAAATCTACTCATAATTTGAACTGACTTCATGTTTGAATAATACAAAACTTTCCTTAACCTTTAAGAAAACCATTACACATTTCGAAAATTTCTTTCTTGGGCTTAAACAAAAAATGTTTTGATGGAAAAGATGTTCAAAAACTAATTATAATAGTGACTGCAAACTTTTTTACTTAATAAATTTCCTTGCTTTTATTTTTTTTTTTAATTTTTTTTTTGAAAATATGCTAAAAATAACTATTTTTCTTCTTTTTCATACAAAATAATCATTTTATTTAACTGTTTTTCCTCTTCTTCATACAAAATTGTAATGTTCAGCAATTTGCAAGAAGTCATCGAATACACTAGCGAAAAGATTTTTGAAGACAATTTTTTGAAAAAATTATACACAAATATATTTTGAAAAACTTTTCAAGCTAAAAACTCAACAAAACAAAATTAAGTTGAAATAATATAAATAAATAATTTGTTTTTATTTTCTATAATTTCAAACTGAAAGTAAGAGTTCTTTTATTTTCAAATTTACACTGCACTTCAAGGGTATCATATCTTCGGTGTGTCGCATAAGACATTTCAATCTTGAGTGTCATTTCTTTCTTTTTTTTATTTTCAAACTCTTTGGACGCAGTTTTTCTGCTCAATTGACAGTCGACAGTTTTCAAGGCGGGTGTTGAAAGTGAACAAAACTTTGAATCGATATCGATAGATGACAGTCAACTGAAAGAAGAAGAAGAAGCATACAATTTATACTTAAATTTTCAGCATTTGAAGTGACAAAAAATATTTTCCAAGCACTTTTCATTCATTTTCTCCCTTTATGACTTGCAAGCTGCGATTTTTTATGACATGTAGTTAAAGTTATATAGATGTAGTTTTAAGTGCATATATTTAGATATTGTGATATATAAATATATGAAGATGTATTAATATAGAAGCATCTTCAGGTACGTTGGGTTCCTGCTTCCGGTGCCTTCTCCTTTTACTTCACTTTGACTACGAATGCGACTTCCGTATTCACATCCGCCTCTGTCTCCACATCCGCTTTCGTTGCCTTAGTTGTCTCCATGCTTGTTTCGTTAATACCCTGTAGCCAAAAATTCGCTGAAAGGGAAGCTTGACATGTCATAAACATAAGCAGCATAAAATAATATGAGTTAATAGTTTGTTTTATCTGTATATTTAAACTTTTTCTAAAACTTCATGTTTGATTTCTCTCTAAATAAAATTTAATTTTGATGGTTTGAACAATGATTAATTTAATAAAGTAAATAAATTCATTGATATAGCTTGAATCTATGAATCTTTTGCTCCACGACTTTTTCCAAAAATGGCTTGTTTAGCGGGAAATCGCTAAAACTAGCTAAAACTGACACCCCTACAATATCCAAACGATACAAGCTACAGATGTGTTCAATATGTCGTTGAACAGGTATTTTAAAAATTTCTTAAGCCATTTTTTAACTTTTTTTTCTAAAGTACATAGGTAAGGGACTACAGGTGAAATAAGATTTTGCATTACACATTTTAGCGATTTTTGAGAAAACGCCGCTAACGATTTTTTTTTTAAATGGTTGTTCTTTTTTTATTTATGTTTTACATTTAATGTTGTGCGTCACATAATTGTATGTCAGAAATGAAAATGTTTTCGTCACTGGACTTTTACCTCGTAAAGAGGTTTTTTTTTGCAAGTTAAATATATGTAGGGTATCTGCTAATGCAGCAATGCTCACTCAAACATTTTCACTCTTTTGGATCTCTGTTTTTTTCTGTCTTTTTATAGCTTCTTAGCAGCCACAATATTTTTGGCTACAATGTGCAAAGCAACGTGTTTCATTTTTGGGGAAACTCTTTGCCACGCACGAACAACTCTTTCAGGGAGGAGAGAGGGGAAAGGAAGAGGAAGTTGGTTGGAAGTGGAGGTGGAGCTGGAGGATGTGCCTGTAATATCATCACAGCACACAGATTCTAACACTGACTCTCATTCACACAGTGATAAAGGGTTAAGGTGGCTAAGCAGGACTGCAGAGGGCTAAGAGAAATGTTGCCGCTGTTGTTAGGTCGTGTTTTATTGTGCTGCTTTTCACTGGCTTTATGATTATTGCACTCCAGTCTCATTCACATGCGTAGTGTAAAGCTTTTCCTCCATTTTCCTGCTTTATTTTTTTAAGAAGCAACACACTGGGAAGCTGCTACATGATTTTTTAATGAGTTGTTTTTTGGCGCACACACAACGAACACGCATTAAAACTACCGAATTGGAAATCTGCTCAACAAAGTTGCCGCATTTTGTGGCACTTGACACGGAAAAGTAAGTTGCGAGTTGAGAGAGAATCACATTTGTCGTTTAAGCGCCAGATATGGCGGGAAAAAGCCAGTTGCTTACTTTTCTTACCAAACTAATTCTCTTTTTGCTTAAACTTTGTCTTAAACCCTATATTCAAATTTATTTTTGCTACTTTCAATGCACAAAAAATGAAGAACAATTTTGATTTTGATTTATAAAAATCAACAGCTTATTTATTGTATTAATTTTTGTTTGTTTTGAAAATCTGTGTAGAGTCAAAAAATAAATGAATGAATCTATTTGGACGGCAGCTCATATTCGTATTCATATTCGTTTGCGCATTCAGATTGGAATATTTGATTTATGCACAAGCGAAACTTGATTAAATTAAATGCTTGCCGCATTGTTTGACGTTCAATTATAGTTTGATTATTTCCCTTTTTTTTATAAAAGCTTATTAATGCGAGTGGAATTTGTGGAGTTTTATACACTCACAGCGGGTAGTCTTGCTTTATGGAATGTGTAAACACTGTGAGCTATACATTAGCCAGAAAAACTATGCGTACACACTTCTTATTACTTTAACAGCTCTTGTAAGTGAAGTCATCATAGTAAAAAAATATATTTGGAAAGTTCGTTTAAATTCTTTTTGAATGATGCAAAAATGTCCTTAACCCATTAAAAAATTCGAGTTTTTGTGAACGTCTACTTTATAAACTTTTATCCTCGATTTTTGTAAAAAAAATACTTTGATGCAAACAAATTCTTGAAACCATTCTAAAAGTAACTGGAAAAAAAAAAAATATATATTTTTGCAAGTATTTTTCATAATTTTTTTAAAATAGCTAAAAAGACAATTTTTGTGTGAAAAGTAGGAAAAAGGGGTTAAAATAGTCATTTTTAGGATTTGCAAAAAGTTATAAAAAACACTTTTTTAAAAATTTTTTTGCAGTTAGTCTTAGAATTGTTTCAAGATTTTTTTTGTATCAAAATATTTTTTTTAAAAAATCGGCCATTTTGGACACCACTTTTTTAATGTATAAGCTAAAATATCAATAAATTCCAGCAATATTATAGATTTGTATAATTTTAATAATACTATTGAATTATTATGCTTAAAAAAATTCAAACTATCGTTCATTTTGACAGCTCCAATGCACATAAGAGGGAACGGGACAAATACAGGGAATGTGAAATTATTTTTGCATTGCTTTCGTCAACAATAAGTGTAAAAATTGTTTGTCTAGCTGACATTTTTTGTGGGAATCTTATACAATTCTTGCCCTTAATCATATATGTATGTTAGTACCTTTACAAAAGGGTATCTGATATTCGACATTCCAAATTGATCAAGTCTCCTGCGTTGTTTTACCTGCACTACACGTATTTGAGTCTGACCCTTGTTACAGTTCGAGTATTACAATTCTACAATTTTACAATTGCAATACCATTTATTTATGTTGTTTTCCTTTGTTTTTCTTTTAGTTTTTCCCGTTGTTGTTCACTCGTTTCTGCTGTTGAAATGTGTTTTTCACTGGATCATTTTTTAAGGGGCTTAACGAACAATTTTTTTTACAACTCGTACAAATGCCATGAAAATATTGAATTTTTTAATACATGTATTTTTCTTTGCATTTCACATTTTGCAGTTTTCGTTATTGGCATTTTTTAATTTTTCATTTCATTTTGCGCTGTCAGGTATTAAATATTTTCAGAAGTGTCACTGGAAAAACTAGGAAAACTAATGAAACTCTACGTGGAAATTGAATATGTGAAACAAGCAGAGAAGTCTGGAGTCCAGATCCTGACTATAAGATACCCGTTACTTATTAAAATGTCAAATAGTTTTATTGCATACTTTTTGGCACTTACATTGCTTGAAATGAAAATCAAAATTGTTCTTCATTTTTGGTGCATTGAATGTGACAAAGATAAATTTAAATATTAAATTAAATAGAATTAAATTAAATTAAATTGAAACGTAAAAAGTAAGTAAATTGAATAAAATTAAATGAAATAAATAAAATAAATAGTATAGAATTTTATAGCAATTGTTATTTGAGATTTGTTGTAATTTTATGCCTCATTCTTGGAACTTCTTTCGCCATTTCTTTTTTATCGATTACACAATGCATGCACTTTACCATTTAGCAGGTGTGTGTGTGTGTATGTGTGTGTGTGTGTATGAGTGTGGCTAACACGTTAGCTACCACAATTTATGCTGTAATCCAAAAAAGGACATAAATGGCAGCGATAAATTGAGGTTAACGCGCCAAAGTCACGAAAAGGCAAACTCGAAATGTGACCCATACACACACACATACACAACACACACACACTCACACACACACTCTCACACTCACACACACACCTGGTCATTATGCCCAAAAGTTCTCTGTTTAAGTGAAATTATATTAAGTGTGCGGACGCTTTAAATTTGCATGCGATACACCTGCCAACAGAGATGTCAGCTTAGCTTTTTTCTAGCTAAACCAAACTGAGTTGTATTCGCAGACGCTAGAAAGATTAACAAAACTCTTTTAGTCATGATTCTGCATATAAAATATATGTGTTAATAAAAAATATTTAAAAATTTAAAATTTTTGTCTTTAGACTAAAAAAAATCAGAAATTAGACACTTAATCAAAATTAAAGCTAGAAAAATGCAAACGAAAATTATTAAAAAAAAGATTTACATTTTCAAATTATAAACATAACATAAAATTGATCAAAAAATTAATAATGATATTTTTTTTAAACATCTTTTTGTAATTTCATAGCTTTTAATTTCATCAAAATAAGTATTTATTTAAGAGCTTGAAAGTCCAACAACATTGCCTATCTTTAAAAAAATCTATTGAGAACTAAAATAAAAACAAAATCTGGATTTTAAATTTGCAACTTAAATTATTTGTACTTAGACAAATTTTAAACTAGAAAAATGCAAACGAAAAATATAAAAAAATAGATTTACATTTTTAAATTATAAGCTTTACAGATTTATAAAAAAAAAATATATATATTTTAGCAACTTTTCATAATTTTATAGCCAATAATTTAGCTATAATTCAAGCAGCATTGATTGCCACTTTGGGCTGTATTTTGTTTTTTTGTTACAGTTTTTTTTCTCTTTTCTCTCTTGTTTTTTTGCTCTTTTTCTTTATTTTTACTGTGGTCGCTTTCACAGTGAATTTTCTGTGAGTAAATTCAGGTATGCATTAAAGCAATTGCTTTGGTTTTGAGTTGCAGACATTCTCAATGCTTTTATTTATTTGGATACATCAATTATTGCCTTGAGCCAAACAAATTTTATAAAATAAATAAAAAAATTTTACAGCTTTATTTTGGCTAATATTTTGTGCCATGAAATTTTTCGTAGTGTAAACTTGTAGTCTGAATTTGATTCTTTGCATTACGAATTTCGAATTAAATTAAGTGGTGTGAAAATGTTAGCTTCCTTGATTTAAATTTATAGTTAGACTAGTTTTAAAAACAATATTATACTATATAAATATTTATTAAGGAAGTTCGACTGTATTATAATTATTTTAGGCGCATATGTTTATTTTATTGACACTCATTTTTGTAGTGCATTCGCAAGTCGTTGTCTGTTTCTAGTGATCGTCTTGTTGTTTTGTTGCCTTAACACATTGGATTACTTGTATTTACACAGCATATTTGTTCATTTGCAGTGCTGCCACACACACACACACAAACACACACACACACACACACACTCAATGGCGCATTCACATGCATTCATTTATATGCCTTTAACCACTCAAATCGTTCAATAAATAATCTCTGCAAACGCGACAAACAGACGCGAAAAGCATTGCCTACTTTTAAGGGCCAATCCCTTACTCCCACCCCCTCCCTTCTCACACACATATACATCCACATTTGTCGACTTTTTATACCCATTACCTAAAAAGTATAGGATGTTTTTTTTTGTATTCGTTGAAATGTATTTAATAGGGAGAAGAAGGAACAATTTTTTTTTCACAAATCTCTTCGCTAATAATTTTTAGATTTTTTGAAAATTGCTTAAAGTAACTATTTGAACCACTTCTTCCTCCAATTCATACAAAAATATCCTGCAATCATTTCATACAAAAATCATTTTTTGCAGTCTCTGTAAGAATTGTTTGGAAAAACTTCAAAAAAGTAGACCTTAACAAAAATTTGAAGTTTTCAATGAATACTAAATGGGTTAAGGAAAGTTTTGTATCATTCAAACGGAATTTAAATCACCTTTCCATTGATGCCAAAAATAACATGAAGTTAGTTCAAATTATAAGTCAATTTAACTTTCAGTGCTGTCAAAATACTTTATCTGACCACTGTACTATAATAGTTTTCATATAAAATCGCTTCAAGTTTGGATAGATTTAATGGTATTGATGATAGATTTAAGTTTAAAGCATTTATAGACTATATTAAAATATATAGATTAAAACGGGTATCTTATAGTCAGAATCTCAACTTTAGCTTATGTGTGTGTGTGTGTGTTTTATATGTGTGTGTTTGCAGTTGTGCGTTGGCGCATTATTGAGTGGATTTTGCGGTTTTTGGGCAAAAGACGCAGCGCACATAAAAAAAAATAGAATAAATAAAAATAAAACAGAGGCGAAAATGAAAAGCCAAGGAGAGATGGAGACAGTAAAACAGATACAGACAGAGAGAGAGGGAAAGCGAAAGGAAAAGGGAGAGAGAGGGGTAGAAAAATATATCGACGAGGAGTTGCTTAAATTGTTATTTATAAATCGCAGAGCAAAAACAAATTCATTTACTCACATTACACTATGTGTTTACCCAAGGAAAACACTGCGAGAAAAACGAGTTATCTTTTACAGAGTATCAAGAAACGGTCTATATATTGTTTGTATATATTTTCAACTTATTCTAAGAATACTAAGAAACTATAATAAAATAAAAATTACAAGAAATTATCAACCAATAAAAAATATATTTCAATTTATAGTATATTTAAATCAGGGACTGCAATTAATGTTTATTTGTTACATTTTAATAAAAAAATAATACACTTATTTTCACCATTACTTAAAGTTTTTAAGTTTTATAGATTTGCTCACAGAATAATGATTAGTTTTTAGTTATACTTTACTGCTCAACAAATAATTATAATAAATATTACATGAGTATTATTTAATATTCTTTAAGTTTTATTTGTCTTCTTTTTTTTTTTTTTTTCGTAAAAAATTTGTATATTTTATTTAAACAGGTTTTCTGCTACCTTTAGTGGCAACTTAATCTAGTTTTACATATTTGTCTTCTTAAAAGTAATGATTATTTGTAGTAAAGTATTACTCAAAACTTATTATTATAATCAATAAAAAATAGCAATTAAATTTAATCATTATTTCATAATATTTTTAATAAAACTTATAAGGATTACAGTCCCTGATTAATATTTATAATATGTTTATTTTATTTATATCATTCAAATGGAAAATACACGTTTTTTTTACTTTAAGAATAGACCATCCAAAATGTTGCTTAAAGTTTCATTAAATTTGGTTGAACTTCCTGCTAAAAATATATCTTAAAATTAAAATTAATAGATAGAATTTTAATTAATGCACATTTTTCGTGGCAGCATCAATGTGATTTTCGATAAACAAATAAGCACAGTTGTTATTTCTATCGATAGCTTAATTGATTTCGGTTTATTCTGTGTGCGGTTTTTCAATCAGTCAAAAGACAAGAGATAAGAATAATAATAAAAAAAAAGGAAGCACGAACTGCAACAATCTTTGGCCAACTGAAAAAATTCATTAAATCGTTGATTGCATGAGCGAATGAATGAGTGAATGAGTGAGTGTATTCGTATTGAATGATTGAAGGGAATGAAACGCAGGAAAGAATCGAAATTGGTTTGAAGTTGAGGAAGTTGAGGGCAGACAAACTTGTCTCTGGGTTGTCGGTTGTCGGTTGTCGGTTAAACAGATCCACAGACAACGCCATTTGCAATTACTATAAGCAATCACACTTTTACACACACGCACACACACACACAAACACACACACACACGCACACACACACACACACACACAGAGAGACAGTCACTGCGAATGTCATTCGTGTAATTGGGTTGCTGAGCAGCCAAAATTTTGGTCCAAATTAATGAATGGATGGAGCTTATTGTGTTTCCTGCTCAGTTTTGGGCAGTGGAGAGTGAAGAGGGGAGAGAAGGGCAAAGGTAGAGACAGGGAACTGATAGCACAGGTCAGTGGAGGAAAAACAATGGGGCAGGAAGAAGAGGGGGAAAAGGTGTGAGTTCCAGGCAGTGTTGACAGATTTTCATAGCTTAAAATAGCTACTTTTGATCGAAATTAAATGGTTAGAAATAAGTAGCTGAAAAATAAATGGAAATATTTATTTGAAACCTTATTGCTAAAGTATCAATATACACATTTAAATGCATTCCAATATCTAATGCACTTCTTCAAGATTTAATTTGTTTGATTTAATATGTTAACCGTAACCGTTAACCGGTTTTAACCGATTGAAATTAATAAACGTAGCTGAAACCGTAATCGGAAAAAACTGTTTTATTAAGCCGAAATCCAAAAACCAAAATTATTCCAATCGGAATAACCGTTTAGTAACCGATTCATGCATAACGGTTAATTTTGCTTCGGTCAAGCATAAAATTTTATTTAGTTTACTTTTTACTTCTGCCCTTTAATTTATATATTTATATTGATCTCAATAAAAAGGTCTTCATGTTTGAAATATTTGAATATTTGTTTTCAAAATTATCTTAACATTTGACATTTTTTAAAATTGATTTGTAAACCGAACTCGAAACTGAACCGTTCAAGAAACCGTTAACTGTAACGTAACCGATACATAAAAAATTGTGCGTAACCGATAACCGAAAAACTAAATGCGAGCATAATCGAAACCGTAACTGAAACCGATATTTGTTTCGGCTTGAATCCTTGCATCAAAGTTTTCTGCATTAATTTCATTTATTTCAATTGATTAAACTATTTTTGCATTAGCACAATTTGATTTCGTCAATATTTTCTACATTCAGAAATTTCTACACCTTAATTTTTCTCTCCTTATTAGTCAATTGTAAATTTTCGTCGAAGACTTGATTGGTTGGGTTTTTTCCAATAACTATATCAAAAAAATCGGATTATCTGGAAAACTACACGTACATAAAAATTTAAAATATTTGCTTTAAATAGTTTACTTTTAAAATAAATCTTAAAGTGAAAAATACAAAAAATATAAGAACTCAAGATATTTTCTCTTTTTCAAACAAATTTTTGAATATTTACAAATAAATTCGTAGTTTTGGAAAAAATAATCGTAATATTTAAATTTAACTCTTTATTTATCAGTGTAGCTAAATAATTGTCCAAAATAGTTAGATTTTCTAGCTAACAGCAATTACACAAAATTTTTAGCTTTTTTAAATAGCTAAGTCTATCTCTAAAAGAGCTCAAATGGCATCACTTTAACTTGTAGGCTTGATAATATGTAATATTACGCATACGCTTAGTTGGCCACGCCATTTGCATATACATTTAAATGAGATTGTAATTGTTGTCAGTTGTTGTTGTTGTCAGTTGTTGTTGTAGTTGTTATTTTGTGTCAGTTGTTAGTTGCACGGAGAATAATACTCGTTAGTTTAATGGTTAACTAATTGCATTTCATGTGCCTCAATTACTCATACGCACCTTGAGCCCGACAGGGAAATGAGACACTGTCTCTGAGTTTGAGACTGAGATTGGACTTTGTGTTTTGTGCTTTGTGCTAATTGTGTTTTCGGGCAAATTAATTGATTTATGACCTGTGCATTCAATTTGCTGTTGCCTGTTGTTGCCTGACATTTGATGGGCCACGCCCACATGAACGCCTCCCCTATGGCAAATGGGAACGAAATCAAAGTCGACACAAAAAAGTTGTTTGACTTTGTGGCGAGTTACTAAATTATAGGTGATCCATTCATAAAAGCGACAGAAGTGCCATTATATGTGAGAAAGAGAGAGAGAGGGAGACAGGGCGAGAAAGAGGAAGCAATAGAAAGAGAATACATAAAGCATGTACTATGAATTACTTATAATGCTTGGAGTTTTCGCACGCCCTAAAAACGAATGCAAAATTTTTTCTCTATCCTTAAAAACTTTAAAAAGTATAACGCGAGTTTGATGAATAAATTGTTCTTTTCGTATTATTTTTATTGAATTTAATTACATTAATATCGGATAGATATTAAAATTGTTATGCGGCTCTACGTTTCTAACCAATGCAAGTGCACTGCATTAGTATGCAGCAACTTATTGTTTTGTATGAAATTAAAATTCATATTGATCAAAAATTCACAACTTGTTAAATTTTCTTCCAGAAATCTATTCAAGTTATTTATTTACCATTATTAATATATGCTAAATAAATTTTTGTAATATATTTTTGTCAATTTTCTTAGAACTTTACTTCTAAAATAAACCGTTTATATTCTACCGATTACATTAAGTAGAACAGTAAGATTGTAACATAAACCATTTTTATACATAGAAATAAATTGAATGTTTAATTTGAAACAAAACTTTCAAGCTGCTTTCGATATACAATTTAAGTCAAGAGAGACGGAAACAACTTAAATATGTAATAAAACAAAATGTTGCGTGCGCTACGTTTCGTGCGTCACATGAGTTCACGGCGTTTGCTAAAGAACCATAATGTTTTTTAACGCCAAATAAGTTATTTCTGCCTTCAATTAATCTCAGCTTACTTTTAGATATTGAATTTTGTATGCCTTATTATGCATTATTCGCTAAAAATTAAAAAAGAAATGAAATATTTAAAAGAAACTTCCATTTTCTGTAGCGTGCGCGACAACACATTATGAACATTTATTTCGCAAATGGTAACTGCAACGAAATTATATTTTATGCCATTCGACAGTACACTGAAATCGCTCTAAACACTATACAAAAGTTGACGGTACATCTTTCAAAAGCCCAACAAATTTGTATATTTTCATCTACAAAATCGTTCGAATGTAACGTGCGTCACGCCCATACATCAAAGTTGTGTGACGGATATTCCAAAGTCGGTGTCTCGTCTAAAGTCTTTTCGTATTTTTCTTTCCCTCACTCTTTGCCTCCTTTCACATCCCTCTCTCTCTCTCTCTCTCTCTTTCTTGTCTAGTTTTTTGGGTCGTCATCGTTGACGCTTTTGTAATTATGCCTTTCGCATATGGCGGCCTCAATGCACTCTCTCCCTCTTTCTCCACCTTTTCCCCTCTACCTCTTTCTCTTTCTCTCTCTCTGTCACTCCATCTCTCTCTCTCTCTTGCTGACCTGCTTGTGTGGCATCTCTTTAAGCTAATTGAAGCTGGCTGATAAAGTGCGTTGCCATCAAGCTGTCGACAAACTTGGCTCAACTGCCTTGCGAGTCTCGGAAACTTCCATTCAATTAGTTTCTAGGAAATCTTCACTTACATCACTTGATAATAATATATCACACACACATAGAAAACACGTTAAGTAGAAGCATAGTCATATTTAGATTTGCTTAAATTTATAACATTTAAACTAAAAGTGCATTAAAATTAAATTAAAAAAAAATAAGATACTAAAAATGCAAATATAATATAATTATGAAAATATAAACATTGTTATTAAACTTGAAGCTTAAACTTTCCCTTTAGCTTACATTTATGTTTACAGAATAATTAATCAAGCTCTTAAATATAAAAAAATAATATACATATTTGAATTATCAAATATTTTTAATTAGCAAAGGTTTATTATTGAATTTAAATGAACTGGAGCTAAATATTTAATACGACATTTATTTATATTACAGTTTATTTATATTTAAATGGAATTTATTTAAATTGCAGCTTAATTATGTTTAAATAATATCTATTTAAATTACAGTTTAATTATGTTTAAATGAAAATTATTTAAATTACAGATTAATTATATTTAATATAAAATCTATTTCAATAACACTTTATTTATATTTAAATGAATTTTATTTAAATAACAGTTTAATTATATTTTAAATGAAATTTATTTAAATTACAGTTTAATTATATTTGAATTACAACGGTGGCCAAAAGTATTTTGACTACCTTTAAAGTTAGTTCTAGCCAAATTGTGAGCTTACTTCATGGAAAGTTTGGTATCAATGGAAAGGTCTTTTGAATTCCTTTCGAATGATGTAGTACTTTCCTTAACCCATTAAGTACCCATTGAAATTTTCGAATATTTGTAAACGTCAACTTTTTCAACTTTTTTCTCGATTTTTTAAAAAAAATGTTTTGATGCAGAAAGTTTCTTTAAACAATTTAATTAGTAACTGCAAAAAAATTTTTCAAATATCTCTTCGCTAGTATTTTTTATAATTTTTTGAAAATGGCGAAAAAGGCACTTTTTCCTCATTTTCATGCAAAAAGTGCCTTTTTCGACATTTTCAAAAAATTATTAAAAATACTAGCGAAGAGATATTTGAAAACATTTTTTTGCAGTTACTAATTAAATTGTTTAAAGAAACTTTCTGCATCAAAACATTTTTTTTAAAAAATCGAGAAAAAAAGTTGAAAAAGTTGACGTTTACAAATATTCGAAAATTTCAATGGGTACTTAATGGGTGAAGGAAAGTACTACATCATTCGAAAGGAATTCAAAAGACCTTTCCATTGATACCAAACTTTCCATGAAGTAAGCTCACAATTTGGCTAGAACTAACTTTAAAGGTAGTCAAAATACTATTGGCCACCGCTGTATATCAATTTAGATAACAGTTTATTTATATTAAAATGAAATTTATTTTAACTACAATTTAGTTATATTTAATATGAAATTTATTTAAATTATAGTTGAATTATATTTAATATAAAATCTATTTAGATAACAGTTTATTTATATTGAAATGAAATCTATTTAAATAACAGTTTAATTATATTTAAATGCAATCTATTTAAAGTACAGTTTAATTATGTTTAAATCTCTAGATTATCTAGTTCCAAATTAAATGCTTATTTATTTATTAGTTCAATTTGTTTATTTAGTTTCTTGATGCATTTAAGTACGTATACATGTGTCTACTATTCTTAAACAGTCTTTGATTATTTAGCTATTTATGAGATGACATCTTTGTAATCAGCTTGACTCTCACACACACACACACACATACACACACACACACACACACACACACTCACACACATACATAAATAAAATCATATATATTGTCCTGCAATCGTTTTTGGCGTCCTTTTGTTCAACCAATTGGCATTGGAGTACGCCCCCCAAAACGAACTCAACAGCCACGCCCACTCAATATCGTCTAGCATATTGAATGAAATAGTCAACATTCTGTGCTTCTGCTTCTTTTTTATTCCCATCCTCATCTTGAACAGTAGTCAACATTCTCAACTGTTTCCTCTTCCTCTTCTACACTCTCCATCTTCCTCTCTCTCCTTCACTCTCCCTGTTCTTCTCTCTCCTTTGCTATCTTCACTTTTCAAATAGGCTTTCATTTATAAGCCAATTGTATTTCAATTGAATTTATTCCAATATCTGTTATGTTATGTCGTGTTCTGTTATGAGGTCGTCGTCTCGACATACCCTGTAATCTATGCAATGATGGGGTATTCCTTAAATCATGCTTGACAATAATGCATCAAGCTAATTATTCTGTAATATATTTATTATTATTTTTTTTTCATTTGGACTTGGATTTATTAAAATTTAACATTTACATTTCATTTAATTAATATTAAATTTCTTAATATAAAAACGAAAAATAAAAATCAAAAAATGGTTTAGTTTTTAGGATAAAACTCAAAAGCGCAATATTTGATTGTATAAGATTGGACACCACTGATTTATTATAATTGCCAAATTACAGGGTATTTTTCAGTCGTGCACATCTCTTATTTTTTCTGTTGTGTTTGGCAGTTTTTTCGGGCTATTGGGAAAACTGACAACGGCTTTAGCTTTTTTGTTGTTGTTGGCATTGTCCTTTGTAGCTCACATTGTTGTTGTTATTCTTGTTGTTTCTGTTGTTGCTATTGTTGTTGTTGTTGTTGTTGTTGTTGCATAAATCAAATATGCGCTCCGCCGGAAGCAACAACAGCAACAAATACAAACACAAATTGTGCATAATATAACTTCCGATCGGCAAATAGAAGACAACGAATTTCGGTCGCAGCATTCACTTGGAATATGAGTACCTACAACGAGTATTCACCACCCAAACAACCAAACAGTGTTGTCAACTTGTAGCAAAGAAAAATTAAATTTGAATCAAAAAAAATTAAAATAAGCTGCTCCTTTTTTTCATGCTTTTTAGACAATTTTAAAAAATCTTAATCATATAGCCAAAATCAATGCAGGATCAATTTGTATTGCCTAAATGTGCAAAAAAATTGTTGTTAAATTATAATATTTATAAAAATATATTTGAATTAATTTAGAAATTTTAGAAATTCGCTTTAAAATCCATTTTAAATGCGAATTTTTATTGTATTATTATTGTATTTTAGTTGAAATTCAAAATAAATTTAAAAAAGTCGATTTTTGTGATACTGAAATTTTAAATCTTGTTTAGATTTTTAGAAATCATACCTAGATATTTTTTAAAGACATTTGTGCTTTGTTTTTTAAAAGATTTTAAATTTTTAATAATTTTCAATATTTTTTTTTCACCTACCATAAAAGTGTGAAATCAAATTACAAAGCCAAACAAACAAAAATAATAAAAATTTTGTTCTTTTCATACAGCAAATTAATGCTTTACCTGAAAATGTTCTCATATTTTTGTTTGAATAAAAACAAGTGAAAAAAAATCTAGAATTTTCACTGCACGGTTTTTTTGATTTTCCTACTCAGTTGAATATTAAAAAACGCCAGATATGACGGTAAAAAAGCTGCTCTGTCAGCACAGCATAGTCAAGTATTCACGTGTATTCACGTGTATTCACATATTCACGTATTTCGAGCACTCATACAAAAGTGGCTTTAATCGACGTTGCATTATTGTTGACTCGCTGGAAAAGCGGGCAGCAACTTTTCAGCATTTTCAAAAGTCATTTTCAATGTCCATCGAGCTGCCCCAATTGACATTTTGTTTACACACTCCTTCTCTTTTCCATGTGTGTGTGTGTGTGTGTGTGTGTGTGTGTGTGTGTGTATGTGTGTGTGTGTGTTGCAACTTAAATATTTGTTGAAATGTTTTATCGTATACAACTTTGCCTTCAGCTTCGCTTCTCTTTTCCTTTCTCTACCTTATCTCTCTCTCTTTCTTTCTCTCTCTCCTTCTCTCTCTCACCCTTTCACTCTCTGCTTGTGACAGCCTTTGTGCCCTCAATGTTGACTTTATGGGCTGTAAGCTGGTCAGAGAATCAATCTTTGACAAATGTGAAGCGCTTTAAGTGTCATGACTACCCGAATTTTGTCTTGATTTTTGATAATCAACTAATCTACTTGCTATAGATAAATTATAAATTATAAAGCATACATTTTTAATCTTATTATGAAGTTGGACACTAGTATTTTCAGAGAATTCTCCAAATAAATGCATGTAATTTTGCAAAAAAGTTAAGAAGCCAAACACCACGAAAAGTTGAAGTCAAAAATATTCAAAAATAAATAAAATATGACATTTTGTCACACCATTTATGTTCAAACTGCCAAATGCGTATCTTATGGAATAGGAACTCCTCATTCTGCCGGCGTCGCAGTCGACACACGCACAGAGAGAGAGAGAGAATACGTGTGTTCTATAAATAGCACGCTCGGCGGCTTGTGCTCTCACGATGCGTGTGTTCGGCTTTTTGTTCTTTCGCGAAGCGACTGATCGACTGATACTTTCTGATGTCAGTCGCTGAGCTACGTTCACTGAGGAGAGAAGAGAACAGCGGTAGACTTTTATCTTACACTGCAACTGATGCTTTGCTCTCTTTACGCCGCCAACTGTAACGATGCGACACTTCGAATCTACTTCCATTAAATTTTTTCAGTGTAAAGCAGTAAAACGTTTCGTTGGCTTCGATTTTGCTGATTGTGTGAGTTTGGTCACCTCTGATTTCGAATTAAAATAATATTGGGTATCGTTAAATTATTCAACGATCATATTGTAATACATAATATCAAAATTGTTTCCATAATTTAATTTCACAGTAGGAAAATAAGACAATGCCCATTTTCAATGGGCTCAGGCAATAAATAGTGAGATCCAAAGAGTTGTACTAATTGGCAACACTGGTCCGGTTCGGTCTGTTCTGTTCTGGTTTGGTTTGGTTTGGTTTGTTCTCTCAAATACCTAGACAATTTGTCAGATTGTCAGTTTGTCAGGTTGGCAGCGCCAAGTGCTGCCACTTGCTGGTTGAATTTCCCTTTTGCGCCAAAAACTTTGTCTTACTTAACATTTTTCAAATGCAATAAATCATTCACAGCTCTTTCACTTACTTAACGAACTTTTGCCACATCAATTGGAGGGCAGACTGTACAACGGGGGGTGACGAATGGTGGTGAGGGAGAGAGGGATGGGGATGGGAATGGGGAGGGGGATGGGGATGGGGAGTGTTGCATTGAAGCAACTTTACAAAAAAAATAAAAAGAAAAACAAAACTTGATAAAGTTTTTCGCTCAACTCAGCGACACGTTGTTTAGCTTATAAGTATTTAAAGGACCTTCGATCCACTTTGGCACCACTCTGCACCACACACAACAACAACAACAACAACAGCAACAAGATAAACCAAAAAAAAAAAGAGAAAAAAACAACCTGACCAAAAAAGTTGCTATTAACCTTTTTTCGATTTTGGTCGTTTCTATTTCTATTTTCTGCTTCACTCTCCTCGATTTTTCACATAAAACATGCCAAAAATAGCAATCGCCAGGCGATACTACAGTGGAGCCTCTTTATAGTAAACTGTAATTAAGAAAATGTATTTATTTGTACTTTTATTTATTAAATGTCAACTAAGTACAGTTGACCAAAATTAATGTAATAAATTAAAGTAAAAGTTAAACACTATATACAAATTTAAGATATATTAATATTAATTAAAATTGAATTTAAATTTAGATGAAATAATAAAAAGTTTTAAAAGTAAAAATCAAAGTAAAAGTTAAGTAAAATAAAAATTTAAGAAATATCAAACAAATTAAAATTAAATTTAAATTTAACTGGAGTAATAAAAAATTAAAAAATTAAAAATCTTGGGGTATTCAAAGAATCAAATCAAATACAAACAATTTTTTTTTTTTTTTCTTATTTGAATTTTTGTGACATGCATTTTATTTTCTAGCTAAATTTATTTGATTTCATTTAATTTAATTTAAAATCATTAATTTACTGCTTTGTTGAATATTTCCCACCTCATTTAAATTGATGTTTTGTTTTGCCCGAAGTGTGTTTATTTTGTCGTAGCTTCACTGTACTTGACTACCCTGTATTATTTATCTTAGAACGCATATCGAATTTGCGGGCAACGTTTTAAATTTATTTTACGCACGTGAACACAGTTTCCGATAAGCCAAAATTTGACTTCCCTTTCCCCCCTTTTTCATCTCTCTCTCTCTTTCTTCCACATTCATTTTCACTTCCTTCTCTTTTGCTCCAGCTGCTTGCACAAAATTGGAAACCCCAAAGTGAAATGTTGTGGACAGTTTGTAGGTTCTTCGACTTTTTTGTCGATTGTTTTGTAATGTCAGAGGATTTGCATAAATAAGCAACTATCTCCGTCTCTCTCTTACTCTCTGTTTCTATCTCTGTTTCTCTCTCTATCCCGTGAAGTGAGTAGAAGAGTTGAATAGTGCAATTAGCTAATTGATAGACGCACTTAAAGTCAGGTTAAAGGTTAAAGAGCAAACGATCCAAGCGGAGGGCGTGGCAGAAGGCGGCACTTCAGCTAGAGATGGTAAAGGTGCTAGAGATGGGGTGCGAGCTGAAGATGGTGGCGATTATTACACTGATAAACACAATTCAAAACAATTTGTTAAAGTTGACGCGAAAATTTTAAAGTTTTAGATCTTTCATCTCAACAAAAAAATTCAAATATGCGCCCTGCAAATAGAAAAGTCGCCGTCTGCGCGAGCTTCTGTTCTGTTTTTGTTATCGACGCATTATTTATATAAAATTTCTTAGTATTGACAAATATTTGAAGTTTTAGATCTTTCATTTCAACAAATAACCACAAAATGTTTGAGCAATAAATAAAAAGTCGCCGTCTGCGCGAGCTTTCAGCGAGTGTATTTTAATATAGAAGAAATTTGCTTGCATTTTTTAAATTTGCTGTCGAGTCATTCAAAATTCACTTAAAAATACAACCAATATTTATTTTATATTTATATTTATTTTTATTATAAAAAAACAATTATTCAAGTCGACTATTTCAGTCAGTTTAAAAAAACATCAAGTTTTGTTTTCAGTGTAAGCTCGCGCTTCAATCTCAGGCATCGCTGGCATAGTTAATTATATTTTACTTACTTACTTACCTGTCAATTATTAATGATGCTACCATCATGCATGCCACGCCCACTCCGCAAACGCCCACTTTGTGCATCATTAGTCAAAGCCAGCCTCAGCTGGGTCAGCACAATTTGTAAAGAACGTGGGGCACAAGGCATAAGGAAAAGTAAATGAAAAGGAGTGTAAAGATTAGGAGAGAGGGAACAGAAGAGAGAAGAAGGTAGGGGAAGAAAAGGAGGGAACACAGCTGGACAACTGGGCTGCCCTATGATGACAGAAGACAAGAAAATAGATAAATAAACTAAGAAAATGCCTCCTGAAACAAGAGGTAAAGATAACAGGTCTGAAAACAGGAAGAATATAATGAAAATTTAGTAAAAGCAACTTGTTAAAGAAAGCAGCTTTATTTTAAGTGAATTGATTTGTTTTGTTTTTTAATAATATATTTATTTATTTATTTACATTATTGTAGCCTAGAATTAATTGTAAATTACAATGTGGATTACAGCCAGATCAGCAGAGGCATTCAGACTGTTTAATAATATAATTTATGAACATTCTTTTTTCTAAATAGATTATAGTATTTATATTAAGCGGTGTGTTCTTCAATTCATTTAAGATATGCTTTATTTTGCTCTTCAGTTATGCAATTTACTGGATTTCAAGAAACACAATTATTCCAACTGAAATAACCGTTATAAAACTGATTTATTCAAGTTCGGTCAAGTATAACATTTAATAAGGTTTTGAGTTGAAATTCTCGTTTTAAAAACTAAATTTAATTTTAACTTCTGCCCGTCATAATCGATTACTTTGAATTTGAGTTGTTAAAGATTCGACAAATACATGGTTTATTAAGCTCAAGTCAAGTTAATCAATCAGACGTCATTTTAAAGATGCTTAAAGTTCATAAATTGATATGTTTATAAGTATTAATATTTTAGTGAATTTTTTTATCAAGTCCCAGAGTTCTTTAAATGAATTCCGCTTGCAATTGTTTTGTCCCCTCTTCATAATTAGCTAAACTCAGTTGAGCTTTGGAATGCTGTCATCTCTATTTTGGTCATGATTTCTGTTGGCCATTACACGTTTAAGCAGCTTTCATCCACAAAAAGCAACCCAAAAAAAGAAAAAAATAGAAAAAAAATATATATGGACTTAAATAAATGTGTGCGGAGAATGCGAGCTGAAATTATTCAGTGGAAATTGAAGTGGGAAAGAGCAGGAGAAAAAGAAGAAGAGAGATAGAGAGAAGGATTTGGGGAATATGGCTCTGGATTTTGGGTGACTATTGCTGATCCTAATGATTCACACGATGGCTAACAACCAAAAGTAAGCCAAATAAAAAAACAACAGAAAAAATGTTGCAATGCACTGTACGATTCTGCTCGATCTGGGAATACTCTGCACCTCAGATAATTATTACCAACTACCAGATAATTGAAAACAAAAATTGAAATTCGTCAATTATTTGATGATTTCTAACAATAAACTCTTGGGTCCGTTTTCTGAATGACAAAATACAAAATTTCTCCAGTTCCGAACGTTTTCAGTAAGTCATCGAAGAAGAAGAAATTGCTAAAAATAATATCGATAGATCGATAGAGTTGCTATCGATAGCAAAAACTAAAGGGAATTTAGAACAGCTTGGTTTTGGTTTTCATGCAAAATTTACGGATACTTATGAACAAATTCTTTTAAAATATACTTCAACTTTAAGCAGTTGAAATAGTAATGCTAAACGATTCTAAAAATGTTTAACATTATTATCGTATTCAGTTTATAATATTTGGTATTGATTTTTAGACTTTAAAACACGTTTCTAAAACGATAATTCTTGTCGATTTTCGGAATTCAAAACAGAAATTCTTTTTAAATTTGACCTTAATTTCTATGCATTATGCTTCAAAATATTACAGCAAAAAATTTAAAAATTTTTGAAGCTTCTTATTTTTTTTACCTTAATTTTTTAAATCTCTAAAATTAAGTATTAAAATAGGATTGTGGAAATACTTGGTTTAAGAAAATTCGAGTTTACCCCACTTCTGACATCGTTTCGGATTGAATTCGGGCTAAATATCTCGGATTTTTTTTTTTTCTGTGAAGAACCGTCAGTATATATGGATTTCTTAATGGCATCCAAATTCATCATTGAAAACATCATGAAGTTACCCTCAGTTACTAAAGCTCTTAAAGTATTCGCCCATTAATGATACAATGTATTCTAAATATTTTAAATAATTGTATAAATTATAGTTGCATAAAATATAGACTGCAAATTGGTTGCAAGTCATGTCAACAAGCTAAAGCATGCCATGCAAATATACATATATGTTAAAATTAAAATATTGTATTTTTTTTTTTAAATAATGCAATAAATACTACAATTTTTTATTATCATGTTTTTGAACATTTTTTTGAATTTCAAATAAGTTTTTTTGTTTAGCTAAGAAAAATGAAATAATATATTAATAGTTACAATGCTAAAGCTCATGCGGCCATCATACCCACTTGGGCGCACTTGATGCGTACAGGGTATTATAAAAAAGAAGTCAGCAAAAAGAATTTCAGACATTTGTCACACATGCGACGCAGTCGCCGGAAACATGGCGAATTTTTATGTCAACAGGCGCTAGCAACAACAACAAGGAGAACAACCAGAGAAACAACAACAATTCCCAGTTGCAACAATGAACAAATATCTTTGCCCATTCCCTTTTTCTGCCTTTTCCCTGTTCCTGTCTCTTTTCCCTTTTCCCTTTGCCATTTCCATTTCCATTTCCATTGTCATTTTGGCCAAGTTGAGTTCAGTTGAGTTCGTCATTCAGTTTAGTACAGTTCATTTATTTGGCCAGCTGGATGGCTCGGAGTGGTTCGAGGTGGTTCAGTGGTTCAGTGGCTCACAACATTGTTTAATAGATGACGGCACTTTGCTTAACAAGTAGCCACATTAGTTTATTTACTGTACTTCACTACTGTGCTTTCTTTCTTACTTTCTCTCTCTCTCTGTACTGTGGTAAAAAACGTCGAATATTTTGGCATAAATTCAAATTTTTGTTTCGATTTCCTAATTCTAAATACTCCAAAGCGAACAAATATATTTTTTTTAGATTTTTTGGTGCTACCCTTAATGTATGAAGCGCGCTTAAAGTCAGCTGATTGAGTGTTGCCATATCAACTGAAAAAGCGCGGGAAAAATAATTGCAACTTTCAGAGCGAATTGTGTGTGTTATGAAAACATTATAAAAAAATGTTGAATATGGTTAAAGCTAATACAAGTATTTAAAATACGATTTTAGTAGAGATTTTTAGTTTTTGTGTGTTTATTGTGGAATTGTCCAACGTGTTGTTCGTGTCTATTTTTAGCTAAAAACTCACAAGTGTGTATTTGTTCTTGTTAAGTTTTTCTTTAGTATAGCACAGGTATTCAAACGAGATTTGCTTTAAGGTTATTAACAAAACTATCTAGAACCAAATGTTGATAATCTTTTTTGTGCATTTCGTGAAAAATCACATGTTGCAGGTGTGAATTTATGCTGAAAAGGGTGTAGAAATATGGGTAAATAAAAAACAAACAGAATTGTTAATTCTACTTCAGTATAGTTAGCTGACATGCAAAGTTTAAAATATATTGCTTTATATATTAAAAAAAAACTGTTTTTCTTTTTCACTGATGAAGACAAGTGAAAATTAAATAACAAAAACTTTTTATAAAATTTTGAATATTATAAAAAAAAAGTATGCCAAATTTCAAGTCTCTAGCTTTATATTTAGATTTTGTATAACTATTTAAAATTTTTTCTAACTGTCATAAGGAAAGGGGAAGGTAAAGGCGTGGTCCAAATCCAAAAAATAAAAATCCAAATTTCGAAACAAGTCAAACTAAGTTTCATGCCAAATTTCAAGTCCCTAGCTTTAACAAATATTTAGAGTTTATGTTAAAATTTCGTGTTTTTTTACCACAGTGGAATATAGAAACTTCTTCTTCTTATTTCCTGTGCTGTGGTGTGTGTGTGTATATTTTTTATATCTTTGTGTGTGTGTGTGCCTGGCATTTCTGAATAAAGATGTTTCATTTGCTGCCTTATTCTTCATTTTTGGGGGCACAAAATGCGTGTAAATTGTGTGATTATTGTAAGTGGACTCAATATGTCCGAATACCCTCTCTCTCTCTCTCTCTCCCTCTCTCTCTTTCTCTCTCCATTTCTCTCTCTCTCTCTCTCTTTCTCTGACTGTAACGATCATCAGAAATTCATAAAGCGTCTGCAATGCATGTCAAAAATGTTAATAGATTTTCTTCTTTTCTCCTCTTTAAAAGGCAAATGAGTTGAAAGTCTTCATCTCCCTTCTCTTTCGCCCTCTCCTACTCCTTAATCCCTCGTTCCCAGTCAAGAATATACTGCGCTAAATAATAAGGCAAATAAATTTTAGTCGTATCCCATTTGTTGCTCCGTTTTTGTTGTTTTTGTTGTTGCTTTTAGGCCGCAACAAATCTCCGAGGCGCAATTGCGGCAAAACACAAAACATTCTGATGGATGGGGAAGGAGGGAGAAATGCGAGGAGAAGGGAAAGAGCGGGCAAAGAGAGGAAGAAATAAACGTCCGAGACGCTTAACATGGCCACAAAAGTATGAAATGGGCCTTTAAATGGCCAAGCCAATCAAAATGTAACTGTTACAATAAAAACGCTCGAAAGTATGCTTTAAATTTTGTAATAGAAAACGAACAAAAACTCAAGTTGATCGACCTGTGAATGTCCTCTAATTTGAATTAAAAAACTAGACAGCTTGAATTATTTTTGTCAATAATAAATAGTATTATTTACATACAAATTCTTATGAGATAACAAAATATTATAAAACCTCCTTATAAATATAAAAAATAATTCATTATTATCGTTAGGTAAAATAAAATTTCCTAGTATTAAATAAATAATTCTTCTGTCTAATTTTTATTTCTTTTTATCAGAATCAGTTTATTTCTATAGTTCTGACATTTACAAAATAATCAATTAGAAAAATTAATAAAGGAAATACTTGAACTTCCCTCTTTGCATCTAATTTAAGACATTTATTTGTTTATATTTATACTATCGAGATTATCGAAAGAACTTTTCTGAATCTCCAAATGTTTCTCCAACATCCGATATAAGATAGAAACATAAACAATTACCATTTTAATAATAAGTATTATTCGATAATATCCAATTAAATTTATAAGCTGATTCTCCAAGTTAAATCAAACTGACATTAAAAAAAATATTGAAACAGGAATCTAAAAAGAATATTTTATTTTTAAATAAGTACTGTGAGAAAAGAAAATGTATTAAAAGCAAAAGCATTCGACTCTTCAAAAAGTTGAAGGTAAAGGTATTTAAAAAATTTCCATTACTCTAACCGAGTTTGAAAGTGTGGAAAAAAGGAAAAAAAAAAAAAAAGATAAGAATTACTTGGGTTCGAGCGCGTATATGAAATTTTTATGAAACAATTTAATATGTGTGTAGAGCTTCGAGGAGTAAATAGATAAGAGGAAAGGGAAAGAAAGGAATTGTAGTAAAAATGGTGGCGTAAGAACGGTGAACACCCCGTCAGTACAGTTGATTACAGATAACAGTACAGAAAATGGAACAGAAATACGTACAGAAATAAGTATAGAAAACAGAACAGAAAACAGAAGGGAAAACAGTACAGAAATAAGAACAGAAAAAAGTACAAAAAACAGTACAGAAAACAGTACTGAAAATAGTATATAAAACATTACTGAAAATAGTACAGAAAACAGTACAGAAAACAAAACAGAAATAAGTTCTGAAAGGAATTCAATCATAATTAGGTAAGCAGAATATTATGCAGCCAAGAGCAGTGAGCGTTTCACGAGCGGAAAACGTAGCTGACCAGCTGCAGCTGTGGGCATGTGCTGCCAACCACATGAATAATTCCTGACGAAAACTGTACAGATTTTGTCAGCACATTAAGTCCGACTGGGCTGCTGTCTGCCGTTGATAAGATTTTGGGACAAAGGTCGAATTTGGCGATGCTTCACTGAATTTTAATGACTTTTAATGACGCAAAAAAAAATGAAACTTGGTAACTTGAGAAGTCGCCGCTCTCAACTCTCAACTTGCAACTTGTGGCAGCTGTAGTCGTAATGCGATGCGGCAGGCACAAATCAAATTAATAAATATATAATGAATGGCCGAGAACTGAAAGAGACTGAAACTGAAACTGAGACTGCGACTAAAGATGGGGACGTGGAAATATAATGCGAAACGATTCAGGAAAATCGATGAATAAGTTCTTAATCCATTTGCTGATGTCAGAAGAAATAATACAAAAAAAAAAAGCTGAAGGCGAAAAGAAAACTGAAAGAACGCAATGTGAAATAAGTGAAATAAGTGGTAATTTTCATGGAGTTTTCCAACCTGCAGGACACGCGATGCCAGGAAAAGGCATGCAATCAAATTGTGAAACTCACCCCTCTATCAATTTCTCTCTCTCTCTCTCTCTCTCTGTCTTTGTGTTCCTTCTCTATTGAATAAAGTATTCATAAGCAGGGCACAAATTATGCAATACAATGGCGACAACTGCGAAATGTCCAACAAAGTGCTTTGATATTTTAATAGAACCGTCGTTTATTTGTTAAATAACACCAGGGAACCATTGAACAAGAAAATCTATAATATATTTATTTATATCTGTTAAAGCTCCATGCTTTCTGAATTGTAATGAACTGTAGCAAAACTTAAGTAAAATACACAATGAAATATTATATTTTTTGGCATTCTTAACATTCGTTAAACAATTTTTAGCTCATTTTAAGCTAATTATAAAAATTGAAACAAAGAAAATATATTTTTTTTTGTTACAATAAATATGTTTTTATTAATTTATTCATGGTGCAACCTTTAGCGGATTTAAAAATCGATTTTTTGGAAATAATTTTATTTGACTGTAAAACTTTTAAAGCATATACCCTCAAAATTTCTAGTCTGTATCTGCAGTATTTAAGAAGTGATGTGAACTTGAATATAGTTAATATAATTCTTCTCTATATAACACTGAGTTTTTTTTTTATTATTATTATTTCATCTTTTTTTACGTGTTTTATAGTGAATTTTTAACGAAAAAAAAAAACAATTTTCATTAAAACCTTGAAAAAAAATTAAATTTTGAACTTCAAAATGTTTTAAGTTATTATACCCGAGAAAATAAATTGCAAAAATTACGTATTTTTTAACCTTGCCCCCCTAAATGTAAGTCTATAATTGCTGTGCGCTTTTTGAATTGTAATGAGAAAAAATCAATATTACAATAAATTTGTTTGATGCTGAAAATTTAAAAAAGAAAATATTTTTTTGCTTAATTATGAAAATTGTTTAAGGAAAATACTTTTTCTTACAATAAATTTGTTTAATTAAGTGCAGAAAATCAAAATTAATGCACTGGGAAAAAGCTGGAATATTTTTCATGTTTGACTTTTATTTATTATCACCGAAGGAATAGAATTTTTGGTTAAAGTCAAATTAAAATTATATCATTAAACTTATTGTTGAAAGACAAACAACAGCTTAAAGAACGAACCGTAAAGTTTCTCTCTCTCTCTGTATCTTCTTTCCATATCTTCCCTTTCCTCTAACTCACGCAGAAATTACAGAACAGTTCAACAAAATATGAAGACCTCTCTCTCATATGAACATAATAAGCCATGCAAAATACTTTGGATATCTATGTCTACTTAGCGACATGGAGAAGCGGGAAGAAGAGGAAGAGGAGGAAGAAGCGCGCAAATCGCGACAAAACTATTCGAATAGACACTCAAGACACTCAGACACTCACACGGCACTCATATGAATGGCCCTGTTGTTCATGCTCTTTTCATATGAATGGCACAATAACTTTCTCGACAATTCTGACAGTCAGAAAGTCTCTTAACTCACACATCCGAGTGCTTCCTCTTCCTCTTCTTCCTCTTGGCCTTCTTCCTTGTTCTTCTTCTTCTGCCCGCAAACCTTTTAAGGTTCTTCTTCTTTTGCAACTCACTTTATCGCAAAAGTTTTGCCCAAAATTCTGTTTTATTTATGCGTGCAACAACAACAGCAATAATTATCAAACACGACGAATACTAAATACTCTACAGGAATAGCGTCCAAAATGCAAAAAGCCTGTTGCCAACTCTTCGGGACATGAAAAAGCCAAAATAGCCTTTGAAAAAAGCTGAAGAAAGTTTTAAAAAAAAGAAATTTTTGCATCATTCAAACAGAATTTAAATGAATAGATGATTAAATAAAAAAATCTGCATCCAATCTTTTTAATTATACAAAAAATTGACAAAGTTAGGGGGTATGAAGACATTTGTGGACCACTGTATATATTTTGGGCATTTACACCTTACAATCCCGATCGATTCATAAATTGTGAAATACCTCGTTGGTAATGGTATAAAGCTCGATTCAATTGATTTCATAGTTAAAAACGATAGAATTTAATGTTTTTTTGGCTTATCGATGTTTTTGTGCCATTCAAATGGAAAAAATACCACAAAGTATTTAAGTGTGGCATCGTTAACCCATTAACGGCTAATGGGTATTTAAATACCCAAAAAAGTATTGACACTTTAAAAATTCTAGCTCGGGGCATGTGAGAGATATCGAGGCAAAATTTATTTCATAGTAAAGAGAAATAATAAAAATATAAGTATAAAATTTGAACAGTTTAGTTATCCTTGTTATACTTGTAGTTTTTTACAGGTCAATATCTAGCTATTTTTCTGCATACAAAATGTTATCGAAAATAGCTGAAAAATGTATGGAAATCGAAAAAATTAAATTTGAAGATAAAAATTTTATTTTTGTTTCTTTCAACTTCTATGGTCTTCTAGGCACACATTTCCAAATTTCGTCAAAATCGTACCAGCCGATCTATGGGCAGCCATTAATGGGTTAAGCATACAAATACATGAAGTTACCAGATTTTTTCAAAAAGCTGAAATTATTTTTGAAGTAGCTAAAATTCCCGCTACTGTCGCAGTCGACACACGCACAGAGAGAATGCGTGTGTTCTATAAATACCACATTCGGCGGCTTGTGCTCTCACGATGCGTGTGTTCGCCCATTTAATCTCTCACGAAGCAGCTGATCGGCTAATGCTTTCGGGTGTCAGTCGCTGAGCTGCGTTCGCTGCTCCCGGAGCCACTGCGTGCCCAGCGCTGCTTTAAAGTATGGAGCGTCATTTGCGAGCTCTGATTCTATTCACATTCTATCAATAGTATTTTATAGAGTATTCGGCATTTCTCATATTTTTTTTCATTTGCATTCTCTCACATGTTTTGCTCGCTTCGCTTCGCAGAACAAAACAGAACAGAACAAAGTGGAACAAAACAAAACAAAACAAAGCAAAACAAGACAATAAACTGCCAAAAGCATAAGTTTTTTTTAGATGAGAATAAGGGATTTTTTTATGTGGCAACTAACTTGGTTACCTCTTCCTCTTCTTCTTCCCTGTAGCTGTAGTTGAGTATCTGCAATTTGTTTATTTGCCCGGCCAAAGGATGTACAAGGATAATGCGTGATACCAACGGACAATTTCCGGCAGATTCCCCTCCGATTCCCCTCAGATTCCCCGCTCATTCACTGAACTTATCGAGGCGTATGTTTTCTGCCCTCTAAAAAAAGCTAGATAAATGACTTGAGATGAGGAATTGAACTACCGTGAATTGTTGAGCTGTCGTCGAGACAGATAAAACTCAGATTAGGCTTATTGATGCAGCTAATTATAGGGTATAACATAGCGTAGACAGAGTGTTTATTGATTGTCTTATTTAAGTGAGTATCTTATCATTGCACAGAGAGTTGAATTGAGCATAAAACAGTCAAAAATATATTGAGTATTTTTGACTTTTTAATCAAACAGTTTTAATTTCAAATCAAATACTATTGTAGGGTATATGTGGCATAAGTGTGATGTCTACTTCTTTAAATTGATTTGTTGGAAAACAGATTTAAAAGGGATAGAAATGTGCTTTATATTCCGAAACTTTTCAATAAAAGATCTTGCAAAACAGACTCACTGCTAATAAATACAATTATAGGGTATACCATAGTAGGGAACATCATCAAAAGTTATTTGTCAGATTGAAATGACATAAAATATTAACAAACAGTTTAGTTCCTGATTGTAGAGTACCCGTTACTTATCTAAATACACATAAAATATTTTTTATTGCATACTTTTTGGCACTTGCATTGGCTAAAAACTTAAATCAGGCATTACAAACTTTCTGTTTGTCCAATCTTGTTGTGTTTTAGTAGGATGATAGCTCATAATAAAAGGCTCGTTATTAGAAAGACGGACAAGGGTATATCGATTCGTCTGTTAATACCGATCAAGAATATATACACATTAAAGCGTCGAAGTTGCTTCATTCTCCCTGTGACATAAATTTCAACTAAAACAATATACCCTTTTACTAATTGTTTATGCAATGGGTATAAAAATAACAAGTACAGGGTATTCCATAGTCGAACAATATCAAACGAGAATTGAGAACCCATTGAAGGAGTTCTAATTGAATTTCTAAGCCAAAAGATGATTTCATTTCCAATTAGAAGCAAGCGAAACTTTTCCAAATTCACGGAAACAGCTGAAAACGCGAGGAAAACAAATTTTCACTTAAATACAAAATTGAATTTGACAACTTTAAATTGAGTAAATGGCAAATGCGAAAATAAAAATCAGTTAAAATACTTATGTTTGTAAATTTATGATGAAATCAATAAAGACAAAACAAGTTGAAGAAAAGAAATTTGTAGAGTAATTTTAAAAAAATTAATAAGAAAGCTGGTAAGCAGATTTTTAAAGATTTTGTTGACTTTTCTCATTGCCTTTTTTTCGTTGCCATTTCCGTTTCCGTTTCCATTTGACAGTTTGACTGGCAGTTGATTTGCCATTGCAAATTGCATTTTTATTTATAACTGACATTTTTATTTCAATAGATTTTTGCATACATCTTTGTCATGCATGCTGACATTTGTCACCATCTTTCTCTCTCCCTCTCTTTCTATATGTCTCTCGTTCTTTCTCGCTCTTTGAGTGAAATGCCACTGACAAATGAAGCCGCATTTTGGCGTGGAATTTGAAGCTCCATCGTCGCTAGCAAGTTACAAACAAGCCACAAAAACCCATCAAACCAAGAGAACCGCAACTTGTCAGTCACCCCTTGTCCCTCTTCGCCCCTCCTCCCCACCCTCTTCCTCCTTTTCCCATTCCCTTTCCGGTTAAAGAAGTGCAGCGATGGAGACGAGGGAGAAAACTTACTACTTGTATTTATAAAGTGTTGTAGCTGCCGTCTGTGTGGCTTCAATATATTTGTATGTATGTGTGTGTGTGTGTGTGTGTCAGTGTGTATGTATGTGTGTGTGTGTGTCTGTATGTGTGTGTGTTTGCTGCCACAACCTTACAGCATTTCATTTGGCAAATTGCAACAGGAGAGAGCGCGATTACTTGATTAGATCTTTCTCAGTCTCAATCATTGCATACATAAATAAAAAATAACTTGTTAAATAAAAATTATAAATTAAATAAAAATTGCTAGATTTTATCAATTAATTTAATTATTGAAAAAAAAATGCATTATTTATATTTCCAAAATTATTTATTTAATTATACTTTTTGGTATATTTAAGTATTTGAATTTTGATTCATTCATTTAAACATTGCAACAAATTTATTTTAATATTTTTAAAATGATGAATCTTGGTATTTGGTATGTTTTAGTATTTTTATTGTTATTCATAATGTTTAGCATTGAAAAAAATGTATTTTAATATTTTTGAAAACATTTGTCTTGTTATATTTTATGGTATATTTTAGTACTCTGCGTTTTTTATTGTATTCTTGCTATTTCTTTTGGTATTTACTAAAATTGTAGTATTTTTGGTATTGTTTGTCTATTACTTTTGGAATTATTTCTATTTCTTGGCATTTTTGGAAACATTTGAATTACAATTTAAATCTTTCTTTAATTCTGAGATTGTATTTTTTACCTCACAAGAATAAATAACTAAATACCGTATTAAGTATTGTTAAAATTTTTCAAATCATAAATCTTATTAAGATTCATTCATATAACAAGTTAGTATTAGTTTAAGATCGATAAAACTCTACAAAATATGTTTCCGTATTTTTATAAAATGCTGTATCCTTAAAAATGGCATTTTAAATTTAATAAGCTAAAGATAGATTTTAAATTGAAAGTAAAAAATGTGCAAAAGATTTATTATTTAATATATAATATTTATAATAAATAAACATTTGCTTAATGCTTTCTCTCACTCACTCATTCAATCTTTCTCTCTTCCTTTCATTGCAGGTAAGTTAAAGACGCATCCCGGCGCTCGCTTAATTTAATAATAATCGAGAATTCAGCATTATGTCAGTGGCTGACTGACCAAAAAAGTTGCGCAAGTTCTCAAAAGTTCTCAATTGGCTGGTGGTGCAAAAGTTGTGGCTGTGATTGTCCCACTGGGTGGCTTAGAAATGCACAAAAGCCACTCAGCGGGTGGGAAGCAGAAACAGAAGCAGAAGCAGAAACTGAACCTGAACCTGAACTAATGCAGCTAATGCCCAACGGATGTCGGGGCATTAACTTGACATCATTATCATTGCCATTATCATAATCATAATCGTTATCGTTATCATTGAGATTAAAAGCGAACCTCATCATCAATGTGCTCATACACTGGGGAAAATTATATAATTAATGGTATCTTTATCTAAAATTATATGATTATTTATAAATTCACTTTGTGAGAAGTCAGATTTGGCGGGCAAAATCAAAATACTAAACAATTCCCTCGTTGTGTGAACTTTGACTTCCGATTTCATCCACTTTTAATAAGAATATCGCGCTTTGTTGTGTGAATAGTTCAGCCATCTAGATCTTACCGTTTGGGCTTCTCAATTATAAATTAGCCACAACAAATAGTTATACACCGAACAGATAAAGTTTTTTGACAATACTTAAAGTTAAATCAACTCATGACTTGAACTTACTTTATGTAAATTTAAGCATCAATCGAAAGGTCATTTAAATTCCGTTTGAATGATACAAACCTTTCCTCAACCCATTACGTACCCATTGAAAATGTAGAAACTTCGTAAATCTAATCGGGATTAAACAAAAATCTAATTGTACCCGCAAAAATCTCTTCGCTAGTATTTTTTAATGATTTTTTCAATGGGATGATCTCGAAAAATTTTGCATGAAAAGATGGAAAAGTGGCTAAAATACTTATTTTTAGCAATTTTTAAAAAATCATTAAAAATATTAGCAAAACGGTTTTTGGAACAAAATTTTTGCAGTCATTGAAAATTATAAGTAGAATTTTCTTTGGTTTGTCAAAATACTTATGTCCACCGTTGTATTTAGATTTCTATCTATATCTATATCTATTTTAGAAATTAATGTCCATGATCCAAAGTTCACAGTGGCGCTCAAAAGTATGCTACGCTCTCTTTGCATATTTAATTTGCACTCAGCAAATGCGCTCAAGTTGCGCATTTGCCATATTTAACTGCTAAGAAAAACTGTTTGTTGGGCGGTAAGGGGGGTGTGGGCGTTGGAGGCGGTTGGGGCGTGGTCGCGTGTCGAGACAGCTAAACAAACAAAATTTGAACTGCTGTAAACTATGCGTCAAGTGGCGCAGCGAATCTAAATCCGCTTCCCTTTGACCTCTCCCCCTCTACCCTCTTCACTCATCTCTCTCCCTCTCTCTCCCCTCTCCCCTCTCCCCTCTTTCCATTTTCTTGTTTTTTCGTTAAGCTGCCAGAGCCAAAGCCATGCCATTAATATACCGCAAAGTATGCTTCACTTTGCGCGCAGCTCGTGGCCACCTTTGATGTAGGAGTTGGGGTTACTTCACACCCCTCGCCCCCCTCTCTTTAGACTCCCCGCCCCCCCTTCGACTACCTTTATCGACTGCTCTCCCGGGCAACCTCCAAGTGACTGCGAGTGGCAAATGGCGTCAATTTCGTTGTAATCAAGTGCTCTCTCAATTAATTACAGTGCAAACTCAGTAATTCGGACAGCAAGGTAATTCGCAGAGGTTTTGGTTGGACAATTGTTGTGCTATATTCTACCAAAAAAAAAACAGAAATAATAATAAAAAAAAAGGTTATATTTTGATCAGTGGTGTCCAAACTCACACATATGTATAGCAGCGAAACATGGAGTTAACGAAACGTTTTACTGCTTTACACTGGAAAAATTAAATGAAAGTAGATTCGAACTGTCGCTTCGTAACAGTTCGTGACGCAAAGCATCAGTTGCAGTGCATGATAAAAGTCTAGCGCTGTTTTTAGTTCTCCTCATTGAACGCAGCTCAGCGACTGACGTCAGAAAACATCAGCCGATCAGATGCTTCGTGAGAGAACAAAAAGCCGAACACACGCATCGTGAGAGAACAAGCTGCAGAATGTGCTATTTATAGAACACACGTATTCTCTCTCTCTGTGCGTGTGTCGACAGCGACGCCGGCAGAATGATGAGCTTATATCTATTTCTATCTATTTTCGCTAAATACATGCCGATTTAATTGAATATTTGTAAAACATATTCTAAATCATAGGGCAGTTAGCTTCCTAATTGTTTGATAGTATTTCACGCACTCATAGAAAAATAAACAATAATAGAATATTTGCAAAAATGTTAAATAGTAATGTAATTAATAAATATAATATGTTTTAAGCAAATTTAAAATCGCATAAATATTCGCATATCAATTATTTAAACTTGGCCGCAACTGCTCGTTTCATAAGCACACAAGACACACATTTGGGCCAGGTTTTCATATTTGGCTTAAATGTGCGGCATTAATTTCAAATGAAACTTAAACCACAACTTGAGCATCTCATTTTCAAATTGAAATAAAAGACACCTTTGCCAAATGACGTTCAAATGTGAGTTAATATTTCAGAGATAAATCGCAATTAAAACTGATAAAGAAACTGAAACGAGTCTAGGACTATTGAGATAATCTTGTGGTTTCCATTTCATCTTCATCTTCATCACTTCATTCGTTTTCAAATTAATTTATACGTTGACTCATTCATCTAAAATCGATAAACGGATGAAAAAAATTTTATTCAAAATCATTAATATTCAAATCCAATAATTTATTTTAAGAGAAATGAAAAAATATATTTATATAATAATGATCAAGATGTTTTCTCTATTATCTTAATTTTTCACTTTTTCTTGATCAATTTAGTTACTTAATAACTTTTTACATATATTACCTGTTTTACTTTTTATTTGAGGGGAAATATTTTATGGTAAATATACATAAATTATAAGTAAAAATACATTTTTTATTTTTTTTTTATCATTATTAGTTTATTAAGTTGCACATTTTTCTACATTTTTTCCCCATACTGTTGATTGCTTTTACCATCAACTATTTACTAACTTTATTTATAAATATTAATTTTAACTAACAGAGTTGGCAATTCGATTTTTAGCTAATGTTCATCTTTAAATGTTTCTATTTCCATTTAATCGAGTTACAAAGCACTCAGCTTGTGTCTGTCTGTCTGTCTGTCTGTCTGTCATGTGAGCAGACAGCAGAATATTCTCTTTAACATTTAGTTTGGTCATTGTTATTTTTGTCATTAGTCCAGTAATCCGAAGGGTACAAAGGAGTATGCGTTTGTTATAATGGCTGTCCACCTTTGAAATATACCATGAAATATATTATCAAGTGAGAATGAAAGTTAATTTGTATCTGTCGATTTTTGTTAGTTTGCAAATATGTCTGCAAAAATTTAAATAACATTTGCAGAATATCAACATTTTTAAAGTTGTTTTTTATTTGGTCTTGGACTTTATTTTATTATTTGATAATTTTATTATTCTATTAGTTTATTATTTTATTACTTTATAATTTTAATATTTTATTACTTCATTATTTTATTAGTTTATTATTTTGTTATTTTACTATTTTATTATTGTGCTATTTTATTATTTTATTATTGTGCTATTCTATTATTTCATTATTTTAGAATTTTGTTATTTTATTAATTTATTATTTTATTAATTTATTATTTTATAATTGAATTATTTTGTTATTTTATTATTTTATAATTTTATTATTCTCTTATTATATTATTTTATTATTGTACTATTTTATTATTTCATTATTTGATAATTTTATAATTTTATTATTTTATTATTTTATTATTTTATTATTATATAATTTAATTATTTTGTTACTTTATTATTTTTTTATAGTTTTTTAATTTTAAGATTTTTATTTTATTTTAATTTATTGTTTATATGTATATTTGTTCATTTATTGTGCTTAAATTGAACGGCTGCGAGGTATCTAACAGTCGATCAGCTCGTCTGTGGCGTTCTCTTACCTGTTGTTGTTGTTGTCGTTGCTTTTGCTATTTATTTTGTGGCTGTTGTTCATGTTGGTTTTTGTTGTTGTTGTTATTTTAGCCGCTTGCTTTTATCAGATTATAAAACATTAATTTAATTTACTTACACTGCGAGCGTTATTTGTTGTTGTCAGTGTTGTTGTTCTTGTTGTTGTTGTCTGTGTTGTTGTCAGTGTTGTTGTTGTTGTTGTTGTTGTTGTTGTCCAGTCACGCAGCGCCCCAATTGACGCGAAATTCAATTAAGATATAAAGTGAAATAATTTTTTAATGGCATGCGAACACACAGCACAAAAGAGAGAGAGAGAGAGAGATGCGGATAGTGAGAGAGAGAGAGGGAGATAGACAGCATTTGAATTGATTTCCCCAGTGAATTGTGACTGAAGGGAAAATGAACGAAATGAGAATTGTGCATTTCGAGGCGAACTTCAGTTCATAACTTAGTGTCGTGTCATAAACACACACGGCAAAATGGCCGAAAGCGGAAACGGAAACGGAAATGCGCATCACGTTGAGCAATTGGATGAGCTACTTTGATTGAGAGTTTTCCCCTTTCTCTCTCGCTCTCTCTCTCTCTCTCTCTCTCTGCCTTGTTCTCTTTCTCTCACAGTCATTTCTTTAGTTATTTGAGCAGACAATGTAGAAAATAATTACAGTGTGTTTTATGTTGTCAACTGCATTTTAAACTTGACTAAAGACTGATCAAATGGGGAGAGAGAAAAAGAGAGAAAGAGAGAGAGAGGGAGAGATAGAAAGAGAGAGAGATATTTTTTACAGTAAACATGCTTCACACTTTGTACCAAATTAACATAAATAAATAGAAATATTTTTATAAATATAAATCAATTTTATAAATGCTTTGATTTAACTAAAAACAGTTGTTAAAAATTATGAAATAATATATAAATTGAATTTTTAATTTCAAGTACTAATTTTTATCATGATATTAATGATACACTATTTAAAATCTTCTAAATTGACTTTTTAATTTGTGTTTATTACAAACAGGGTCATTTGCAGTCGAGTCTGCTCAACTTTAGTCTCAACAACAAGTTTAGTTTTATTTGTCAACTTTCAGTTTTTATTTGCTTTTTTTTAGCATAGGTTTTTAGATTCATTTGTTTCATTTGTTGAACATTAACTGGACACAGGACAAAGGACAATGCGGCGTATGCGCAATGTTGAACTAACGAACTTGTCGCATAGTTTATGTAACTACAAATATTATTTGGTATTTGATACTCACACACACATACACACACACACACGCACACACTGTGTGGAGGGGGGGGGAGGTAGCAAAGGGAAGTGAGTTTAGCTCCCAGAGCGCTAAAAACTTTGACATGGCTTGGAAAAACCTGAATGCTCAACCAGCCGAACTCAGATATGCAAGTGTTAGAGTGTGTGTGAGTGTGTCACTGTGTGTGTGCGTGTGTGTGTTAGAGTAGCTTGTCGCATATATCCGTTACTAATTAGGAACATGATTCACCTGGGAAACTGAAGCGCGTCTCTGTCTATTCTCATATATAAGTATAAGTATATATGTATGTGTATTTGTGTGTATGTGTGTGTTTCTCTAACTGTGCTGCCCAAATTTCGAGAGCTAAAATAGCAACATTTTTACAGAAAACAAAGTTGCTGGTATTATATGTAATTAAATTGGTTTATTTTTAGTTTATAATCTTACCATTTTTATTTTGTCGTTCTATGCAAGTAAATTTAAAATGAGCTTCAATTAATCATTGTTAATAATATTAAAAAAAATACAACAATTAGTGATTTAAGAATATATTGTTTTTTAGCGATCTTTCCACTTAGTAGTTAATGATTTGACATTAAATATCAACAACACATGGAGGGCTAGATCAGCTTTAAAGCTATTTTGTCACTTTTGCTACTTAGAATTCTCAACTGGTTCTAGCTGATGATAGAGACTGACATTTCTTGAAACAGCTGCATACCGAGCCTTGATCCTTGTGTATTGTTTTATGTGTGGTATTTTGTTTATAGACATATAATTTTTTGTTCTATAATTTAAACAAAAATTAATATGCTTTTCAATACTTATTTTCTTATTTTTCTATGCAAGTAAATAAAAAAAAAAAATTCATAAAATTCAGTTCCTTGAAAAAAAGTTATGTCTACTCATTTCTCGCGGAACCTTTATTCAAATACTTGATCTCGATATTTGCTTTGACGCTTTTAACATTCCGTTTTATAAGACCATTTATAAATTTAATTAACATCACAATTAACTATTTTTTTTAACGATTTCTATAACATTTTCGACATCTTTGGATTATTGGAATAAATTGTGTTAATAACAAATCATTGAACGCATTTACATTTATCAGTTCCATTACCTTATTTACTATATCAGGCTATATTTTTAGCTTGTATGTATAAATTTTGCTGCATCTGTTGAATTATTTTAATTTATAAAATTGATTTTTAAATAGCACTATGGAATTTTTTCAACATTTTAAGCATTAAACTGTTCAAATACCTCAATTTAAATTTTATAGCTATAAAGTAGCTAAAGTGTCATCACTGGTCTGTGTGTTTATGTGTGTTTATCAAGGTGAATATGGAGCTGTGGGCCACCGTGATGGTTTTGGTGATAAACCTCCAAAATGCTTTTGTCTCACCTTTTTCCCCACACCTTCTTCCCTTTCCACACATTTGGAAGGGGAAGTGGGTAGGGGGAAGGGGGTAAGCCACGTATGACAGTAATGATGGCAGCGGAGAAAACGCAAACAAAAAACCGCTAATTAGTTGAAAATAAATAATGAGAAAATGCTTCCAAAATGCGAAGCGCACAATTTTATATGGAATTATTAAACACACATGTGTATGGGTGTGTCTATGTGTGTGTGTGTGTGTGTGCGTATGTGTGTGTGTGTGTGTGAGTGTGTAAGAGCGAGACAGAATTGGGCGCAATAGTTGAGCTATTTTGTGGGTCACACACAATTACAACTGCTCAAGTTAAAGTTCACAAAATTAAATATTAATTACAAAACTGTTATACTCTTATGGTTCTTAATCTGTTATGCTTTTAACAATAGCTGCAAGCAGTTGGAAATATTTATAAAAATAATAATTTTACAATTTTTTTACTGTATAACAACTGATTAATGCCAGCGATAGTTGTGAAGAGCGAAAGTAGGAGGAAAGTCTACAAAAAAAAAAGCATATTTTGCAAATAATTATTAACAAAACTGTTATACAGTATAACAGCGCAAATAACTATCATCTGCAATTGTTTCGAGTATAATGAGTATATAAGTGGGATTTAAGAGAGATAATTTTTAAAAGTAGTAAAATTTCTACACAGTATAACAGTTTAAAGCAGTGCTTTCAAAATGCCAAAAGCCTATTCCATGGAATAGAAACTCCTCATTCTGCAGGCGTCGCAGTCGACACACGCACAGAGAGAGAATATGTGTGTTCTATAAATAGCACATTCTGCGGCTTGCTCTCTCACGATGCGTGTGTTCGGCTTTTTGTTCTCTCCCGATGCATCTGATCATCTGATTATTTCTGATGTCAGTCGCTGAGCTGCGTTCACTGCGGAGAGACTGAGACAGCGCTAGACTTTTCTCATGCACTGCAACTGATGCTTTGCTCTCTTTGAGTCGCCAACTGATACAATGCGACAGTTCGAATCTGCTTTCATTTCATATTTTCAAGTGTGAAGCAGTAAATCGTTTCGTTGACTTTGTGTTTTTAGTAAAAAAATCGATTGAGCTTAAATTTAAAAAAATTAAGCATAAAATATTACAGATTCTGTATGCCAAATTTCAAGACACTAGCTTTAAAAATGTGCTTTGTATTCAATTCTTATCAGAGGCGTGTCAAAATTCCAAAGAAAAACATGATCAGTCTTAAAGTCACTCAGAACTAACTGTGCATATGACAAGACAGACATTGTCAGCAACTTATAAGCCTGTTTAACTTTCTGTTTACTGGGCTAAATATTAAGACCAAAACAAAAAAAGGAGAGCTGAGAAGATAAAACGTCAGCGACAGCCGCAACTTTGGCTTAACTTGGCCTTTTTTATTTTTTGTTTTAAATGCAGCTCTGATAACGAACAGCGATGAGGCAACGAGATGTGGCAGAAACAGGGACAAGGAGAGGGAGAGAGGAGAGGGGAGAGGGAGAGAGAGGTTTAAAATGCGGGTGGGCAGCGAAACTTTTTTATCGAGCGACCCACAGAATCAACACGACATCAACCAAATGAAATGAAAGTTTAGCCAAAGTTTAAATACCCTTACAGATAAAACTTACAACTTCCTATCACAAATCTCAATCAATTTGAAAGCAAAGCAAAAACAAATGTAGCTGCTTTTAAAGCCAATTCAATTGCTTTCAAATGCATAAATATTTATTTTTGAGCAAATTGATCAAATTTAATATTTTTTAAATTGATTTAAATTATTTTCGATTGATTCAAAATTCTTGAAATAAACTTTGAATTAATTTGTAAATTATATGAGACATACATGAAATTAATAATTTTATTCAAATTGGAAATAAATTGATGACAGTCGCATTTGAACACTGTGAAAATATGTTTGATTATTTATATTTTCGAAACCTTATATTTTAGAAAATTTTTACTTAACAAAATAATTTTTAAATTTTTCTTCTTTAGAATTCATAAAGAACTTAAAGCTTCATAAATAGCCATAACAAATAATGAGATATATTTCAAGTCAGAGATCAAAACCGAAACCAAAACCGTTAGTCGATTGAAATTTGCAACCGTTACTGAAACGGTAACCGAAACAAATCTTTTTTAGTATACCGAAACCCAAAAACCAAAATTGTTTCAACCGATATAACCGTTAAAAAACCGTTAAGAAACTGTTTTTTAAAACTAATTTTAATTTTGACTTCTGCTCTAATTTTTTTTTAAATTTATCTTAATAATAAGATGTTTATTTTTTAAAATGTTTTAAATTTTACATATCTTTAATATTTCCAGAAATTGTTTCGCAAACCGAAACATACAATAAACCGGTAACCGGTAATATAAAATTGTTGCTTAACCGATAACTGAAAATCTAAATGCGAGCTTAACCGAAACCGTAGATGAAACCGATATTCGTTTCGGTTTGATACCCTGCGTCAAATATTTAGATATATGTATGTATGTACTTTCTCGACTTGAGGACATTGAAGGGACATTAGGGAATAAGTTTTCGCTATTTTTATGCAAATCAAAACGCTTTTAATCTGTTTAAGCCCGGCTCAAAACGCGAGCCCAAAACAAAACGTGCCATATTTCAGTTCGCCTTTTTTTCGGACCCGGAACTTTGTTTGCGAACAGCGAAATAAACACGTAATTAAAACCGCACGTTAATGGACTTGCTTGAGGGAAAAGCATAGAAAGGAAGAGGGAGAAGGAGAGGGAGAGGGAGATAGAGAGAGAGTAAAAGAGAGGGGACTAGGCCAGGTCAAGGGGTCGGCAATCTGCTTTTTTGGCCATTTTCATTTCAATTTGAATTTGCATTTGAATCTGAATCTGAATTTGAATTTGAAAAACATTCGCCTTTTAAAGACAGACCCAAAGAAATTCCAATAGTTTTTCGCTCTTTTCACTTTTGTAAAACTATTTCAATATAAAATTCATTTCATTTCCACGCAGATAGAGAAGGCAATACAGAGACAGATAGAGATGAAGATGGAGATAGAGAGAAAAACGGCTGAAAAACAATGCCAAATAAATGAAAACGAATGAAGCCGAAAAACCGCGCTAAAGTTTTCTTGTTAAACCCCCCAAAAAAAACACAAAAAAAATCTGGCAACCCTTCACCATTATTGTGCAGTTTTCCCTGCTTACCCGTTCATCGGTATTTTCCTCGCCTTCCTTCTGAAAGTTTGCGCCGTTTAAAGTTTTGTTTGCCGCGAGATTTTCCTGAGAAATTAAAAGAAGCCTCCAAAGCACTCAACTAAAATCGACACTTGGGCAATCCCCCTTCTTCTCTCCTCTCCTCTTCCAACCCCTTCCCTCCCTTCCTTTGGTCCATCTACTTTTGAAAGACTCTGTTTTCATGACTGCAGGCGCAATGTGCAATTAAAGCTAAACAGAAGTTGATTCCCAGATTTTGGTCTCGTCTCGTTTCGTCTTTCGAATTCAGCTTTTCTTTCCTTATTTGCATTTCAAGGCGTCTTGTTAGCCAAAGTTGCAGCTTACGAATTGCCAAACAGTCCGAGATAGAGACAGAGAGAGAAAGCGAGAGAGAGTGAGAGAGAGAAGGAGGGTAGACGACTTTTGGCACTGACTGTGGCCAGCAACAGCTGCTGCTTAAAATTCCTTCCTTTTGCAGCTGAATAACTTACAGCAAGTGGCAGATGCGAATTCAGTGTATAACAGTTTGATATTGCAATAGTATAACAGTATAAAAGTATAACATAATAACATACCCGTCAGTTTTAAATAATATTCTTAAAATAGTATAACAGTTTAAAAGTATAACAATATAACAGTCTAACAGGACAACTGTATAAAAGTATAACAGTACAAGAGGTTAACAATATAACAGAATGGCATGGCTGTCAGTTTAATTTGAAGTATAACAATATAACAGTACCAAATGTATAACCAGTACCAAATGTAATAGTGGAATCTAACAATATAACAGAATAATAGTACAGCTGTATAAAACGATAACTAAAGAACAGTATAACAGTAATGCAGTATAACAATAAAACAGTTTTCTTTTTCTTTTGTATATTACAAGTATAACAAAATAATTATTTAACTTTATAACAGTCCAGGAGTATAACAATATAACATTTTAACATTATAACAGTATAACAATATAACACCATTTCATTTTGTGTACTACAAGAAGCATAATGTTACAGAATAACAAAATAACAGTATAACAGAGCAAACTGTATAACAGTATAACAGAGTAGCTGTAAAAGAGTTTCTCAGTATGCAAAACCCTCAGTTTAAAATGAATGTATAACAAACTTTCGTCACTAGCGCGGACTGCCGTCCGCAGTGATTCGTCAAAAACAATGTTAAATAACATTGTAGCATATAACAGTTTTGTATAACACTTTGATAGGACAGTTTTTTATTAAAAAAGAAAGTACATAGCAAGTATAAAAAACGCATATATGTATAACAGTTATGTATAACACTTTCACATCATAATAAGTTTCTTGATTTGTATGTCAATTTGTACACAATATTGTTAATGTTGCAGTAGAACAGTTTCGTAAAACACTTAAAATTTTACGCGCTGCGTTCTAAATGTATTTTACAACACTGACAACAACATTACCCAACACTTGGCACATTCAACCCAACAACAAATTCAATGTGTCACTTTAGAAAAACTCGATTTCGATTCGCTTTCGTTTCGCATTAGGCGGGTCAAGGTTCAACTGTGTGTGTGTGTGTTTGTGAGTGTGTGTGTGAGTGTGTGTGTGTGTGTGAGTGTGTGTGGGACGACGATAGACATTTATTCAAATCCGAATAACAGCCCATTTGTCGCATTAAATAAAACTTACGGGACGGAAGGACTCTAAACTCGGACATAATACGAGCAAAGGCTAAAGGCAAAGGCATAAGAAAAGAGAATAGAAAAAGAAAAAGAAGGTATATGCATAAGAAAAGAGTTAAAAACAAGTAAAAATTCTACTCTGCAGAGGTGCTCGACTGTGAGATTCCCAGCAAGCGCATCAATCGCCATAAAATTAAAGGAAATCGAACGAAATAATAACGATAATAAGTAATTAATAATAAATAATAAATATAAATTAATAAATAGCATATAATAAATAACAAGTAATAAATAATAATTAAAAAATTAAAATAAATAATAAATAGTTAATAAAAAAACCAATTAATAAATTAGAAACAGATAAATAATAAATTGTTAAAAATAAATAACAAACAATAAAAAAAAATATAAATAATAATTAATAAAATGCAATAAATAAATAAAAAATAATAAATAACAATTTGTTAATAATAAATAGCATACAACAAATAAAAAATATTAATAATAATTAATAAATAGCAAATAATAAATAACAAATAATAAATATTAAATAAAAAATAATAAATTGTTAATAATAAATAATTAATAACAAACAATAAATAAAAAATAATAAATAAAACATAATAAATTGTTAATAATAAATAACAACCAATAAATAATAAATATTTATATTAATTAATAAATAGCTAATAATAAATAAAAAATAATAAATAGTTAGTAATAAATAATAGATAAAATAATAAAATAATAAAAAAATCATCGGCAATATATAAAACATTCGTTTTACCAAATCTCCGAACTGGGGCTTCAAAAATGGTCCTTTTTAGAGATGCGACAAAGTTCTAAAATAACTGATTTCTATGCAAACATTACAAGTATTGTCAGCAAATTCATCTCTTAAAGTCGACAAAATGTATTAATTTTACAATGACAGACAGTCTTGATCACCAACTTAGCAGCTATTTTATGCTTTGGCTACTGGGCTAAAGGACAATCAAAAGAGAGCCGAGGCAGACAGAAAGCAGGAAAAATAAAGAAAGAAACAACCAAATGAAACGTGCAAAGCAAATAAACACATGAAAGTCTAAATTTAATGCTAAAAGCTATTGAAGCATGTTTAAAACCCAGCACAAATACAAAGACGTTTACACATTAAAACACAGAGAACACACACACACACACACACACACACATCTAAAAATGGACCTGAAAACAATCCTCTCCAGACAGCTAGAAAAATCAGAGCAACAACATGAATTGCATCAAATAGTTGGAGTATACCTGACTGGCAAATACCCAGCAATAAAGCCAAAATTCGTTTTGATATTTTTTAACGAAGTTCGTATTGAAACTCTTTTGAATAATTTGTTAATTTTAATTCTACATAATTATTTAAATAAATAATTAAGTAGCTAAATAAAATAATTATAATTAAATAAAAAAAATCTTCTTCGAATTTAATAATTGAGAAATATGTTTTAATAATATAATTTGGAATATGGTTTTTAAGTGATGATAATTTCAGGACAATCCTTAAAATATGTATGTTCTTTTCATTTTTCGGAATCGGAGTTAAAGTTACCCTCGGAACTTAATTCATGAATTTCGAATTTCAGCGTATAGGCCAAAAGGTTAGGCCTAGAAAGATGAAATATGCCACATAACATAGATGAGACGAATTTGTTGTGGAATAAGACGGAGTTTTTGCGAAATTCAACCTATAAATGGGTCAAATTCGGGGTCAAAGTTTATCGAATATCACAACCAAACATACAGATTATATGTTTGGAACTGTATTTTACATCTTGACCAATTTCGGTCAAAGTCAGATAACTATATCATATAGCTGCCATAGGAACAATCGGATGCAAGTTAAGCTTTATTATGTTATAGTTTGGAAATAAATTACACGCACTTTGTGCTCGATTAAAGCTCGCGCTGACGACGACTTTTGTTTGTATGGTATATGGTTTGGTTCTCTGATACCCATTAAAAACACACACATTTGTGTTGAGTAACAACAACAACAAAAACAACAACATCTGGACCAAATTTCAATTCGCTTGTTGACGCTTCTTTTGCTGTCATTTTCATTTCGTGCCATTGTTTTTTTGGTTATTGGTTTCAATTCATTTTCGTTGTTGCTGTGGTTGTTGTTGTTGCTGATGTGGTTGTTGTTGTTGCTGTTGTTGTTGTTGCTGTTGTTGTGGTTGTTGCTGTGGATTTCGCCATATGCGACACTTTTTTATGGTCTGTGCTGAGGTCGCGCCTCGCTCTGATAAGCGAAATCAAATGTCAGACTGACAATGTAAACAATTTCAAATGTCCTGCGTGTGTGTGTGTGTGTGTTTGTGTGTGTGTGTCTATGTGTGTGAGTGTGTGTGTGTGTGTGTCCCGTGGCCAACACATTACGAGAGAGTACAAATGATTCCACGATTCCTCTTTTTCGCGTCCCCCTTTTCGTCCCTCTTCTCGTCCTCTCTTCAAGTCATCACGCTGATTTCCGTTTCCGGCAGCGTTGCCAGCTGTTGTGATGTCGCATAACGGTACTCAGCCTACTCATAATGCAAATTGCCATAAATAACGAGCGATTCGCACTCAATGCTCATTGTGAAACGAGCGATAATAGCCTTAATGCATTGTATTCAACCAAGTTTTGAAATAAATTATAGAAGAAAATATAACAATCATTAACATTTCAATATATGTCCAATATTTAAAATAAAAATGTATATAAAAACAATACATGTTTTGAATATTTTTGTTAGGATAACAAAAAAAAAATGTATAAACTAAGATAACATTTGAAATAATTGTAAGAATAAATTGGAAAGTTTATTAAGAACAATTTTTTAAGCTCAAAAAATAAGATACATTTTTTTTATAGCTATTTTGATTTTTCAGCCTTTTTTTTAAGTAAATCAAAATGTTAAACACGATTAGAAAAATGTGAAAATATCTTTCAAATTTAAATGAAATAATTTCGAATCGGGCATTTCCTTTACTTTCATTATCAGTCTTATCAGCATTTTTATAATTATCAAGCAGTCAATCAATTAATCAATCAATCTGTCATTTAATCAAATAATTAATCAAACAATCAATCAATAGATATTTCTGTCATTCCATATATTATTCAATCTAATAACAAATCAATAAATATCTCATTCTATCAATTATCAGTTTTATCAATTTTATTATTATTATCAATCAGTCAATCAACCAATCAGTCAATCAAACAATATTATAACAATATTAATATTATCAGTTTTAACAGATTTATTTTAACTATCAATCAGTCAACCAATCTGTTATTCAATCAAACAATCAATTAATCAGTCAATAAATATTTCTATCAATCACTTAGTCAATCAATTAGTCATTCAATCAAATAATCAATCAATCAATCAATCAATATTTCTATCAATCGCTTAGTCAAACAATCTATCACTCAATCAAATAATCAATCAATAAATATTTCCATCTATTTATCAGTTTTATTTCTATTATCAATCAGTCATTCAATTACTTAATCAATCTGTCATGCAATCAAATAACCAATCAAACAATCAATCAATATTTCTATCTATTTATCAATTCGTTTGTGCAGAAAGGCCTTATTTAACATCAATTCGTTTGCGATTGACAAATATTTACTCAAACGAGCACATTCTTATTATTTAGTCAGGTCTCCCTTATTACTTGAAAGCACTTTAAAAGTAAATACCTCAATGCAGACACACACACACATTAACACACACACATACACACACACACACAGACACTTGTATTTATTTATGGAATTTGATATCCATTATGGTTGTTCCTTTCTTTTGTGGTCGACGAGCATTCAAATTCAAATTGAAAAGCAATTTCAACTAATTTTCAACAAATTGCTTGGATAATTCCAACGCGAATTTGTATGCAACACACTCCTATATACATGTATATACACACACACACACACAGACAGAAACACAGTCATTTGGTAGCAAATAAAACTATGCGCCAAGCGTTTTTGGGTAGCAGCTAAAATAACAAAACAAAAATAAAATAGAACGACAATAACCATTTTCGAAAGCATCAACAAAATAAAGACAATGCAACATTTCAACAATGTGTTCATACTTTGATACCCTAGAAATAGTTCTGAAGGGGTATTTTGTTAAATGTATGTGAGAGAGATTCAAAAAATAAATTGACAACTAAAATCCAAATTATTTACCTAATGAAATAATATCTATTAAACAAATAGATTTTAATCTATAAATTGAAATCAAATGCCACAAGCAATATTAATAAATTTATTGTAAATTTCTCATAATTAATTACAAATGCCAAATTGAGTCAAGAACATTTTGTACTAAAGAGCTGAAATACCCTTTGGGCGGTGTCACAAAAATCCATTAGTGTGTTTGACAGACACAACAACAACAACAACAACAACAACGACAACGATTGAAAATAACAACAATAAAAATATATAGACAACTACAAGCAATTAAAACTTGAATTGAAATGTTTTTGGGGCATTACAAAAAATAGTCAAACTAGACCAGGAAATAAAATAAAGAAAATTGTGCCAATAGCTTGTTAAAAATGCGTTAGTTGCACTGTAAATGACTTGAAGGAAGAAAGAAAGAGAGAGCTAGAAATATGTCAGAGGGAGTGAGAAAACCAATAACAAGCGCATTTTTCCAGATTTCTCGAATTTCTTGAATATCAACTAAATCCACAGAAAAAAGTTTAAAAACTTTAAAAAATCTTCAGGAACATGATACAACTTTTGTCTGCCAGCAAATGTCTTTATTAAAACATTTATTCACTTTATTTAATTTTTTTTTATTTATTTTTTAATGACAATTTTTATTCTCTTGTTTTCTTAATGTATGCTTCCAAATTTTGGTGCATAGTTTGTGATTCTTAGTACAAGGATCTTGAAGACTTCAAGCAGCCATACAATTTTTAACGTCTTTTTGGACATAATTAAGCCATTAAAATGCGTTATGCATTAAAATTGCATTTATCAAAAATGTATTTATTAAACTAGAATAGAGGATCCTTTGGAAGACTCACCTTGCTGTCAGCGTTGCCACCCCGCTCAAAACAGTAGCACAATTTTCTTTTAGTGTGCTTGAAGGGGGTAACCTCCTTGACACTGTCGAAAAAAAGACGTAATTTTTACGATTTTTTTTCTCGGGTATCGTAATTGCTAAAAACGTTTGGAAATTTTTATCACAGTTTAATACATACTTAATACAGGCTTTCTTTTTTCAAGATAATGGAAGCACTTGTACTGTTTAACCTTCTAATGCCCACGTAACAAAAGAAATGTAAGCAATCTCTCATTTTCAGAGGAAGAAAATACGCCGTAAATCTCATCATAGAGCGGTAAAAAAAAAGTGCCAGATGGAAAATTTAGTTATTCATTAAATTTTGTTGCAGTATACATTAAGTTATAAATATAGTAATTAATAAATTAAATTAATTTATTATAGCAGCCTCTATATGACCTCATGACCCTTTTTTAAAGCAAAGCTCAAAATTTAATATTTTTTCCAAGTTTTAAATGAACATTGTTTTTTTTTTTTCGTTAAAAAATTTACGTTAAAGCACGTAAAAATTATGAAATAATTTAAAAATAAAAAAATCTCAATATAAGATTAATATTACAAAATTTGATTATATTAATTAAATCAAAATCAAATTTTGTAATATTATTCTTAAGTTACTTTAGAATAATTTGATTTTCAACCCTATGTAGCATTAATTGTGACTAGTGCCATAATTACAAGTTCTTTACAACTTGTAGCACTAGGATGTTAAATAAATAAATAAATAAATAAATAAATAAATAAATAAATAAATAAATAAATAAATAAAATAATAAATAAATATATAAATAAATAAATAAATAAATAAATAAATATATAAATAAATAAATAAATAAATAAATAAATAAATAAATAAATAAATAAATAAATAAATAAATAAATAAATAAATAAATAAATAAATAAATAAATAAATAAATAAATAAATAAATAAATAAATAAATAAATAAATAAATAAATAAATAAATAAATAAATAAATAAATAAATAAATAAATAAATAAATAAATAAATAAATAAATAAATAAATAAATAAATAAAAAAACAAATAAATAAATAAATAAATAAATAAATAAATAAATAAAAAAAATAAATAAAAAAAATAAAAAATAAATAAAAATGTTATATGAAGAAGAATTCAATTATCTATAAAATAAGCGGATATCGACTTGAAATATTTGGGGAATACTTATTTTTAAACAGTTATAGAATCGAATAAAATGATTTCCAAAAGAAACGTTTTTTGGACCCGCTTCGTGGTGTTGCCCCCTTAGAAGCTTGCAATTTGCCTTTTCGATTGCTTCAATTCGATAACACAAATGTTGACAATTGCCCACACACACACACACACACACACAGACACATACATGTGTATGTGTAATCCCTTGAAAATAGCCGCCATTGCACACACACAATTGGCGTGTGATGTTTGTCGAGTTGGTTTAGTTGAGTTTGGCATTGGTTTTCGGCTTTGGTTTTTGGCTTTCGCTTATTTGGCAAGGGAGTGTGTGTGTGTGTGTGTGTGTGTGTGGGGGCAGGGCTATTAATTGCTTTATGAGCTGCAATAAAAGGCGTGGTCAGCCCCCCCCCCCCCACCCTCCCCGCTTTCGAATTTCTGGCTGGCATTTTGTGAACTGCAATTAGCAGCAAATAAAATAATTTACGATTGTAACGAGCGAAACGAGGGAAATGCCACGACACCGCACTCAACATGGCCAAAATTGGTCAGCAGCAGTTGGGCAAGTGGCCAACGAGGGGGAGGGGGTAAGGGAGAGGGGGAGGGGGAACAGTTGTTGCCTCCGCTGTTCGTTGTTCATTTTGCGTTATTCGTTGCGTGGTAATAACAACAAATTGCCAAAAATGTTTGCCCAACTTACAGACTGTCGGATTCGGATTCTGATTCGGATTTTTACCCCTCACACACACTCACACACACACTCACACACACACACACACACACACATGCGCAAATGGAGAGAGTGGAATCTTATTAAGCCACTTTAGATTTATAGCCAGCTTTTTGGCGAACTTCACTCTCTCCGGTTCTTTATTAAATTGGCCCCCGTCGCACAGTGGCTCGGATTTGGTTAATCTGCTAGGCAATAATATTGTGTTCGTTTTATGAAATGCAAATTTTTGGAACTTACTGCATGTGTAAAAAGCAAGAATATCTATTCCTTCGGCAAATAGTTTTTACAGCTCTTTTTTTGGATTTAATTTTATGTTTCTTACATTTTTTTTGTTAGACAAGAATACTTTAAAATAGTTTTTGATGTATCTAGAAGTTTTATTTATTTTACATCTTTTACAGTTTTTTTATTTAATTTTATGTTTCTTAATTTTTTTTTTGTTAGACAAGAATACTGTAAAATTGTTTTTTATTTATCTAGAAGTTTCGTTATATTATAGTATTTTAAATAGGATGGAATTATCTTTTTTTAACTTTAGAGATTAGTACTTATATATGTAGGACAATAAATTCTTTAAGCAAACATTTATCAATGTTTTTTAATAACTTTTTTTTAGTTTTAAATTTTTGTTTCTCACACTTTGCTTTTTACCTTTTTCTTGTGGGACAAAAATATTTGAAAATGTTTTATTTTACGGCTCTCCAAGTATTATTATTCTTTTTTTGTACTTTAAGTCGAGTGGGCTTATACTTTTTTAATTTTTTTTACAGAAATTAGAATGTACATAAGATAAGAAATTTTTAAGAAGATATATGAATTAAATTTCAAAGATTAAAATTTTTTAATTTTTTTGTTTGCTGAACTCTGTTTTATTGAAACTATTTTTTTTTTGTAACAGATTTAAAAAAATCTTTTATGTTTTCCTTTGCTTCAGCATTTTAAATTAAAATATTTTATTTTATATTTTATTTTTTGTTATTTTTTTACAAATTATATACATTTTCCAAAGAAAATAAAATGTAAATATTACACCGCAAAGAGGCAGAAAAAAGCCGCTATTGAATTTTAAAGTTTTTTCTAACCGCTTTGAACCACTGTGCGACGGCTGCAAGAAATGTCTGCAGATTTGTCCATCAATTTTCGTTGCAAATATTCGAATGCAAATGAATATGAATGTGGGGATATGAATATAAATATGTATGAATATGTATATAAATATAAATATGAATATATGAATATGAAGTCTAGTTAACATTCCCCCTCTCCCTCATCTCTAACCATTTCCAAAGTCTAAAACGTTTTCATTGCCCAACATATAAAATCGAAACGAACTCAACCCAATCAAGAAGTGAAAATCCTGTTCGAAACAAAAGGTGTTGAAAAGTTAAATAAATCAGAGTAAGCGGCTAAAAAAACAGAGAATACAAAACAAAGCCTATAACATAAACAAGGGTGCGACTAAATAATACCCTGTAACTCTACAATAAATAAAAAGTCGATTGATTAAAATTGTTCAGTTTGCAATTAAATTTGAAGTGATTTTTTATTTCACTTTAATAATCATAAATTATTTTATATTTACAATAAAATAAAAAAAACTCTTATTATGTAATATGCTTATGATGATAAAATATAACTCCTTCTTTTTATAATTAAATTCCTTATTTAAAATTTTTTATATGATTTATTTAATAATATAATAAAAATTAAGATTTCTGAGATTTTTTTAATCGTACGGATATTTTTTAAATTAAAAACTATTATTATTCAATATAATTATGTACATTAAATACACATAACTCATGTTTTTTTTTTTTTTTGATAAATAAAATTCGTTTCTAAAAATATTTATTACGATAATACAAATTTATAATAAAAATTTGATAATACAAATTAAGTATTTAAATTGAAGAATTCGGTATATCTGGTATATTTTTATTCATCTCGATAATTTTGTTGAATTATTAAATCAAGACCTTTCGTTAGCTTGTCGATTGTTGGCAGCGTAACCACCCTTTTTTGAAATAACGTTACAGGGTATTTACTAAAAAAGATTTATGTTGAAACTAGGCTAGGGCAGGGTGGGTTTGGTTAGGGTGTATCAGGGTGCAAGGGGGTGTAGTTGGGGTCAAAGCATGCATAAATAAAAATGTGGCATGTTGGGTCAAAAATAGCATGACATTTTAGAGCGGCCAACAAAATGGTGGGCAGATAACGGTGCTCGTTAAATGAAAAAGGGCTGGGACCCAGCAGTGATGCCATTTTAGCCATTTTATAGCTAGACTAGGCTAATTGGGCATTGCAAATGCTAGAAAATTTTATAGAAACAAAAGCAACAAATCTGTCCATTTTGAAAAATTAATTTGTTCAAAAAGTAATCAGTTTGAAAATTTCTATCAAAAATTAAGAATTTTTGTATAAAAAAATGTAATAAAAATCGAGAAAACATCTTGTAATCATTAAACGAACTATATTTAAATAATTAATATTTTTATTCATTATTATCATTCTTTTATAATAAAATACTTGAGACAAAATTTCTAGAAATTGCTGTTATTATCAGTTTACCTTTCCAGATAACTTTAAAATATATATATTCTATGTCAAATATATATTAAAAGCAAACAAATAGAATAAAATGGAAATGGAAGTAATCGAATTTGCAACTGATTATTGCAATTTATCTGATTATATAAATAAAAATAGTATTCAATTTTTTTAATAAATAATTAAATAAAAAAACAAAATATCTTGTTTAAAGGCTAATATTGTATATACTAGCCACTACTTAGAATCCAATGGAAATAAGGCAACAACACTAAGACCCCAAACGAGAATCTTTTTGCCACAGGGACCGAGTTTGCTTTCCATGTCCGAGTTCGACTCAAAATCGCTCTGGGATCAACGTCACCATTTGGGGAAACAGAAGAACAAGGATATAAGGGTACAAGAGAACAAGGGAAAAGGGGTGTAATACAATGCTGAGCCACTGAGGCATAAAAATCAATAAAGTCAACACTTGTTTCCCCACTCAGAGTCCTTACCTGCCTAACTAGGGACATCAATTGAGCCGGAGTCCTGCTTTGCTTCGTGTTCAGCTGCTGCTTTTGGCCTGGTTATGAGCCCACTGAGAGCTGCACTCCATGTGAGTACACAAATTAAAGTTTTAACAACAATTTGGCAATTTGGCAGGTGAACAAACTTAAAATACCCTATAATTTAAGCTGTATTGGGAGATATGACGGCAATAACGGAAAGAGCTCGGTGAGACAATGAATGTTTAATCTAAGCTGACTCTTAATTCATTTAAATGAAATGCTTTAACATTTTAAATTAATACTTAAGTTTTAAGAACTCACTTTTCAATACTTTAGAACAGCGGTGGGCACGCAGAGGCTCCGAGAGCAGCGGCTGCTCCCAGCTTGGTAGACTCTAATAGGGTTGTTGATGTTGATGTTGTTGTAGTGCTCCCGAATTCAGAGCAGTGCTGTCCAAACTCACACAGTCAAATATTGCGCTTGTTTGCGTAGCAGCAAACCACGAAGTCAACATTTTACTGTTTGACACTGAAAAAATTAAATGAATGCTGATTCGAACTGTCGCATCGTTACAGTTGGCGACGTAAAGAGAGCAAAGCATCAGTTGCAGTGTATGATAAAAGTCTAGCGCTGTCTCAGTCTCTCCTTATTGAACGCAGCTCAGCGACTGACTTCAGAAAGGATCAGATGATCAGATGCTCCGTGAGAGAACTAAAAGCCGAACACACGCATCGTGAGAGAGCAAGCCGCAGAATATGCTATTTATAGAACACACGCATTCTCTCTCTCTCTCTCTGTGCGTGTGTCGGCTGAAATTCCATGAAATGGGCTTTTGGCATTTTAAACACCACTGTTTGAGAACCTTCTGGTAAAAACTTTAATTTTCATTAGCTTCGTAGCCGCTTTGAACTCATGCTACCCCACATGCCACACTTCTTTACAGGGCATAGCCAGAGGCATGCTCTTGTATACATTTTTGCAAATATGTCAAACAATATTTCTCCTTCCATTTGGCAATTGTATAACATTTCATATTCCTCTCCATTTTTTGTTTTGTTTTGTTGATACGAGTAGAGCAAAATATGTGAGGAGACATTGTTGGACAGTCTGTCAGCTTGGTGGGTCAGTGGTGCACAGTGGGTGGGGGGCTGATTTTTGTGGGACTCTTCATTAGAGCGAGAGAAAAACAAAAAAGGAGTGTGAGTAGTTCATGCTGATAACTGTAAGGATAAAGACAGCAAATGAAAAAGAGATGAAGATACGAATGGGCATACACACACACACACACACACACATACACTAAAAAAGGCAAATTTGGGCAAAAGTCTTTCAAGCTGTGTTTCCGTGTCTTTTTACTCCACTCTCTCAGTCCCATTACATCCTGTTGTGTCCTGTACTCAGTGTCCCATCCTGTGTGGACTGTCGACAATTTGTTGTGTTTTTTATTAGGACAATGAAACAGGACGAAACAGGACGAAACAGAGACGAGGCGCAACTTTGCTGCCCAACGAGGCCTGGCATAAATGTTTCATAAATGTGCGCCAAGAAAAGAAATAACCCGACACACCGACAAAAGAGAAGAGCCCCACAAAACGACAGACGGACAGACGGACGGACGGACAGACTTGCCAGCTGCTCTCGGACATCTACAAGTTATGAGAGCCACTTGACTGGCGGCTGTGTCCAGCGACCGAGACGGAGACGAAGTCCGAGTCCGAGTCCAATGTCCCGAGTCCTTCGGCGCTTCAGGCTCATCTAAATATGAGCATGAAGAGTTGAGCGAGCTCGACTGTGAGATACTCTTCAGCTGTTTTATTAAAATGCGACAAACAAAAAATACATTGAATACAAGTTAAGCGCATGCGACTATATGATACCCTGTAAGAAACTTAAGAAAATTATATTTTAATAAAACTGTTTAACCTAAGTTATTTTCTTTAGACTTCAAACTTGAATGCAATCTTAAACTTTAGTCTGACTAGCGCCTTAACTTATAAGACTTGTCTTGTCGCGCTAGGAGTCAAATAAATAAATCAAATAATACATAATAAAGAGGTTATTGAAGTTCCGTTTGAATGATACAAAACTTTCCTTTGTCCATTAAATACCCATTAAAAATTTAGAATTTATGTAAAAGTCTATTTGTTTGACTTTTTTCCTCGGTTTCAAACAAAACATGTTCTGACGCGAAAAAGTTTTTTTAAACAGTTTTAATATTGACTGCAAAATTTTTTTAAAACTCTCTTAGCTAATATTCTTATGATTTTTTGAAAATTGCTAAAAATTACTATTTAAGTCCTATTCAAACAAAATAGTAGTTTTTTTTAATATTCATAAAATGTTATTTTCACTCTGATGATATTTCGAATCATTAATTTCTTCAATGACAATGACAATATTAATATCAGTCAAAAACTTCTATTTTCAATTTATAAGATATAAATAAAATATAATTCCTAATTTTAATTTTTACTTAAAAAGTCAAAAATAATAATAATAATAATGAGCTGTGAAATAACACTTATTTCTGATTCTATCAATAAAAAGTCAGCGGTGGGCACGAAATCTGAATTCGGGAGCACTACAACAACATCAAAAACAACAACCCTATTAGAGTCTACATAAGTTGGGAGCAGTCGCTGCTCCCGGAGCCACTGAGTGCCCACCGCTGGTCTAAATGGCTCCCACACTGCAAATATTGAAAGCAAATTGAATTGTTGTTTATATTATTAAAAAAATAAAAATTAACCACTAGCATAATCGTTTCAGCTGATTGTTAAGTCATCAAAAATGCATGTTCTCCAGCTCTGTAGCTCTCCATCTCCCTCTTTCGTAGTGTAGTTGCCTCTCTGTCCGACTAATTCATGCCATTTTACAGTCAATTGATTTGCAATGTCTGCTTTGGGGCACAAACTGAGGCAAGAGTTATGCATGGAGGGAATTGTTTAGCTCAAAAAATTTTAATATTATGATAGAGAGAGAGACAGAAAGAGAGCGAGAGAGAGCACATGTAAAAGAAATACATAAATTGAGCGCATAAAAATCAATTTGGCGTAACCGCACAAGGCAAATAAAGTGGCCCAGACGATGGCGACAAGACGCTCGACCGGAGACCAAAAGCCGAGACCAAACTACAACCTAGACAAAGGCGGGAGAAAGAGAGAGGGTGAGAGAGTGAGTGAGTGAGTGAATAAGGGAGAGTGTGGGAGGAAGATATGCGACATTAGAATGCTTTTGGGCTCTTCACGCATGTTGTTGCATAAAAATCAAAGTCAAAATACAAATAAAAGTAAAAGCCACGTCCAAGGCAATCACAGCGTTTATTTGCATACTTTTCGGCTACTTTACATATTTATTATGATTTCTTCCTTTTTTCGCCTCTTCACAATACCAAACCATGTGAGCCCAGCAGCCAAAAAGTGTACACAGACTTTTAAAAATTAAAAGATCAAAAATAAATAAATTTTTGGCTTAAGGATAAGAGTTCTTGAAAATATAAAAGATATTTTGATTACAAGACCACTTTTAATCCGTCTAAATTTCTGTTATGCCACAAGTAATAATTGAATCTTCCTTTATATGTTAATAAGGTATTTTATATAATCAATAAATTAATTCCGTATGCATTTTATGGATTTTTAGTCAATTAAAATAATAATTTAGTTGAATTCAATGCAATTTACATTTTATCCACTGCTTATGGCGAGAATTTATTATATTCTCAGTGTTAAACTTTTTTATATTTTGTTATATTTATAACTATTTTATATAATGGTTATCTTTATTATAATGACTAAACCATACTGGGCATCTGTCAGTCGATCATTTCAACTCAATTCTTTTCCTACATTTCTTTAACCACATTGTTTAGCATTTTGTTCTCTTGAGTCTAACAAAAACTTATTTTTACTAATCATAAATTGATGCCTGCAAGTGCATGCGATTACACACACTCCCACACACACTCCCACACACACACACACACTCTCATACACAACACACACACACATGTGTGGAGTTTCATTTTGGGTCAGTTAATAGATAAACTTGGTTCGCCAGAGGTTTTTGTTCCCAGAGGAAACCACAAAAGCATCGCCCCAAAAGTATGCAATAATTTATGCCCAGGCAAAGGGTGTTCCCAAAAACACTTCCCCAAGTGTGAAAGGGAAGAACTGTAGGTAATCTCGTACAAAATGATTTAGAGCCCAGATCCCAGATCCCAACGTGTAATAGTCGTAATAATAGCAATAATAATTTGCACACAACCCTTTTGGCATTTTGTCAATTTTACCGCTCAATTTGACGTACACAACCTCACAAAGAGGGCAAGTAGAGAGAGTGAGAGAGAGAGAGAGAGAGAGTGAAGTAGAAAGGAAAGCACACACTCGCTGTCGATTAACCAACGATGCTTTTGGGCTGGACAGCAAAAAGTCGCATTAAAGTCGATTGTCTGTAATGAATTCCAGAAAAAATAGAGAGCATAGGAAATAAAAGATAACGAACTCACTTTCAACATTTTTAGCCGACTTTCAATTTACTTTATTCATCTTATCTTATTTATTATACAAACTATGATCAATGAACACCATAGATTTAAAATAAATCAACTTTTTACAAACCTTATCAAATTTGAATAAATTTGCAATTAAAAACAAAAATGTTTAGAAATTTATAACTGAAAGTATAATAATTAGAAATTAAAATAGAATTATATGGAATAGTCCAAAATTAGATTTTTTTATGCTAAAATTCGATAAATTGAAAAATAAAATTAGGATTAAATGTGGTCAAGCTAAAGTATAATAAAATAGGGATAAAATAAAAATCTTCGATAGTCTGATGATATATTAAATTTTCTATAGATTATAAATTCAATTTGGGATGTATTTTTAATACTCATTGCTTAAAAACTAAATAATACGGTATATTGTATTCGTTAAAATATATGGACTATTATTAGCTATCATCCTAGTAATGTCTGTTTTTAGTTTCAAGCAATGTTAGTGCCTAAAAGTATGCAATACATTTTTATTTTTATTTTTTTTAACAAGTAATGGATATCCTACAGTCTGGAGCTTCCGTTTGTTTTGTATTCATTTCATTCGATAAGCTTTAAAGTCACAGAACAGCTTTGAATGGATTCTCGTTTAGCTGATTAGCGAATCCAAACCCAGGGGGAAAAGAATGCGAAGCTGTTTAATAGATTCGATGCAGTGGTCGCACTTTTGTCCTCTGCATTTCGTTTGATATGCGAACATTTGCATAACTCCATTTTGCCCGACTCAACTGCCCAACTCTGCGGTTTTTAGGATGGAATTACGGCTAGAAAAACCGTGAATGACGGAAAGTGAAGCGCTTTTCATATCCAAATGTCGGGCTGTCGGGCTCATTCACAACCTTTGTTTGTTGTTGTGGCACCTGCAACATTCGGAGTCAGAGTCAGAGTTACAGTCAGAGTCGGAGTTGTGTCCTGTGTCCTGTGTGCATTTGATGGAGTGCCAAGTTTGTGTGCGCGTTGGCATAAATTGCATTCATTACGACGCTCGCTGACTGAAACGCGTGTCCTCCATATCCTGTGTCCTTTTCGGATACCTTTCTCCCCGCTCCATGGACTGGACAATTCGCATTCCCTTTCTCTTTTATACCCATCACTCGTGGAGTATTTGGGCACCATGTTTACCATATAAAACAATAGTAATAGTTTATTTAATCTCCAAAATATATTAAAGTCTAGGGAAAAAGCGAAGGATTTATTGTATAACATTTTATTCAATTTAATTAAAAATAAAATTTAAAAAATATTTATAATTTTTTCGACCTATAAATGAGCGCATATTCAAGTTCAAAAATCAATTAAATCAAATCTTTGACAAGGGATAATTACTTAATATAAAAACTATTCTAGAATAAACAATAATAAATATATAAATATTACGAAACAAGGTGCCCGAAATAAGTAAAATGGACAGCTCTTAAAGTTGAATCTACTCATAATTTAAACTAACTTCATGTACATTTTGGCATCAATGGAAAGATCGTTTTAATTCCGTTTGAATGATACAAGACTTTCCTTAACCCATTAAGTACCCATTGAAAATTTCGAATTTTTGTAAAAGTCTACTTTTTTGACTTTTTTCCTCGGTCTCAAACCAAAAAAATAAAAATGTTTTGATGCAAAAAGATTTTCTTAACAATTCTTATAGAGACTGCAAACATTTTTTTTTTACTAATAATAATAATATTTTACATGATTTTTTTTTAAAATGCCAAAAGTTTATTTTTTAGCCACTTTTTCCTCTATTTCATACAGAATTTTTTCTGGGATCCTAACATATAAAAATTTTTAAAAAATATTATCAAAGAGATTTTTGAAGACATTTTTTGCAGTCACTATTAAAATTATTTGCTACTGTCGTCGTATAATTCTTAGCAGTTTCTAGCCTTTTTTCTTGCTAAGCTAGGCTTTTTTTTAAATTACAATAGCATTACAAAGATTTGTTAAAGTAACTCGAAGTAAGAGGTATCTAAAAGTTGGTAGCCCGACCATGTTTCAGCTTTGTTCTATGTGATGGATTATTGTGATGCCGCTGGCAGCTGGACCTCGATGAAGGACAAGTTGACTGGTTGACTGGTTGACGGGTTGACTGCGTGACGGGCTGTCGCATCGCATTGTTGTCGAGGACACGCGAGCACATGACCCGGTTTCAATCTAATTGGATACGAGTTTAACGCAGTCACCTCTGGTTTTCTTTTTTTCAACTCAACTCAACTGAACGTGGAACGCGCTCGGTTTGCGTCCAACTCGGCGTTTATTACGCGTATGCATCTCAATTTTCATGTGAACGAAGCTAACTGAATTTCACAATTTTCCCTTTTTCAGCCCATTTTTCCGTTCACATTTGGCTGTATATAGTACTCTATAGCCTGTAGTTGAAAAAAAGGGATTTGATTAATTTGAGTCTATATTTGTAGCAGGACAAAGGGAGGTATCTTTGAAAAAGTTTACAGAAAAATACGCAAATTAAAAACAACATTAAATTACAATAAAAAATAAAATTTTATTTATATACTAAGATCAGTGGTGTCCAAAATGCCAAAAGCCTATTCCACGGAATGGGAGCTCATAATTCTGCCAGCGTCGCATCCGACACACGTACAAGAGAGAGAGAATATGTGTGTTCTATAAATAGCACATTGTGCAGCTTGTTCTCTCACGATGCGTGTGTTCGGCTTTTTGTTCTCTCACGAAGCATCTGATCGGCTGATGCTTTCAGATGTCAGTCGGTGAGCTGCGTTCAATGAGGAGAGACTGAGACAGCGCTAGACTTTTATCGTACACTGCAACTGATGCTTTTCTCTCTTTATTTCACCAACTGTTACGAAGCGACAGTTCGAATCTGCCTTCTTTTCATTTGTTCAGTGTAAAGCAGTAAAACGTTTATGTTTCGTTGACTTCGTGTTTCGCTGCTACGCACACAAGCGCAATATTTGATTGTGTGAGTTTTAAAGCCACTGCTATAGATTAAAAAAATATAAATAAAATAAAATTCATGTTTAATTTTTAATGAATTGATAATGATCAAATTGTCAATAAATTTGTTTCTATTGATTCTTTAAACATTTAAACTTCACCAAGCTGCCATTAACTAAAAGGTTTTAAGCAATGAGTACTGGGTGTATGTAAGTCGACTACACTCACAACTTTTGTGCATTTGCAATAGTTGCAATGCAAAGTTGTTGTTGTTGAAAAAACAGTTTGGCTGAGGCTAAAAATTCGATTTTATGCTGCAACTAATACCATTGCAGGCACACATACTGACACACACACATACAGACACACACACGCACACACACAATCAAAGGCTTATTGTGGGCAGCCGCATTTTGGGCACCAAAAACCAACGAAATTCTCAAAAATTCAAAATTGCACTTCACTTGCTCAACATTGCCAATGGTTGTTTATATGTGTGTATGCGTGTGTATGGGTGCGTATAGGTGTGTGTGTGTGTGTGAGAGAGAGTGTTTAAGCCATGGCTATTTGTAGTCTACTAGCTTATGAGGCTTGTGGTCAAATTAGTTGCATTTGTTGCCAACATTCTGCATTTCAGCTTGAATTTCATGATTTGGTTTGATCCTCTTGACTTTTGCCCCTTTTAACCCACAATTCGCAATCCTCAAGCCTTAAGCCTCAATCCTTAACCCTTGACTCATTTCGTATGTGAATGCCCGTAGTCTATTAGACCAATTGTAATTTTACTTGCTCCACAGAGTTGAATGTAAGCCCCAACATTTGTGAGTCCATCCGAAAGTTTTACTCTAAGCTAGGCAATAATTGAAAGTATTAAATGGATCTTGAGGTAATTTAAATTTGTTTTGTGTAGTTTTTAGTACAAATATGAATTAATCTGGACATGTTTTATATGATTAGCAACAAATTTAAATTATTAACTTAAAACTATTCACACAATCTTTTAATTTGGCAGCTTTTAAATTTACCTCAACCAGATTTTTGAAGATTGAAAACCTTTTTTCGTTAAGCATTATTACTATCCAAATTAATATTATATCAAGTTCGGATAAATACAGCGGTATTTATTGCTGTTTTTAGTTTTTAGGCAACATAGACACCTAAAAGTATGCAGGTTTTTTTTATAATTATTGATTGTTTGCTAATTGAATTGAACGATTGCTGCATTCACTTACTATCCATTTAACCTTAAATTACTCACAAAATCTTTTAATTTAGCAGCTTTTAAATTTACCTCAACCAGAGTTTTGAAGATTGAACACTTTTTTCGCTGATAACGGATTTCTATAAGTACTATTACTATCCAAATTAATATTAAATCAAGTTCGGATAAATACAGCGGTATTTATGGCTGTTTTTAGTTTTTAGGCAACATAAATTCCTAAAAGTATGCAGTATTTTTTTTTTTTTTAAATTGAATTAAACGATTGCTGTATTCATAACATCAGTAAATCATTCAAAACTGAATTCAGCTAAAACTGAAATGAGTCTTTGCTAAAATTAACGCATCTCGAGGCGTTTAAAGGCATCACAACACCAGTCGAGTCACTCAAACTGCCATTAACACGGCCCACAAAGCAACGTCCTTGACAGCAATAAGTGGCGAAGTGGGCGGAGGCGAGGGAGGTGGAAGGTGGGCGGTGGGCGGTGGGTGACACAGAGGATTGCCAGAAGGTCGCATTAATAAATACTTATAAGCATAAAACAGCGCGAAAGCCAAAGGCGAAATAAATAGTTTCGGGAAGGCTTTTGTTGGACGAGGTCGTCGTCTAGGTAATTGGACTGCCAAACATTTCAGTCGCTCTCTCTCGCACTCTGTTTCTTTCGGTCTCTTTCCCACAGTGCTGACAGAATTTGAAGGGCTAAAATAGCTAAAATAATTATTTAACGTGGAACTTTCTATGTCAAAAGAAATAGAACTGTGCCTAAAATAAATGTAGATGAATTAAAATAAAACTTCTTCTATTTTTTCAACTTTTATGCTTGATTATTGAAAAAAAAAATGTTCCCCTTTATCATACAAAAAGTGATTTTTTTGACATTTTCAAAAAATCATAAAAAATACTAGCGAGAAGATTTTGTTTCCAATATTCTAGGATAAAACTTGAAAAAAAAGACTTTTACGAAAATTTAATTTAAATATATCAAAATCTAACGGTAAATGATTTATACGAAACTTAAAATAGACTACAAATATGAATAACAATATTTAAAGATGAATTTAAGAAACAGTTATCGCCAATCATAGTTTTTCATGCAAAAATGAGATGCTCTTAATTAAATTTCGATGAGTGTAAATTAAAATAGGGCAGAAATAAAAATAAAATTCGTTTTAAAAAACAATGATTGCACCTTAACAACTTAATTAATTTTTTTTTTATGCTTGACTTAGCCGAAATAAGCCGTTATGCATGAATCGGTTTCTAAACGGTTTTATCGGTTAGTATAAAAACTTGGGTATTTGGTATCGGTTTAATAAAAAAGTTTTGTTTCGGTAACGGTTTCAGTTACGGCTAACAATTTCGATCAGTTAATATTGGTTAACGGTAAAGGTTACGGTTTTAATCCCTGATAAAAACTTTATTTTGGATTCTTAAATTGGTTTTTAAGTTGTATATTGTATCTATGTATTTTTCTAATAATTTTTTTCAATATTTGAAATTTGTGTAAGCTGAAAATTGTATGTTATTTTTGAGGTAGAAAACTGCCAAGTCTAGCTACAAATTGGCTAAAATGCCAACAATGCTACTTCTTACCCTCTCTCGCTCTATCTTTCTATTGCTCTCTCTCTGTCTTTGTGTGTGGTTAGCAAGCTGTAATTTACATTAAGTGTTGACACGTTGACACACACAAGCCCCACATTGCAATTGTCGTTGGCTTTCATTTGTCCTTCCATTTCCCATTTTCCATATACTCACTTTTTATGCTATGTCTGTGTATGTGTGTGTGTGCGTGTGTATATTAGAGCCAGTCGCAAAGGGCTATTATAACTTTGGCAAGCGAACACAAAAAAAAATAAGAAACCCACTCACTGCACATGAACTTCGACTTTGGTTTTTCACAAAAAGAAATTGCAGACAAAGACAGAGAGCTGAGTGAGAGAGAGAGAAAGTAAAAGGGGAGAGCTCTATATAATATAAAGTGCTTTTCAGCCATAAGTCAAAGTTGTTGCTTGAAATAAAAAAATACAAAAATAAAAAAAAATAAATTAATATTTTCTCATATTTATTAAATTACTTGTATGCGTTTATGTGCGCTTTTAAACTTTAAATGGCTAAAAAGTACCTAAAGTTTCCTTTTGACCATTAAAAGTGACACAGGAACAAGTCAAAATGCTGCTGTCCATGTGATCGTTTCGCAGATACCCTATATTATTATTAATATTCCATTATTAATCAGAAATTAAAAAAAAAATAGAAAAAAAGCAGCCAAAAACTAAAGGAAATTTGCATAAATTTATTTTACCAATATTGTTTTTGTTTTTCGAGGTTCTGTGATATTTTGGCAAGTGCATTTTAAACATTTTATTTTTAATATGTATTACGATATAAAACTATTCAAATATTTTTTTTTTTGTGAATTTTTAATAAAAATATTTTAGATAAAAGTCCGAGTTAACAATTATTTTATTTAATTAAAAGAATTGAGTATTTATTCAAATAATTGTTTTTCGTTTATGATTTTTTGTATTCAAACTCGTAACTCTAATATGAAGATTCCTGGATGAAACTGTTGACAGACGGACAATTGAACAGTCCGAGTCTGGTGCAAATAAAGCCCAGTACAGTGGGTAAACATGTGAGCTGGGGGATCAATTGCCATTTCCATTTCCATTTTCAGGCGAAAGTACTCGTAAAAAATAAAACGTAATGTGGTCGACTAAGTGGCCATTGGGTTGCCATATGCCATATGCAAATGTTGTTGTTCTCGTTGTTGTTGTTGTTACAGTTACCGTTACAGTTACAGTTACAGTTGCTGTCAACTGTTTAGTCGCCAAGTGGCAGGCACTTCAGGCAGCTGCAAAAGCCGTCAAAGCGGGCAAAAAGGGGACACCGCACAGTGGTTCAAGTTAGTTCAGAAATTAAAAAAAAAAAAATTAGTGATTTCAACTTTTGTTGAATTCAATTTTAAATGATTGACAGAAATCGTTAAATTTATTTAGCTAATAGTCAACAGCAAAAAAAATATTGTATACTTTTAGGCGCTTCTGTTGCCTAATAACTAAAAAGAGCCAAAAATACCTGGATAATGAATAAAGTAAAATATTTTAAAACAAAAACTTAAAAATCACATGCTACTTTTTTCAATACGTAAAAGTTTTGTATGGAAAATAGATAAGTCTGTCAAATTTCCCGAATGAATTGACAATTGAATGTCTTAATTTTTTTTAAAAATTATTGTGTTATTATTTTAATATTTTTATTGGAGTTGCTTTTATATCGTTACGATTTCCATCTGGTCTAGAAAGTTCTTATTTCGAAAAAAAATAATTATTTTCTGACAAAAATTTGTCAGAAAATTTTTTTTGTTTTTTAGACCAGTGTGCGTATGTAAAGAGAAACGGGCAGGTAAAGGGAGTGGGAAAAGGAGGGCACACATTTGCCACATTGTTAAAAATACATGCATAAATAAATGAGGACAAATTTGTGCAATTCACGTGCCAACAACAACGGCAACAAAAACAAAAACAACATCATGAAACGAGCTCAACCTTTTTCCACCCCGAATATTGGCAATCAACCCGAATTTTTCTCCCATTCACAGTGGGACAATGGGACAAAACGATAGATTTGCTTATGTTATATTATTATTAAATATGTATGCGAAAGTAAAGAAGTAGCAAAGAAATTGTCAGTCTATTTTTTTCTATGTGTATCATGTAAATAAAAAATTTTCAATTTGTTGTATAAGAATATTTTTTTATTTATAGGAATATTGTTTTTAATTTATTATTTAATAATAAAAACTAAATTAAACTATTTAACAAATTTGCTTACCACCAATTTCTACAAAATTATTTATTTAAAGCAGTTGTGTCCAAATATAGACATATAGACAAATATAGATTTAAAGATTTGTTGATTTTTTTTAATGAGTTCCTTCATTTTCTTTGAATTTTTTTTTGTAATTTTTTTTCAATTCAGTCTATTTTGCCCATTGTAAAAATGCCTTTGCCCCCGACACCTCCCCGCATTGTTTATTAATTACAACATATTGTTGGCACACGTGTGTGTGTGTGTGTGTGTGTGTGTGTGCTAGTTGTGGTGTTGGTGGTGCAGATGGTGTTTTAGCGGTGGTTTTAGTGCCACACCACATCGCGTGTAATTGCAATCTTAATAAAAACCCCGAAATTGTCAGACATTGCGCATACGCCACGTTTGCACTAATTGTATTTGCAATTGTAATTCCAATTGTTGTACATTTAAATTGAATAATTTTTGTGCAAATTTCGGGAATTTTTATTACCAAATAATTAAAAATGCATTTGAACAGCGCAGCTGTTCAAAATGTGACCAATATCGACATTTTTTTGATCTGGCCACAAAAGTTAACAAAGCAAAAGTATGTTGACCAAGTGTTTGGTAATTGTTGTTGTGCAAAACAGTGTAATAACTGACTTACTTGCACTTGACAGGGTTGACAACTAGGCCAAAGCGAAACAAATATCACATATAGAAAGTTTTTTCCGGTTTACTGCTCAAAAACTTCATCCAACAACAAGTTTGCAGATATTGGCATGTTTTGTTTGGACTGTGGAACAAGTCTGTAACCGAAAATAACCAAATTAGCTATGCAGAAAGCAAACCAACTCTTGACTTATAGCCAAGTGAAATTTGGCAACGCTGCACTTTTTTAAGCTTTAGTTTAGTTTTTCTAGAAACTGACATAAGACTCGTAGACTTCACTATCAGAAAATTTAAATTATGAGTTGATCATTAAGCGGCATAGCAAGCGCTGTTGCCGTGCTTCACTTTCTTTTTAAATTTGGCAACACTGCAACAAAGTAAATGGCATATTTCATATAAAGATCATGTATATTTTGCACATATTTTGGTTTCCTACCTAGCATCGCAGTAAGCGCTGTTGCCGTGCTTCACTTTCTATTGAAATTTGGCAACACTGTAACAGTGTAAATGGTAAATCTCATATAAAGATCATGCATATTTTGCACATATTTTGCTTTCCTTTCTAGCATCACAGTAAGAGCTGTTGTCGCTCTTTTTTATCTAGTGAAAATTGGCAACGCTGCAATAAAATTTAATACAAAATATGAATAAAGCAAGTAATTTTTAAACACAACATTGATTTCTTCTTGGTAGAATCTTTAGAGCTGCTGTCACACTTTACTGTCAAGTGAAATTTGCCAACACTGCAAAATTTAAAAAAAAAAACAAAATAAAAGACTGCAAAATACGCTTTTAGCTCGTGACAAAAACTTGCAGGCCACAGTTGAGTTTCCCTTTCAGCAGTAAACAAAGCGCCGATGTCACACTTCAGCGGCTTCAACGTGACGTCATTCTAAAATGGCGTCGCACATGAATTTGACCATCGTCAAGTGCTCGATAAAAGGGATGTGACGCTTTTTATCACTTTATCTGCTGCACTTGAGTTTGTCAAAAGCAATTGTTTGACTTGACACACACACACACACACACACACACGCACACACACACACACACTAAAACTAAAACAAAGGGCGAACGTGAAAGGAAACTGACCAGACCAAAGCAACCAAAGTTGAACTTGGAAAACTCGATAGAGCACACAGTTTTTTGGCTCTTCAAAACAATCGAAGCAACGACAACAACAACGGCAAGGAGCAACGCTGCAGTCGAGCAGCTCGACTGCTAGATGCCCAGTACCGAAATTTTCGCATTAAAACTTACATAAAAGTTAAAAGAAAAATAGTGTCAAAAGGAATTTTAAAAAAAGAAAAGTCTTTCTAGACTCAAACTCCTTTAAAAATACATTTTTGATCGTAGTTGGCAAGTGAAATATTTGGGTTTTTTTTATTCAACTTTTGCAGGATTTGTAAAAAAAAAAATCAAATAAAAAATAGATAATATTTTAAGGCATACTTGTTAAATAATGATTAGTAATTATAATCATTAGTAATTTGATTATTTTTGTTTAAATGTCAAACTAATGATTTAATAACGATTATTTTTGCCCAATTATTTAATGATTACGATTGCAAAAAGTTAAAAATAATCTAAAATTATTACAATTTTTCAAAAATAATCAGAAAAAAATCAAATATTATCAAAAATAATCTTTTTTAGTATTCGGATTATTTTTGATTTTTGCTGAATATTTTGGCTTCTTTGATTGTGAAAATTTAAAATAATTAGATTTTTACTTAATAGTCATAATAATCAAAAATAATCTGAAAAAGATAAAAAATAATCCGAATGGTCAAAAAGATTATTCTTGACTATTTTTGCTTATTTCTGATTATTTTTGAATAATTGTAATAATATTAGATTATTTCTGATTTTTTATAATCACAAATTTTTCAACAATGAATTATACAGTCACTACGATTATTTCAAAAAGTAATCCAATTGATTAGTTATTCTAATCGTAATTTAACAGGTAAGATTCTAAGGCGGGGTGTCCAAACTCGCACAGTCAAATATTGAAACACGAAGTTAACAAGACGTTTTACTGCTTTACACGGAAAAAATGAAATGAATGCAGATTCGAACTGTCGCATCGCTACAGTTGGCGACGTAAGGAGAGCAAAGCATCAGTTGCAGTGTATGATTAAAGTCTAGCGCTGTCTCAGTCTCTTCTCATCGAACGCAGCTCAGCGACTGACATCAGTAAGAATCAGCCGATCAGATGCTTCGTGAGAGAACAAAAAGCCAAACACACGCATCGTGAGAGCACAAACCGCAGAATGTGCTATTTATAGAACCCGCACATATTCTCTCTCTCTTTGAGCGTGTGTCGACTGCGACGCTTTTGGCACTTTGAGCATTGCTGTTCTAAAGCTACCTTTAAGTTTGTGCAGACTATACAAGTATTGTCACCACATTTATTGACTCTCGCCTTGAAAGTCTCTGGGATCAAGTTGTTCATGATGTTTCCCATTGTCACAAATTGATGATGCCGTGTACATTTTTGGGTGCTGGGCGAACAACAACTGCAACTGCAACTACAACGTCTACATTTTGAGGCCATTTGTTTCACTTCGCTGACCACAAATAACCAAGCTGTGTTTGTTTCCGTGCCCCATGCGATGTTTGTTCCCTTCGCTTTGGTGCAACTTCTGTCTCCTTCAGTGTCCGACACGCCTTTCTCTCTCTCTCACTCATGTTTGCCACTTTTGGTCTGAGGTCCTTGTCGAGGAAACGCGTCAACAGCTGCAGCTGCAATTGCCGTTGCAGTTGCCGTAACAGCGACATTGAGTTATGTGTGCTGTAAACTGTGCTGCCCCAAGGAGTTGCACTTTCAGCAGCTGCAATCGGATTCGCCCTACTTCCTGCCTCCTACCTCCTGCCTCCCACCTCTCCACATAACAATTGCAGGTCGGCTCAGCAACCAAATTTCTCTGCGTACAATGGGCTGCTTAATTCGCACTCGCAGACAATGAGATTTGGCCGTGCCGCAATGTGGCAAGAGGACATGCCACAGCTGCCACTCAGGGGCAACAACGCAAAGTTCAAGGAATTTCAGTTTTCACTCCAGAAAATGCATTTCAATCCCAAATACTCTTTTAAAATTGTGTTTTTTACTAACTTTGTCTAGCAAAATTCGATTATCGAGAAATCTACAAGTGAAATTTGACAACAGTGTGACAATAGATGTTGGGAAAATTCTAAAATTCTTTCTCTTTCTTTGTCTACCCTTCTTAAGACAATTATAGTATTCACAAAAAGTGTTTTAAATTGTGCTCTTCAATCACAAAATTGGTTATTAAGTCTACAAGTGAAGTTTGACAACAGTGTGTCTAAAGCTGTTTGGAAAATTCAAAAATTGTTTTCTTATGATATGCACAGAAAGTGTTTTAAATTGTACTTCGATCACAATATTAGTACAATTGCTCAGTAAGTCTGAAAGTGAAGTTTGACAACAGTGCGTCAAAAGATGTGAAGAAAATTCTAAAATTCTTTCATTTTCTTAGGCTTTCCTTCTTAAGATAATTAAAATATTCACAAAAAGTGCTTAAAATTGTAATTTGCAAAATTGGTTATTAAGTCTGAAAGTGAAGTTTGACAACAGTGCGACAGCAAGTCTAAAAATATCCAAGTCCACTCTAAAATAGTGTTCTCTTCTCACTTATTCTAAATTCACCTAATCATTATATAATCATTATTTTTTATTCATTTGTATAATAAAAATTTGAAATACAAGATATGGATGTTCAAATCTTGTAATAAAAATTTGAAATACAAGATATGAATGTTCCATATCTTGTATTTCAAATTTTTATTATAATATGTATACATACATATGTGTTTATAATATATATAAGTAGATATTTTACTAAAATTAAACACACTCAAATGTAGCTCAATTGAAACACAGTTTTCAGAACTCAATATATTTTACACATCGTTAAAGTGGGATAAGAATTTTGGGAAAGTATGCAATAAAATATATATATTCATTGTGATTAGTGCTTAGTAATTATTAAGAATTTAAGTTAAGTATTTATTTCGGTTCGTCCAGTTCATACTGCTGCATTATTTGAAGGACGGGCTCACTCACATATTTCCGAACTTCGTTGTGTAGATTGTAATCCGCATGTCCAAATATCGGATCCCCAGTGATATGATGCAGTTTCTTATTGAGCAGACGCTCGGCTAAAGCCAAGACATCAATGGAAGCGACGAGATCATCGCTATCCACATACCACAAATGCACCATGGAGCTGATATTTTCAACTGGATAATCCGGCGGCTGTTCCGAATTATACACTTCCAAATTCTTCTCAGTCGAGTAATCATATTGCCGAAAACGTCCCGACTTCTGGTTGAATACATAGTGCAAAAGTTGATTCCAGGATGCGTCTGGAGATATCTTTTTGGCCTCTTCAACCGCAGTCTGATGGAAATAAATAATAGAAATTATATGATCATAATGATAATTGAGTAAAAATTATGAAACAAAATATATATTTTTTCCGAAACAATTTTAAAACAAGTGGGAAAGGCTATAGTCGATATTCGCTATAGGATACCCGTTACTTATTTAAATAAATTTTAAATATTTTTTATTGCATACCTTTAGGCACTTACACTGCTTAAAAACTTTAATCAGCCATTACCACCTTTCTATTTGTCCGATCTTGTTACGATTTGGCTGTTGATGCCAAGTCGCCGACTCCAGTTTGAAAAAAATCTGGGTTCGATTCCCCCCGTCAATTAAAAAAAAAATGTTACAAAAAAACATTTAAAAAAAAATCGTTTAAAAAAAATGTTAAAAAAAACTTTGAAAAAAAAAAATTTAAAAAAAAAAGTTTAAGTGTAGCGAAAAACATTATAATTCATACACATTTTTTAGCCTGAATTTAAGAATTTCAGGATTGAATTCGGGATTGCAAAAATCAAGTATTTCATACTTGGTTTAAGAAAATCCGAGATTACCCCACTACTGACATCGTTTCGGATTGAATTCAGGCTAAATATCACGGTTTTTTTTTCTGTGTACATTTTGGTGACTACCTTATTAGAATGCGCCGAGTAGTATAGGTCAGCCATATCCTGACAGTTGTGCCACAGTTCCAAAATCTGCCTCTTTTGAAATGAGTTTGATTTTGATAGGATTCCAAACTTTCTGTTGCTTAGGAACAATGTAAGAAATCCATCCGGCGTTGCAGCTTTGCCCGCAGTGACCAGACACTTGTCTTTGGTATTCGTCAAGATCGCGACGGGCGACAGCAAATGGGCGGTTTTGATCTTGTCGTTGTACTCGGGACGCAGGGACGTCAAGGTGAGAAATGCGGTGGTTCCCTGAGAGTGTCCCACGTAGTGCAGGGACTCCTGGCCCTGTCCATTTGCCTCTAGAGCGTAATCGATCATGGCTGCCACGTCATAGATGCCGATCTCGTGCCAACTGAAATTCCACGAAGGCGTTGCCAGCTTCAGGGAGTATTCGTTGCCACGGTTATTGCCGATCCACACATCGAATCCCGAGTCAGCCAGCAAATAGGGGAACGCATTTTCGGGACCACAGAGCACCCAGATATCGGAGGAACTCATCAGTCCGTGCTGCAGCAGGACAACGGGACGCGTCTCGTTCTGATTCTGCAACTTGTGCGAATGGGGAATTCGGAACAGTGCCAGCCAATTTCCGTCCTCGGTCTCCACTCGATGATATTCCGCCGGGTAGCCATGGCTTTCAATAAGTTCTTGCTGTTGAAATCACGAATCACAATATTAGAGTTACAATAATCAAACTGAACAACAAACTATCTGAATAAATTGACAAAATCTTAGGTATACAATATTTAAAATGTATGAAAACTGAATTAGAAGCTTAAAAAAAGAGTTAAATACACGAAGATATACAAAAACACAATAGTTTTGTGATTATTACTCAGGCACTGCTTTTTATCACATTTAATAATAGTTAATCTAATTTTTTTTTATTTTGTTTTTGTAATTTTTTGTCAAAAATCACCAAATAATTTATATATGGGCATTTCCAAAAAATGTCCACCTCGCCCAAAATCGTAAAATTGATCAAAAACTCTCTTCTAAAAAAGTTATTTATTTAAGCAATATACGCTAGAAGAAATTCTATAGGATGAACACATCGCTTCTACATTGAAATAAATTCACTTTGTATATATTTCTTCCCTTTTTCTTGAAAATTTACTTCCAAAATGGACTAAGTAAGAATGTAAAATGATCCATTTTAATACATACGTTAGAAATGTTTTTAATGTTTTTTTTTAATTTAAAACAAATTTTTCAAGCTGTTTTCCATATACATATCGAATAAAATTTAATGAACAAATTCTTGAAAATCTTGTCACGTTCGCAATGTTACAAATCATCAATAAAACTTGTTAAATAAGTAAAATAATAGTAATTTATCAAATTAATTCCTATAAAAAAAATTCAGCATGATTTTATTATGGTTTAAGAATATTTTCTACCAAATCACTACCAAATCACCACAATTCGCTGACTTTCGCATTTTTCAAGATGAAGTCAAAAACGACTTCAATTTTTTGTCGCGTTCGCGATGCATTGTTTTCTATAAATAATTCGAGGAGAACAATTCCTCTTATCTTGTCTTTTATACTAAAAATAGTGTTGATAAAATGCATTAAACACGTAAAAAAACATTTTTGAAAATGTTAATATTTTCTATTTGTTTTTTTTTTTCATTTAAAGACTTACGAATACATTATAATAAATTTGTTTGTCGTTTCCATTATATTTTCCCTCACTATTGGTATTTTTTGTTTTATTTATTGGTATTTTCTTTATATTTTCTTATTCAATAATAGTTTGAATAATAGTTGGAAGAGAATAGGTAATCTAATCTTATTTTCATAATTTTTTCGCTTAAATGGTTTTTCTTTTTTTTTGTAATTTTTTTATATAAATCAGCTCAAATTTGTATATTGCATTCATTTCTTAAGTTTGTAATTGTTCTGATCCCTTTCAAACTTTTCCATAGCCAGTTTCTGTATCACGAACTTACCGTAGTTTTGTGTTTTTCTCTTTTTAAAATCTCGGCGGCCAATACCGAGCTGACCAAAAGAGTTAAGACCAAAAACTTGTATGTTAGCATGGCACTAAAACAAAATGCGAATTGCAACTGCAGTCAATGCGATATTTGGCTTGCGTTCTTATACACAAAAGTGTGGATCAATAATATTCATAAATCAGAAGTGAATATCTCGAAAGCCTAATTAGTTGTCAACCGTTTGAAATAAAAGATAAGTTTCTAAGTTGAAAACATTTACTTGTTCATACAATGTTTCACAAGTTTTGTTATTAGCTGATAAATGTAAAAGCTTAACATAACACAAAAACAATTTAAATACAATTGCCTCCATATAGATTAATACTATGCTAAAGTGAAAATAAATTTACAGATAAAATAAAACATTTTAAGGTCTACACTAATTTATAGGCTTTTTTGGATACCTGGTTATAAAATAGAAAAAATAAAATTAAAAATATTAGTCAATTTGTATTTATATGTATTGATTTTATTTATTACCTTTATATTTTTATTATTTATTCATTTCTTACAATAAGCAAATGTATATACAACTATTTTATAAAGATAGGCAAGAAAGAGATATACTTTTAGGCTGATCCATACAGTGTGACACTAATGTCTTCATACACCATAAATTTTTCAAATTTCAAGATTGATTTTTTTTAAAATTGTTGTTGAATATTTTTCTCATTTTCATACAAAAAGTGGCCTTTTAGCAATTTTCAAAAAATCATACTAGCGAAGAGATTTTTAAAAATTTTTTTTGCAGCTACTTTAAGAATTCTTTGAAGAATTTTTCTGCATCAAAATATTTTTTTTTAAAAATCGAGGAAAAATGTGGAAAAATATACTTTTTGTAAAGAAATTTTTGTATCATTAGAAAGGAGTTTACGTGAATAAAAGAATAATATAAGAAACCCACATCATATCATCAAATCATGTTTATTATACGCAAATTTGACAAATTGATGGTGTATGAAGACATAAGTGGCACACTGTACAAATTAGGTTCAACCAATGATTTAAAAATACATCGAAAAATCGAAGAAAAATAAAACTTGGATCATTAAATTTTTGCACATAAAAACATAAGGGGAGATCCTTGGCATATAACATGTATACATATACTGTCGAACTTCCCTAACTCGAATCACTATTAGCCAAAGAAATGGTTCGAGTTATGGAAATATTCGACTTATAGAGATATTTTTCTTAAATCTATTAATCTTACTGTCACTCATTTAGCTCGAGTTAGAGAGAAGTTCGAGCTATAGAAGTTTGACTTATTGAACCCTTGGTGCTGCTTTAGTCACTAGCACCATTCGCAGTGATAAAATAAAAATTCCCAAATAGAAAATCAGTCCAATTAGGTGCAGCTATATTACAAATCTTGACTCTGAAATTTGACAACAGTGTTTTTTTGCTGAGCTTAAAAAAAATAACATTTTCTTCCTTTACAACATCACTTAAAATCTGTATATTTATTCTGACAAATATATTTATCAGTTAAAATAAACATTCAGCTAAATACAAAACTGAAGTTTGGCAAGACACAATGCGAATCTGGGTCAAGCCTGTGTCCTTTTTATGTATTATACTATATTTCTCTTGGCACATCAACTGTCATGCCATTAGCCGATTATCGTCATTATCATCAGCATTATCATTATTATCAGGCATCGCATCGGGCGCTATCATAATCCAGCTGCTGTCAGTCACTGACTGTCGCTAAATGCCAGGCAAATGACCCGAAATGGCTAAAAGGATATGGCAAGCAGCTGCAACGAGGCAAAAAGTGCCTCCAAAATGAACTCACAATCCGACGCAGTTGCAACTGCACTTCAGCACTGTCCATCTCATTTGTCTCTCCCTCTCTCTCTCTCACCTCTCCATCCCTGGCAAATGTCTCCCACTTATTTCAGGCCAACAACAACAATCAAGTCGCATGATTGCTAAGCAGCATAATCCCATTTATTGCCACAACACAGTATAAGCCCCACAGTCAGAATCCCTTAGTCTCCATGCAGGAGAACTTTCGCTCTCGCTGTCCAGCAGAACTTTTCCCACAGAAAACTATACAGATTTACCGAGGAGAATTCTGCAGGACAAAAATACAATGGAGAGAAAAAAGCAATTTCATTAGTTTCTTATAATTAAAATTGAAAAATATTATCAGAATAAATGGAAAAATCTTAGATATCTATTTTTGGAAAGGGTTATTTTTTTTTTATTTATTTGGGCGTAGATGTACTAAGCGTGCAGTACATTCAAGTGGCCCGAACGACAAGAAAATAAGTATGTGTATTTAAAAAAATATATATGCACTTTTAACACAAAAGATTTGATGCAGATATCTTAACATAATCCTATCATTTAATTTCCGTTTGAATGACAAAAAAAAAAATTCTTTAACCAATGGAAAATTTTGAATTTTTGTAGAAGTGTTTTTTTTTTCAATATTATTTCCTCGATTTTATACAAAAAAAATATTTTGATTTAAACCAATTTTTCAAACAATTCTAAGCGACTGCAAAAAAAAATGTTCAAAAATATTTTTGTTAGTACTTTTTATGATTTTTTGAAAATTGCTAAAATGACACTTTTTGTATGTAAAGGAGGAAAAAGGGGTTAAAATTGTCATTTTTAGGATTTTCAAAGAATGTAAAAAATACTAGCAAAAATATTTTTTAAAATTTTTTTTTCAGTCACTTAAGAATTGTTTGAAGAATTTTTTTGCATCCAAATATTTTTTGTTTGAGACCGATAAAAAAAGGCAAAAAGTTGACTTTTACAAAAATTCGAAATTTTCAATGGGTACTTAGGGGGTTAAGGACAGTTTTGTATCATTCAAACGGAATTTAAAAGACCTTTCTAATGATGATAAAATTAACTTAAAGTAAGTTCAAATTTCAAGTAGATTTAACTTTAGTTTTGTCCAAGTACTTTAACCGACGATTGAATGTTTCTTTTCGATTCTAAGTAGGATGTTGTTCACCAATATGTGGCATACTTATGTACATACATATGTTGTTCAAGTCCGACTGGGTGCTTTCCTCTTTCATTCTCAGACTGCTTGGCAAAGTTTTCTTCACGTCTCGTTGTTCGCTTTGGATTCTGCGTTGGTTTCGCTGGTTTCGTTGCTCGTTGTTCTCATTCGCATTCATGGCTTGCACACAATATGCTAAACACTTTGGCCTCTATCCTCCATCCTTCTCCCCCTCTCCCCCCTCTCTACCCCCTCCCGCTGGAGCCCTTCAGCAGCCAATGCAATCATAATTTTAACTACTTTAGTTTTATGCTTATCAACCCATTCTCTCCAGCTGCCTCTTTAATATTTTCCCTACTCCCTTTTTGCACTTAGTTTCATTATCCCAGCGCTTTGTTTGGACTCTTTATACCCTGTAGTTATTTAAAAGTCAACAATAGAGGGTATGTCAATTGAAGTGACAAGGAAAGGAATGTATATCCAGCCCTAAACAGCACAGTATGTCAAGCAATTGATTTGACAAAGATACAAATTTATAAATTTAAAATTTTGATTTGTTTCCATTTTATTTCATTTTAAGAATCATAAGCAACTATGTCATGTAAAATAACCGAGAAAATGTATTTATATATATTTTTAAAATTTTCTTAGTTCTTTAACAGAATTAAAAAATTCACAGGATATCTTGCAGTCCATCACTCGCTTTAGTGCAGCATTTTCACTTGTTATTTTGCTTGCATTTTGCTAATTTCGCGCCCAGCCACAATGAAAGGCAAATGGATAAAATGTGTGTTGGAAAAACTTGTGGAGAACGAAAGGCGAAATGAAAATGAAAATATGAAAATATAAATTGCCTTTGTGGTTGTGTATGGCCTGCAGCAGGGCAATACACTGAGCGAAAATTGTGCTGGCTTTGAGAGCATAATTTGTTACTCTGCCCGAGGCAACGAGTACTTTAATCTCGACATGAAATGCATGTATATAAATGTTTATGGTATGTACATAATTTACATATGAAATAAATCAGTCTCTGGGGTGTTGTACTTTCCTTGCAGCTGACATTTTTACAGGGTATTCGAAAATACTTTATACCAACAGCGATAAATGCAACTTGAAACGATTTAAAAGCCAATTTTTAGCAATTTCAATTTAAAAGTGATTTTTACTCTGCAAATATTTGAAAATGTTAAGCACACAAAAGATAAAGATACACATAGATATGTATGTGCATGTGTGTGTGTGTGTCTGTGTGTGTGTGAAGTTTGCGGTTAAAACTGAACGAATGAATTTTCAATTCGTTTGCTCAACGCTTTTTTGTGGCTTCATTAGCGCCTTTTAGGATAGAAAATAGATATGTAGATAGATAGATAGACGATGGACGAAAATGTTTGATTAACACCCAACCCCAATTTTTAACAATGTGCTCGACTTTTAGATGCCCAGTAAACGTATTTTTGCAATAGAATTATTTAAACACTATAAAAGAAAAAAATACAATAAAATAAAAATAAAAAATAAGGAAATATTAAAAATAAAATAATAAAATAAATAAATTGAGCTCGAATTGTCATACACGAATAGAAATTTAAATTTAAAGAATCTTTAAAATATTTTATTAGTTGAAAACTATGTATTTGTTTTTTTATTCAAACGCTTTCGAGATACAACTTTTAAATTTTAAGACTTTAGCCTTAAAATAATTCTTTTTTTAAACTGGAATCATACTGGAATTTCGAAATCGATGTACAAAAATTTTCAAAATTCAAGCTTTAAAATAAATCAATTTTCAGCCATTTGGGCGAAAAGTCGAAGACAAGCTTCATTTTTATGCAAGTATTGTCGCCAAATTTAAAAATCGCTAAGATCTAGTTGACCAGAAGTTATCATATTTCTCAAAAACTTATAAGCCTCTCTGCTCTTGTGGGTACTGGGCCAACTGCAGTCACAGTGCAGCTCTCAACTGAGCCAATTGTTAGCCTGGCTAAATGCAAACCCGGACCAAAAGACAAAGCCAAAGCCGAAAGCTGAAAGCTGAAAGCTGAAGCTGAAAGCAAAGCCAAAGCAGCGTTGTGCAATCAAGCCAAATGGATTTTAATTAATTTTGCCGGTCTGCACATTTTTTAATTAAGAAACTTGAACGTCATCTTGCTGCAGTTAACCAAATGCAGCAGCAGCTGTTGCTGTTGCAACGCCAGCAACAATTGCAGCAACAATAGTTGCAACAACAACTGGAACAACAACGATTGCAACTAGCTGCAAGGCATTTTCGAAACTGTAAGGCCGTTTCTAAGGCCCTTTATCTGGTCATTTGAATTGAACAAACAGTGCAGCCTAGCTATAACGGATTAAAGTTAACATAAGCTGCACAAATACAGTCTTACTTCTCAATGTTGAATCTACTTAATATTTTAAGCGAATATTCTGAATTATGTGAAAAGTAATTAATGCATATTTTATTTGAAAAAGTACATTGGAAAATCGACAACTTGTTTTTTGCGAAAGCGATTTTCAAGTATTTTCTTAAACTCGATAATTTCTTTGACAATCAATCAAATTATTAAAATCGATTATCATGAAAAATTAACAGATCACGAGAAATTGTTCATCGCTATTTGTTTTCAGAATTCAATTCAATTAACTATGACAGGCCTCGATTATATGTTTTAACTTGAATTTAAAAATTTTAAATTTTCGAAAAAGTTAGGCTTAAATTATGGGCAAAAAGTAATTGAACGAAATGAATAAAATTTGAGCTTACAATAAATTAATTAGTTTAAAATTAAAATATCTGTTTACTATTGCATATCCCCAATTAATCTTGAAATCTTTAAATATAATTTCTTAAATATACTCAATATTTTAGGACAATATTTGAATATATCCTAAGAGAGTAAACATTTTTTTTATAAGATGTTTTATCCCATTATTGTATGTTCATAGATAGAATTATTCAATTATTGTTTCTTTCAAAAAAGTTGCATTGTACCATTTGATTAAATATCTTGAAAAATATTTAAAAATATACTTTAATAGTTTCAAAATATTTTTGAAATTTTAGAAACTCTGACAACGAACTGCGAGCAGCATTTTGAAATTAATGGACTGTTTCGGAGAACGTTCACTGTACTTATATTTGAATCTAAATAAATTTAACACAATAACACACCAACAAGAACAACACAGAGAGCTATATCAGCTTTGCAGCTATTTTGTCACTTTTGCGACTTGTAATTCTCAACTAGTTCTAGCTGATGATAGAGACTGGCATCTCTTGAACCAGCTTTAAACCGAGAAAATGTTTTGTGTGTTGTTGTTTGTTGTTACAGTGCACTATGGGGTATTTTCCCGAAAATGTGTCATTTATTAATAACTCGTAAACTAAGTAAGATATTTTGATGCGGTTTTTTTTATAGTGCTATATAAACCTCTAGAAGTATTCTGGAAAAGTGGGCGTGTCACCACCACCGCCCCTTAATTTTTTTTTTTTTTTTATTTGTATCGGTAACAATTAAACTTAAGATTTCTATTGCAAATAACAATTTTTGACCTTAAATATTATTAAAAAAGAAAAGAAACCTTACTTGTTAGATATAGTACAGTTTTAGACCCTCTTAAATGGCTGTGAGCATAAAATTAAAAAAAAAAATTGGGGGCGGGTGTTGTGACACGCCCACTTTTCCAATATACTTCTAGTAGTTTGTATAACACTATAAAAAAAACCTCATCAAAATATCTTGAGTAGTTTACGAGTTATTATTTAATGCCATCCAAAACAGGTGAAATTCCCCATACGGCAAGCGAGCAAATTGGCATTCGAAATTGTGAGGTTAGTTGCTAAAAAATTGAATTGCGAAAAAAGTGGTCAAATGTGGAGCTTGAGATAAACTATTCTGAATAGAGAAATAATGACTCTACACCATGGACAAGGACACACACTTAACAATTGATAACAATTTTGTTAAACTCTCTGCAAAGTTCAACTTTACTTTTCAAAATTCGACATGGACACCACTTACTAAATATACACATTATTAAACAGACACGTACAAAAACAACAAAATACAAGCATTAACACGTAACACGAACCTGAACATTTGATATTCATTTCAAATTTGAATTTTTAAAATGTTTCTTTATCTTGTGCTTCAATTTGAAAATGCACTTCAATTTTGCAGTTATTAAAAAGCACGCGGTCATCGGTTGCAACAGCTGACTTTAACAGCTGATTTCTTAACATTGGACTGTTATGTTAACATTTCTGGTATGCTGCATAACAGTTTAAAGAGTTTATTATATGTTAGCATTAAAAAATCATACATTTGCATACTTTTGAAAAATGAATAAATGACACATTTTCGGGAAAATACCCCATAGTGCAGTGTCATATCAGACCTCAAGTCAACTAAAAGTCACAAACTAAATATATTCAAATTATTGATTATTATTAAATTAAGTATAGCCTTATTTTGATATTACTATATTGCTTGCTAGTGTTTTGCGCAGATAAGTTAATCTCTGTACTTTTAAAAATTGAAAATACTCATATTGCGAGGCATATTATTGAATTGAGTTGAGCCTTATTCTAATCCATATTCATGTCCATATCCATATCCATTGTCATTTCTAATGAATCTGTTATATTGCTTTTGTTGCATTGCAGTGCTGGACTGTCAGGTGGGCGAGTGGGGCGCCTGGAGCGACTGCGACAAGAGCTGCGGCACTGGGATGATGACGCGCACGCGCCAAATCATTCAGGCGGCACAGAACGGTGGCAAGCACTGTCCCTCCATGCTGCAGAAGCGCGGGTGCCAGGGATACCGCTGTCACGGCCATCGCGATAAGAAGATTTTGCGTGGTAAGTAACAGACACACACACACACACTTGTCTGCGTATTTGTGCGTGCGGCTTTTAATGAAATGCACTTTTAATTAAAAGTATATTGTATCTGCCCCCTGTTGTTGCACGTGGCGTGTTGCGTGTTGCACGTTGCACGGAACAGGTAAACGAACAGTCGCAATCAACAATGGCTTGCTTTTACCAAAATAATTTTAAAAAACTGGTAGCAAAAATCTGATTTCAAAAACAGTTGTCCAAGTGTTTAGCGCAAATCTTGAACTCTGTTCAATTTTCTTTTATTTAAGATAAATTGCATATTAATATTTAATTATTTATTATATACGAATAATTTGAAGTCAAAATGGGTTAAAACCTTCTCAACGTAGCGTACGCAACAGACAAAAATTACGATTTTTAATAAACGACAATAGCTATCAAATTTTATTAAGCTGTATTGATACAAGGTGGCGCAAAAGAAGTCATCCGATGTTGTTTGGCTCTTATTTTTTTTCTAAATGAAAAACTTCGATTCTGTTTTTTGATAATTTTTATAAGAACCCTTAGAATCTCATTGGTCAAGACGCGAAAATGTTATCGGCCAAGTGTTCGCTGCCAGAGTTGATGACCATACGCCCGTTTTACGGCATTTCCCAACACTTTTGCCAGAACTTTGAGCGACAGGTTCTCGCATTCCAGGCCAATATTCTCTTTAAGGGCTTCAAGAGTTTGAGGCTTTATGACATAAGCCCGCGACTTCAAAAAACCCCATAAAAGAAGTCTTCAACGGATTAATCGGGTGATCTGGCCGGCCAGTGCAAATCTCAAAAACGAGAGATTAAGCGGTTATTATTATTACATTTTTACAATTATTCCGCGTTCTTGGGGAGTGTATCGCTCCATGGCTTATTCACTTGTATTCTGTATCTGTCTAGTCCACAAATGTCAAAACAGATTTGACATTGGCGGCCATTTGCAAAAATGAGAGCATCTTCCAATAGGGTGACTTCTTTTGCGCCACCTTGTATGTTGTATTTGGATATTTTATGTTTACTATGCAAATTCGCTAAAAAAAATGTGAAAATGCACGTTAACCTCAAATCGAATTCCATTTTTTGTAACGTTCGCAACGGAACTTTTAGCGAGCTTAATTTTTTTTTTAAAAACAGTAAGGCTTTTATTTTAAAATTAGTTTAAATGTCATCCCGAAAAACTGAACTTTCAGAAATTTTATTTGAATTTTCCGAACTTAACTGGAACTGTATCCAGTCTCAACATGATATGCGTGGAAGTGTAACGTGCGCAACGCTGGATTAGCCCATATAAGTATTATATTTACGCTCAAAGCTCAAAATTATATTTGTATGTCATAATTCATAAATACAAAATAAAATATTATTTTATATATATTTTTTTTAGTTTTTCAGCTTATTTGAATAAGTACCTATTTATTCAAGAACAGTATTTATTTTAATTAATCAACACACTTTCTTTTTTGTATTTTATCTTTCAAATATGTCTTTTTTTAATAATTTAGCGCATATTTAATTCAAGTTTAAAGACATTTTTGCCAACAACTTTAACGAAATGACCCATAGTGTGATTCGCATTTGAATGTAAATGAAGCTGCAGTTGTCATGGTGACTGTTAATTAAATTACTCGCTTTTAGCATTAAAAGACAGGAGTCAAGCTGTCTCAGAAGTCTTGAATATGGAATGCAAATATTCTGGAAATTTCCAAAGAAAATCCAAAAAAAAATGTTCTAAGTAATTGACACAGTGACTGACGGGGGATAAATTGTGGAAATATCTAAATATAAACTGAAATAATTGACAAATTGAATGATTAAGATTTAGAAATCTGTGTGTTTACAGTTGCACTATGTAAATCTAATTTTATAATAAAATCTTTTACATTTTTTACTACTGATTCACATATGTACATAATTAAGATTTCTTTTAAACATTTATTTATTTCAATAATTTGTGTTTTATTTAATCATTTTATGGCCCTTTATAATCAAGGAAAACAGAAAACCAGTTTTTCTTTTATATTTTAAAGAATGCAATTCAACATCTTCGATTTGAGTTTTCTTTTTACATCAGTGTCTATCGGAATCTCTAAGGCATTGATAATTTCTGTATCTTGGCAAATACTGAAACAGGGCGAAGAATTTATGATAATCTTAGCGCTCTCGGGAAACATCTCTTAGTGCATGTCCTGTCACACAGTTAGTGGATTATCTCTTGTCTCTGTCTCTGTCTCCATCTTTTTCTCTTTTTCTCTTCGCTTATTTCCGTTTGCATTTTTTATGGGAATGTTGATATGTTGATACACTTAGCCAGCACTTGCCTCTCATTGTTACCAGCGCTGCAAAGTATGCAACATTTTTATGCAGCAAAAACTGTTTTCTACCCCCTTGTTATACCCTGTACTTGAATGTGAGAGATCTCAATGGGTAGCTTCATTTTTACTAATCATATGTTAAAATGTGAGTTGTAAATTTTCAAAATGAATTTGAAAAGAAAGAAAATATATTAAATTTAAGACACTTATTATTAATTTTACAAACAGGTCCGTTTTTTATAAGTCTAGGGTATCTCCTAGTCTGGTATTCTCCTGTGCTTCTCTGGCATTGCCAGAACTTAGAAAAAAGCAGCATTTTCTACTCACTAGGGGGACTAAAAATGGAGCTGAAACTCTCGACCGTCTCTAAGTGATATACCCTGTAAATGTAGCAGCCATAGTTGAGGGTGTTTTAAGGGCAAGACTATATAGGAGACAGGTTATGGAAAGTATTCTGAGCTGCTACGCGATTTGTAACTATATTTTGTACTAAATTACTGGGTATCTGTCGGTCGAGCCAATATTTTTTGGGAGTTTTTACATCTTATAAATTGGCGTTAGATGCAAAAAGCTGCACAAGAAGTTCGAGCACGTGGTAGAAGTTCGAGCACTTTTTTACGCTCTCCCTTTCCCACCTCTTTCCACCTCTTTCCACTTCTCCTCTCCTCCGTTTCTCCTGATTTGTCGACTCCCCATCGACCTGGTCGACAAAGCCAATGCAATTTTCTGCAAGTGGCTGACATAAAAGCCATATTATATTTGGCTAAGTGTCGCTACCGGCACACACACACACATACACAGACAAACACACACACACACACACGTTTACGCCCACAATCCAGACAGAAGAAGTGCAGCAAAAAAAAATAGAAGAAAAATATGCAACGAACAAACAAAATTTAAAGCAGCAAAAAAGTTAGAATGTTTTAGTCGAGAGCCCGACTTTAAGATACCCGTTACACAAATGTACATAAAAAAAATAAGAAATATATACAGTAAACCACTAATGTCTTAAAAAAAAAAAATATTTTTGCAAGTATTTTTTATAATTTTTTGAAAATCCTAAAAATGACGATTTTAACCCCATTTTCCTACATTTCACACAAAAAGTGACTTTTTTGCAGATTTCAAAAAATTATAAAAAATACTAGCAAAAATATTTTTGAAAAATTTATTTTGCAGTCACTCTTAGAATTGTTTGAAGAATTTTCCTGCATCAATATATATTTTAGAAAAATTCCAGGAAAAAAGTTCAAAAATTTACTTTTTTTAAATTTAAAATTTTCGATGGGTACTTAATGGGTTAATGAAATTTGTGCATTATTAGAACGGGATTAAATTGAATAAAAGATTAATATAAGAAACCCGCAGCAGGACATCTTTAATATACGCAAATATTACAAATTTATGCTGTATGAAGACATTAGTGGTTCACTGTATTTACTTTATAGCAGTTGTGTCTTAAATGCCAAAAGCGTATTTCATGGAATAGGAGCTCATAATTATGCCGGCGTCGCAGTCGATTCACGTACAAAGAGAGAGAATGTGCGTGTTCTATAAATAGCACACTCGGCGGCTTGCTCTCTCACGATACGTGTGTTCGGCTTTTTGTTCTCTCACGAAGCATCTAATCGGCTGATGCTTTCTGACGTCCGTCGCTGAGCTGCGTTCAACAAGAAGAGAGGAGTACAGCACTAGACTTTTATCATACACTGCAACTGATGCTTTGCTCTCTTTACGTCGCCAACTGGAACGATGCGACAGTTCGAATATGCATTCATTTCATTTGTTCAGTGTAAAGCAGTAAAATGTTTCGTTGACTTCGTGTTTCGAGTTTGGACAACACTGCTTTATGGATTAAATTTTAAGCAATATTTTGCTCACAAAATTATGAGTTTTCATCTAAGCAAAACGTTGAGTTCAATAGTTTATTATCAGTGTATCGATCTTTTTAATGCTAATCAAGGATACGCCTTCTTCTTTATAATTCTTATAATGCAACGAAATCCATCGGTGGTAGAAACAATTTTAAATGTAAGATTTATAAATAAATTAACTATAAATAAATAAGCGATTTTCTAATTCAAAAATCCGTCAAATATTCCGATAAAACTTATAAGAAAGTCGCCGTCAACGCGAGCTTTAATCGTGCAATCAGTGGGCGTGTATTTTATATAGCAAATATATAATATACCCTTTTAAGCTACGTTGCAACGGGTATATAAAAAGAATAAGCAAAATGTGAAGCAAAAACTATTAAAAATCGCAGCACAAGTTTTTGTTTATGTTTTTGTTGTTGTTGCTGTTGTTGTTGCTTCGCCTGCGCTCCATTAGCCTCGGACGTGACTGTCGTAGTGGCAACTCCCCTGCCCCCCTCCGCCCTTCTCCCCCCGTCTCTTCGCCCCTTCTGCTGTTCGTGGCGTTGTCCTGGCTTTGAATTTAGTTATCCTTGTGGTGACTTTTTTATTTTGTTTGTCGCCCTTTAAGCGTTTAATTAAAACTTTGATTGCTGCCATTAAAAAAATTGTTTAGTCCTCGCTGCATAACGTGGCTTAAAGCACCAAGAAGGACAACACACATGTCACACACACACACACACACACACACACACACACACACACACACACACACACACACACACACAGAGAACATAAAGGATCTAATTAATGAGAGTTTAGCGCCAATTTAAAGTAAACAAAATTTAAAAGAAGAGTGCATTGAAAGTGCTTCTAATGAACTCATAACAACAATACGGATAAAATGTTAAAAGCTTTAAAAGCTCCTTGAATGTTTTTAATGCACTTAAATGTATTCAACGATTGCACTTTATTTGAGTAAAAAGTATTAAATAAATTTAAGCTAAACAAAACATTATTTTTTTTTTTTGATAGAGCAATTTTAAATGTGAAAATTTGGCTTAAAGTTCGGAAAATTCAAATACTATTAATAGAAATCAGGCAATTAAACATTTAAAAAAGTTTATTTAGAATATATCCTTAATTTAAATCTAAAAAAAAGTGAGTAAAAACTAAGGAAACTGTATCGACCAAATTAAGTTCGATTTTGAAATCAATCACTGATATCAGATTAAAACATTGCTAATAAAATAGTTGATGACTTAACGTATTAAAAATGCAATTTAGATTCAACTCATTCGGACAAAGATTTAAGTGTTTAAATAAGTATTTAAATTTGCTTTATGTCTAACTATTAAGTTATTTTTCTAACTTACTTCTTAGGCCCAGCAACTTGCGATTCAGAAATGCATTTTTCTTGGAATTTAACGACAATTCGAGTCCAGGAAATGTTGACTTTTATTTTATTTCTTTTATATTCGTACAACATTTTGTTAATTTACTTTTCCTTTAATTTCTTAATTATGCGCTAAGTTTTATATATAGAGACTTATTTTATATATTTTTTCTAAAATTTAATTTTAAATATTTTTACAATTTTTAAATGAAAACTATGAAATGTTTTATTTTTATTGCATTTTCCATTGTCAATTGCAAATTTTGTGTTTATCTGGCAGTCATGAATATGTCATAGCGAGGTACAACTGTAGCGGTGTTTAACGGACAGCCGATTACAGTCATAACTGGGCACACTAATTAGCGTCCACATGCACACACACACAACCAAACACACACACACATGCACACACACACACACACATGCATGCTCATACACAGACGCGAATTTAGTGCTCGTAATGCCGTTTTAAGCTGTTTTAGATACACATACAAAGATACACATCCACACAGATACACATACACACCGACACACAGCCAAGAATGCGCTGCACTATGGGAGTTTATGTCATGTTTTTATCATCATATGTTTGTAGATAACCCAAGACTTATAACTATTTAACTCTAACTATTTATTATTTCCTTTTATTTTATTTATTTATCTTTTTAATTTGACTGCTTAGTTCATAATTTAATTTAAATATTTTATCTGTTCTATCTGTTTGATCGAAAAAAAATAAATAAATAAGAAATGTGAAGTTAAGAATTATTTTGACAAATAAATTATATGAGTAATTAAAAAACATAAATTAACTCGAGCATGAAAAAACTACATTAACTATTTAAGCCACTTTTTTCTGCCTTTCATACAAAATAGTAATTTTAAGCTATTTTCAACAAATCATAAAAAAAATATTAGCGAAGAGATTTTTGAAAAAAAAATTTTGCAGTCACTATGAGAATTGCTAAAAAACATTTTTTGCATTAAAACATTTTTTGGTTGAGACTGAGGAAAGAAGTGAAAAGAGTAGACTTTAACAAAATCTCGAAATTTTCAATGGGTACTTAATAAGATAAGGAAAGTTTCGTATCATTCAAACGGAATTTAAATGACCTTTACATTGATGCCAAATTTTACATGAAGTAAGCTCAAATTTTGAGTGGATTTAACACTTAGTTTTTTCAAAATTAATTCAATAATATTTATTATAGTCAGAACAAATGTGAAAATTGCCATAGTGCACTGTATCTCTATGGGTGTGTCTGCTTTGTGTGTGTGTGTGTGTGTGTGTGTGTGTGTTTATCCGTTTATCAGTATCTGTGTTGAGATTTGTGCCTCTGTTTGTCTTGCAAATTGCTGAGAGTCATCGACGGATTTGGATTTGACTTTAAGTTTGACATTCAGTTGGTTGCCAAGAGTCGCAGGCAATCACAGGGCATTAAAACGTCGATTACAGTACAGAGGATCACAGCTAAGCGGGGGAGGGGGGAGAGAAACACTAAGAGAGAGAGAGAGAGGTGGGAGGTGGGAGATGGAAGGCAGGAATAACGGTCTGTGGTCAAACATGACTGAAAATCCGCAATTTAATCGCCAGCAAAGCAAAAGATGAAATAACAAAACGAAATAAAAAAAAATCAAAATCAAATAGAAACAGAGGAAACTAAAATGAAAAAGAAAACAGTCGAGGAGCTCGACTTTTAAATGTCTAGTAAAAGTATTTTATGAAAATAAAATAGTTTAAAATTAAAACAAAATAATTAATTACAAAAGGTATAAAATATTAAAAGTAATATTCAAAAGAATAAAGTCAATCCTTAATCAGATGCAATTTAAATCAAAATAAAATAAAAAAATATCTTGTGCATAGGTCTCCAAAATGCCAAAAGCCTATTTCATAGGATTGGAGCTCATACTTCTGCAGGCGTCGCAGTCGACACCAGTGTTGCCAACTCTTCGGGTCTTAAAAAAACTAAACTAGCCTTTGAAAAAAGCTAGAAATAGCCAGAAAATTTTGTTGGCAGCCAGTATTTTTAAAAACTTCTCAAGTTAAGTTGAGCAGATAAAATACCTCATGTGTAAAATTGAGTTTAATGTTTGATCGGCCATTCTACTTCGAAGTTAAGTTTTGACATTGTTGATTTGACTAAAGATTCTTGCCACCTTCGCGTTCGACAAAGACAGCGATAAAAGGCTTAGCGCAAATGATGCCAGTGCACACTGGGCCGGATTGCCGAATAAGTGGCATAAAGTCGAAAATTGCATATATCGAGCTGAAACTTGGCATATTTATTGAATATACCACTCTAAATATTTAAGCAATATTTTGAGTCAGCTTGACCACGCCTACCCCGACTGCCCATATAAGACAACATGACGTATACGTGATTTAAATTATATTTACATACAAACAAGCACATCTAGAAAATTAAGCCATCGGAAAAGCCGCAAAAAGCCGCAAGCCGGATTGTTATTATATTTTTATGAATAGGTTCTACTTTTTTCCAACATACATTACACATCGCAGAAACACGCAGAAGACTTTTTTTTTCTCAACAGAAGACGAACACTTTGGGTAAATTTTTTCTTATTGAACAACACAAAACAATACACATATTATCACATATAACAAGTTTTGACACAAAATCTTTTCATTCAACTCCAATTTACATACCTCGGTCTTCAAAATCCATTTTTAATAATAACCAATTTGCTTATCGTGTGGAATTGCCAAGCGCACAAAGTCAACAAAAGTTTGCCGCCAATTTTGTCACAAAAGTCAGCTGTTTAATCGGCTGACTTTGGAGCTTGATAAAAAATGCCAGGGTTGCATTTTTAGCAAAAATATTTATTGATGCTTTCTACAGAGGGAATCTAGTATATATATGTTAAATAAAAATGTAGATTTGCTTCAATTAAATTTTCGACTTTATGCCACTTATTTGTCAATCCGGCCCAGTGTGCAGTGCCGAAAATCTTTTATTTCCTGTGATGCAACGATGCGACAGTTCAAAAATGCTTTCATTTAATTTTTCAAGTAGGGTTGTCGAATATTTTTAAAATATCGTATCGATGATATTTTCTGTTTTAAAAAATATCAAAATGATATTTAATATATTATTTTAAAACAGGGGTGCCCAAAGCTGCCTTATGGATGTGCACGCACCAATACAAATAAAAACAATGCGCACGCACACATGAAACGAAAGTATTTTTCAATTCTATGTGTACACAGAAAAAAAATAGGAACATGTTTCTTCAAAAAAAAAACACAAGCGTCACACGTTTCACAACGAAGTAAACTTCTTCTTTTTCGGTGTACACCAAACGACAAGACAACAACAAAATACATTCGATTAGCCACAGCAAAACGACGCAATGCAATTGTTTTTGTTTTGCCAGCAACGAAGGTCGACGGAAAGCGGACAGTGAAAAATTTGTTCTTGTTTCGCCAGCAACGAAGTAGACCGAAAGCGTAATGTGCGAAATTTGTTAGTGTAATTTTTCAATGTGCACCAGAAGCTTACCAATGTGTATTCTCACACACTTTCCATATCCTATGTGTAAAGCAAAAACAAATGTGCGCCGTGTGCATAGGTGCTGGGCATCCCTGTTTTAAAATATCGATATAATTGATATTTTTTTTTTTACCTTTTTTCAAAAAAAAAAAAATTATATGCCCCACAATAAAAATAGATAGTCTTATTAATCAAACATAACAAAAAAATTTATAAAATTACAGTTTTGTTCAATGGATATATATTTATCAATAATATATTAGGCAAACAAAAATGAGATTCAAGTTTCAATGTATTACATATTAAATATGAATAGATTTTTTTTCAGATTTGTATGTTTGTTTCAATATTTGGATTTTACAGACTTTAAAAAAAACTTTAAAATTCCATTTCTCCGCTGCGTCTATGTATGAGTCTACTCGCTTGCTTTCGAGATCACAGAGTGACCAACTCACAAATTTCATAATATATCAAAAAAATATCGCATATTTGATATATCGGCAAATCTAATATCGCGATATAAATATATCATTTATTATAAAAAATATCGATATATTGATATTTTGATATATTATCAACAACCCCATTTTCAAGTGCAAATCAGTAAAACGTTTCGTTGACTTCGTGTTTCGCTGCTACGCACACAAGCGCAATATTTGATTGTGTGAGTTTGGAACCGCTTTTTTATGCAGGCAACATCACAAACTTGGCAGCCTGTTCACCCTTTTGAGTACTGGACCTAAAAAAATACTTGAAAAAGAGGCGGACCCAAAGAGAAAAGGCGAAAAGAAAAGGGGAAAAAATAGTGGATCAAAGCGAGCGACAAAGTTAATAAAGGAAACTGCACAAAGCCAAGCGGGAAATTGCGAAGCAGAGCGTGAGACGAGCCTTAAAAACTGTTGCATTCTTGGCAGCTTACAAAGCTGACAAAGATGGCAACCAGCAGCGGATGGACTAGCAGATACCCTGTAGTCGAGAGTTCACTTATTGCGCTGCTTAAATAGCTTTCAACAAATTAAAATAATCTATGACAACATTTGGAATTATTTCAATAATTTATAATTATGAATATTACAGGGTATTTTTAAGCAATAACTGAATGAGCGACAAGCAGATGCTCTGTTAATGCGTGTATTTCAATATTGATTTATCAACTTAAAATAATTTTCATATAATATATTTTTCGTATTTTTGTTAAGACTTTTTTAATTTTTTTTTTTTTTTTTGTATTTTTGGAATCTTTATTTATTATTTAATTTTTATATTTAATAAGTTATATATTCTTAATATGTATTTCATAATTTCAAATTATTATTTAATTATTATTATTAATTTTTTTATAAATGAAATATAATTATTAATTAATTATTCTTTTAGATCGCCAAAAAAGAGATAATTTTTAAAACATTTAATAT
>JBAMBJ010000124.1:0-17500 GCA_037043495.1 Drosophila recens
AACATTTAATTAAATCCGGTAACATACTTTTGCTTACGGATATATTAAAGTTTGTCTCCGTTTTTTCTGGTCACCCTGTATACACTTCTCTTTTAATCTAGTCTATTGCAATTTTTTTTTTTTTAATTGACAACCCTAGGCGTTGGGATATTGAAGAAAGTTGAGCTAAGCTATGCAACTTTCTAGTATATTTCTACACTTTTATCCAAGTTTAATCTGATATCGTTCTTTCTGTTCTTAAATATTAGTATGAAAGTGTAAGGAAGGAAGGAAGCGAGGAAAACATCCGAAAGTATAGTTAGATAGTATTATTCCGCTGATCGGATGCAAATATATGCTTTTCTCGTCTGTTTCTATGGTCGCAAGGTTGAAGAGTATCCGAAATGAAAATACAACATTCCGAGAGGTTTCTCAGGTACTTTTAGCACTTGAAATTGGGCGTTGGGCTGGATGGGGTGTGTGAGGGTGAAGGGCAGAGATGGGGAGGGGAGGGGGCAAGGGAGGCGACTGTTGCAAGATGCGTTGCCAAACATCGCACTTGACTATGCAAACACCGAGCAAGTGGGCGTCGAATTGAATAAGGGGGCATGGCATCGTCATCATCCATGCCACATGCCTTTGTTTATTTATTTGCCTGTGACCCCCTTACCGTTCCCTTGTCCCCTTCCTTCCGTTTTGTCACCATGCCCCTGGCCATGGTGTCTATCTGTTTGTCAGCTTGTTTGCTTGGCTGTCAGTCAAAACGGTTTGGGCTCAAGGCTCAAGGATGCTGTCGAAGTTGCACTTGTGCGTCTTCCTCTTTCTGTTTGCGCTGCTGCTGCTGCTGCTGTTTGCGTTGCCCAAACAGAGGCGTCAACATCAAGGGGGGTCCGTGGGGGGCATCGCGACACACAACCACGCACCAAAAAAAAAAAAAATAGAAATTTAAGAAAAGCATTTATTTCTCCTAAGCGAAAAATGAGTGTTTGAACTTGTACGGCTGCTGAAGGCATTCCAAAAAGGGGGTGGCATCACCCCACCGAGGGTTGCTCTCAATGGCATAATTGCTATTGCTACAACAACAATTACAAACAACAGCAGCAGCAGCAAGAGCTGTGTATAGGTTTTTGTGGCAATCAAATGAAGTGTTCCTGAATGGTTTTCAAAGTTAATTTGAGTGATGCTCGAAGCGAGCAGAGGTTGTTGTTGTTGTTGTTGTCGTGGTTGTTGCTGGTACTGACAACCCTCTGTAGAGTCGTCGTGTTGCTCCCCTCTCCACTCTCCTCTCTTGTTCGTCTTCAATCGCCCATCGGTCGCGTGTTTATTAACATGTGTTAACAACAACTTAAAGCGCCCATATGGAAGGGAACTCGATGGAACCAGCCTGGTCCATATTGGATGGTTCCGGATTGTGGTCCAAGGGTTTCTTCCCATTCACAACTCACAATTCCCGATTTCTTTGTCAACTGGGCGACATGTAAGCGATGCTGGTAAACACTTCAAGTTTCCGTTTCGTTTCATTTTTAGCCCAGTAGCTTTTGTTTGGTTTTTTGCTGGTTTTTGGTGGTTGAGTCGGTTGGCTGGGTGGTTGGGTGGTTGGGTGGTGCTGCGGGTCAATTGAGAGACTGTTAAAAAGTGCTGCTGTTTCTAAAACAACAACAGGAGCGAGACCAGAAGGTACGCACCTGACGCAATTTGACGCAAAGATTGGACGAAAATGTTGCCCTGGGAAGTTAAGGGACTGCAGCTAAGGAGGGTAAACTGAAGAACCCGATCTTAAATGCTCTTGAAAGATAAGAAACATAAGCAGCGTGAGCAATACCTAAAAAGTTTTAGGACTCGAAGCAGCGATCAGATTGATAAAAACTACGCAAAGTCTAGCTCTGGAACAAGGAAAATCTCTGGAGAGTCGGGGGACAACAACTAAACAAAGAACTCAAAAGGAAGAATTGAAACTTGACTGAAAACTCTACAAATTAAAGTAAAACTACGACAAAACCTTTTCGGACGTTTTGATAGCTTACAGAAAATCTTTAGAGATAGTACAATATATTGCCTTCCAATTGAGCTGAGTTCCTTTCTAACTTCTTTCTCCTTGTCTAACTAGCCTTCAACTCTTGGCAGAGTTCACAGGAGTCTGGCATTTCCGACTTTAACAATTTTTACAATTATTTCCGCTGTCTGAAACGCTCAGCAGTTCTAACCACTGATTGCAATTAACCTTCACTCGCCTCAACTTTATTTAACCAAATACTTAATCGTATTCGTAATCATAGTCGTATAAGTATTCGGTTTTTGTGTGTTTGTATTTGAAGTTGTATTTGTGTTCGTAAATGCCTGGGCAAGTTTGAATCAAGCCGAGAGAGTTCTCTTCCTGCTCGTCACTTGCCATGTGGCCAACGATTCGCAGCTGCTCCAACGAGTACGAGTACGAGTATCTGGTCATCATCTGGATTTGGGATTTGCATGCTCTGATCAGATGTGATGCAAGAGGCAGCGGCTCGTAATGCGTTAAGCTCCGTCTTCCTACTCTCGCTCCCATCCTCCCTTTGCTTTCCTTTCCTGTGATTCAGCTGACTCTGCCTGACAGGTGGACAACTCAACGGGGACCGAGTCTGAGTCTGATTCAAAGTCTGTGTGGTGTAACTGAGGCTAATGACTCTTAGGCCAGGCGCCAAATTCAAGGCATATTGCGCATGAGGCACAAATCAAAGCCAATCCCTCGAAGGGAGGGGTGAATTTGTGCGGCGGGGGAAGCCGCATCTGGTGCGGATTAGATTATGCATAATAAAGTGTAATTTATTTTCGGCAAGTCTCGAATGCTTGTGGCAAGTGCAGTTGTCTCAACCACCCAGCCTCAACCAGCTAGCGACCTCAGTTGGCCTCAGTCTCAAAGGGCCGCCCCCTTTGTCAGGTGGATGTGTCCCCAGATGACGAGCACAGATTTTCCAAGGGGTTGTTGTCTCCCGGGCACACGCTGAAGACAATCGAATCGAGCCATTTGAGTGACACGTTTCAACGCGATCCAATGCGACCCTGCGAACGACTCTTGGCCTCGTGTAGCGCTTATCTGGGCCGATGCAGGATGACAAAGGACGACGACGACGATGACGACGCGTGTCAGCATTTTACATGGCAGCCAACTTAGCGATAAGAGCCAAGCATACCAGGGATACCAGACATACCAGACATACCAGGCATGCAAGACATAACAGCCGCGTCACAGCCGACCATACACATACACCAAGCGAAATAAGTCGAACCTATATCAATTTTGAATGACCTTAAATTAAATTTTTGCTTTTCATAAGATTAAAAATTTAAAATAAGAACGAATTTCTGAAAGTGGTTAATCTAAAATTAAGATAAAAATATCTTGATTCAAGTACAGCTCTACATATAATAAATCAAGAAAGAATGATTTATTTCGAGTAAGTTTTCAAGTTTAATAATCTTAAATAAAACAGGCTTTTTAAAAAAAAAATGAATTTTTAATTAGGTAAATCTTAAGATATACTACTAAGTCCAGAAAGAACGACTTATTGTTAAAACTGTGGGATTTTAAGTACAAATTATTTACAATTTCGAAATAATTTTAACAAAATAAATTAAAATTAATCAATTAAAAGTTCGGCATTTCGGAATTTCTTAAATTGACTAAAAAATACTCGATTCAAGTACGATTTTCAATTCCTTTTCCGCAAATATTTTGAATGCTTGCCATCTTAGTCGCTTATTGTGTTAGTTGACAATCGTATTCTGAATAAATATTAAAAAAAAAAAAGCTTATGTCAAGAATATTATAGTAAATTTACTTGATTTTTTCGCTCAGTGTATCAGTGAGCATACCAGACATTATAGAGTTACTGCCCTCGTCAGGCTATTCAACAGCGCCTTAATCAACTTATTTGGGCATCAGCAGAGAAATGCAGAAACTGTATTTGACACGTGACTCACAAAAGGGAGAAAGGGAATTGGGTCTGTAGGGTAAAGGAGCAAAGGGGGGAAAGGAGGTGAAAAGGGAGTGGGTAAAGCAGGGCTACTTAGAGCATGAAATGGCGACACGTGACCGAATACGAACGTCGTTCGTGTCGCACTTTTTGGCTTAGCCCAGCACAAATATTATTTATTGCAATTGTATTTTAAGTGGCTCTTGGTTTATAGAGTCTCACTCGCTGTCTCTCTCTCTCTCTTTCTCGCTCTGTTTCGGTCTTATTTCGTATTGTTAAGCAATTTGTTAAGAGATTTTCATACGCATTTGCATTTGCATTTAGTATACGACCATAATACAATTTATCTGAAACGCTGTTTTCTGTTTTCTGTTTCATCTCTTGGCACAGATTCGTTAATGGGCTCGGCGAGCGAAGACGAGGATGACGATGATCCGCCGCATTTGCGTGGACCGGCGCTGGGATTGGGCGTGCTCGGACCGAATGGGCCAGACTCAGCGGGTGGACCGCTGGGCACCTCGGATATATCAGTACAAAGCATGAGCACCGATAGTAAAAATACGCATGACGATTCCGATCAGGTAAGTGGATGGTGGATAGTGGATGTTGGATGTCGGATGGTGGCCAAGTGGAGTCCGAATCGGAGTCTTGCATCATTAACAGGTTTCCGCTTCGACTTGAGATATGTGTGTATACAAAGTAATGAATGGAATTGAGTGTCTGTGTGCTGGGGAGAAGGGGGAAGGGGCAAAGCGGGACTCACTTTGTAGACCCGACGTCAGCCCCTTTTGATTAATGATTGGCAAATGATTATGAGCTCGTATACACATACTCATCTCTCTATATGCACATACATATCTGTGTCTCAACTCTCAAACATTAAAATATACTGTATATGCATCTCGGTCTTGTCTTGAGGGCTCCTTGGATGGCGATCCCGACGGACGCGGCGATTCTCAGGCGGAGAACAAAAGTCCCGACGATGCCAATGGCTCAAAGCGACGCGGACCCCGCACAACCATCAAGGCCAAACAGCTGGAGGTTCTGAAAACGGCGTTCAATCAGACACCGAAACCGACACGCCATATTAGGGAGCAACTGGCCAAGGAAACGGGACTGCCCATGCGAGTGATACAGGTGAGTTGAACTCCCCTCTACTCTACCTTCTCTCATTACAATCCAACTCGAAAACGAATACGAATACGAATACGACTTTGGCCCCCCCTTTTTGAGATCGACTTACGACTTGGCCCATCCCGAACTCTGTTCAGGCGTAACCAACAACCAACAACCAACAACAACAGCAGCAACAACAACAACAACCAATGCAACTGTCAGCTGCAGTTCATAAGCAATTTGTTCTAGCCGAAACATGGAACAGAAAGGCGCAAAAAATTAATAGATGCACTTCGAATACCCTTCTAAAAAGAAATTATTCACTGATTTGCTCAAGCAAAGGAAAAATTCAATCCAAATTTGAGAATATAAATTTCCGTAGTGATACATGAAATATTCATTGCAATCCAAATGAAGCAACGTACGGAAAGTTCGAAAAATGTGTCTAATTTTATGATAATAAAAATGTTTCGATACAAATATATTTTTATTTTCTATCAATTTATATGAAAATCTGTAAATACTTGCTAATATTCAGTAAGAATCAACCAATTTTATTATAAGAGTTGTTCTTTAATGGTAACTTGGTTATCTCTCTCCTTGGAGAACTGTTAAAGTTTTAAAGGATTTAATATCTTTAACAATAGCTTATCTTTCAATACTGCTTTTGCACGGATTATATGAATCAGTTAAAAACAATGTACTGGCTTTTTCATCATTTTTATCTATCAATTTAATTTATTTATTATTTTTATTCCGAAAATTTACTGAACATTTTCAAAACTGAGTGAAAGTATCAACCAATCTCCAAGGTTTCTTTCCTAAGTTTTTCATATCCAAAAAGTCTTTAGTTTTTATTTTCTATTTATCTACTAGATATTTACCAGGTCTTCGCTAAATTTCAATATGCTGTCTTTGGAGTGACATTGGGTTCAACAAGGCGAAATGTTTTTGCTAAGTTTTGGTTCTTGCCCGATCTTTACAACGACTTTGCTTTAAGTTATTGGATGCAAGTTGGCCCCCAAAATGACCAAGTGATTGTTGTGTTGGGCTTGGCCAGACCCTCTTCTATCTCTATCTCTGTCTCTGTCTCTGTCTTCTGCTGTCTGCGTTTCATCAGCATAAAAAACGCATAAATTAAGCGCGCTTCGAGTGGCAAATGTTTAAACTAAAGCAAAGCAAACCAGACTCAAAGTCAAAGTCTCGGTCTCTTTGGGGGCCAGTTATTGTTATTGTTTTGTAGTTGTTGTTGTTATTGTTGTTGTTGCTGTGTTTTTAAACCAAATCATAAAAATAGTCGGACGCAATATTTCAACGTCGTTGTTTGCCGCCTTGCAACGCTTCATTGCGTCCTCTGGCTGCGGTGTTTGTTGTGGTTTTACGAACAACAACCACACAACAGCAATGAAAACAAAAATGTCTGTAAAAACAACAAACCAAATACAATAAAAAATAAAAATAAAAATAAAATTACTGCCAGGCCGCCAAATGCGACTGAGGCGGGGGCGCGCATAAAAAACGGAAGTTCATTGCGCCAAAAAAAAAAGGAAACAAAGGCAACGAATACCTGTACGGTAAAGCGACCCTATATGAATTTTGTAAAAGACAAAAAAAAAGGAATTATAATTTAGACCCCAACAGACACTCCCCCTTGGCAAAAGCGTTTAAGGCTTAACGAGTCCGTTCTGCTCGTCTGCTAACAGTGAGAATCGCCGAGAACGGCCATGTTAAATGCAAATGTTAACTAGCATGCGATAATTCTGTTGCTAATTAAGGAAAATTATGTGAAACTCGCATGTAAATGCCAAATGAAGATGATTTATAGAAGGGCTTACTAAGCAAAAATTCCTATTACAACTTGCTTAATTTAAGGGTCTAGGTAAGCGTGTTTAGGAGCCCAGAGATTAGCAAATTGCTTAAGAGCAAAACATGCATAATACCCATAATCCGTGCATTGGACTTATAATAATCTTGTAACTAACCTTAACTCAATTTAAAAACAAGGGAAAATAGTTTATTTTTAATAGAGAAGACAATAAGAAAGACAGATAATAGTGTATGTGCAATTTAAGTACTTCTTATTATCCACAAATATTGCAGGGGTTTTTAAATTAGACTCTACTTAACCAAGCAAATTTCCGAATATTCAAATATCTTGTAAATACAAGTTAATATATTGTAATAAATGAAAGAGTTGAGAACACAAGTTAATATTAAAATGTTTTTTTTTCTTTTTTTTTTTTGGGTATTTTAACCCAATTCCTATTGACAATTAAATGGTATCAGGTCTATAATTATGGCATTACAATAATCAGCATTCTTTCAACATTCATGTCTGTTATCGATCCACACGGGATCAGTGTTGAGCTGTGTTGCATCTGTTGGCTGTCAAGGATATCCGCAGCATATGCCTGCAACTCAATGAAGAGAAGTGCAACGACAACAATGGGAACAACAACATCATTAGTGGCAACTTTGATATGCAACATGCAACTGTCTCTTTCTACGATTCTCAACAGGTTTGACTTACAAATTTGACATGCCGCGCCTCCGCAGACTGAGAAGGGAACAAATTTGACACACAGATGTTTAACGAGCCCAATTCCCAATTTGAAGAGCCCAATTCTCAGCATTTTCCCACCAAGAACTAGAAAAAGAAAAATTGAAAAACGTTGAAAAACGAAACATTTAACGGGGATTACGCATGCGCAGCCCTCTGTGTGTGTGCGTGTGTGTGTGTTGGTGTATGTGTGTGTGTGTGTGTGTGTGCTGCCGCCTTTGATGTGTCATTGGTTACAGTTAAAGGATATTTGGGCGGCATGTCGCGACTTTTTAGTTGAGTCTTTAAAGGCGACAAGTGTGACACAATCAACACCTCTTTACGGGGCAGAACTCTCCTCTCTTCTCTCCTCTCTACACTCTCTCCTCTTCAGCCTTGTTCCCCGTGTCCTCCTTCTGCTGTTGTTGCCCTCTTCAAATCTAAACGAAAGTGACAAATGCCAACAAGTTGAAGAGGAGGCAACTCAGATGATGATGATGCTGATGCTGATGCTGACGTTGACTTAATCGCCTCGCTGGAGCAGCTTACAAACACACACACACACACACACACACAGCTGTGCGCTGTCAACTTTTGCATCTTCATTAATGTTGCATTTTTCGAATTTTGTGTTTATATGAATCGCATCTTTTTACTTTATGTGTTGAATTTTTTTTTTATTTTGCTTTTTCGCGCGGCTTTAAAACTTTTGCGTCTGACAAGCGACTGACAGTTGCAAGCACTTGTTATTGTTGTTGTTTTTGTTGTTGCTGTGGCAATCAACAATATCCAATAACAAGTTGTCAGTCATCAGTTGCATCTACCAGGAAAATGCAACACTTGCACAAAAGAAAATTTAAAAAAACAAAAAAAACGAAAATAAAAGAAAGCATCTGTCTGGATGCTGCTTCAATACAGTTGGAGATACAAAGATACAGCTACATAGATACATAGCGATGTTAGAGATAAAACGGCCTTTGTGTAATTCGATCTGCGACTGTGGCATCAAAGAGTTTGCCACAAGTTGAACAAACTCGTCAACTTCTAACAAAAATGTCAACGCCAAAAGCGATCGAACTGAACTAAAGGCAAATGAATTCTGGGCCAACAACAAGAACAACAACAACAGCTATCTCAGCATGCTTGCCAGTTTTATAATAAATTTTACAACAAAAGCAACAACAACAATAGCAACAAGTGAAGCAACAACACAGACACAGACAGAAGCAGCGTGACACAAAAACTTCTTAAGAACTTTGCCGACAGCTCACAGCGGGGCAAGTCTCCAACATGCCCCCTCTCTCACTCTCACCCCTTCACCAAAAGGAGGCATATTTAACAACAACAACAACAAGAACAACAAATTGCTGGCAAATGAAGGCAGATCGAGGGGGGCATGGCGGGGTAATGTTCAGTTGGTTTGCGGTTTTGTTGTAAAAGACGAAGTAGGAGGGCAATTTGCATAGCCCGTGGCGCTGCTGCGATTGGCAGCTTGAACTCTGACCTGACCCGACCTGAGCAGAGCCGAGCAGAGCTGGCAGACAGCAGACAGCTGACCCGACCCAAACCAGCAGCAGTTGTGATTGAGCTCCAGTCTTGGCCCAGTTCATGACCAGGCAACCACAACAAAAGCTATTGAAAGATTTAAAGCCGCAAACAAATAAATCATCGACATGTTTTAAACATTTCCAACATTAAAACCAGCAAGAGCAATAACAATATTTATAACCATGCCCACAACGAATGCCTGCCAATAACAACAGCAATCACATTAACAGTAACATCAACAATAACAATAACAATCAGTATAACAATCATAACAGCAGCCAAAACTTTTCAAACGCTTTTATAGGCCCACAATTTGTAAGGCAACTCGAATACTATTTTAAGCCCAAAACAATCATAGATAATATGTTATATCGACTTGCCTATAAAGGGTCTTCCAATCCACAGAAAATACGCGTAGTTGCCAAAGTTGCATCCATTTCTCTTACTTATTCCGTGGGAAATGTTTCTTATCTATTTGGAATTAATAAAACTACTTAAGATGAGTTTATAAAGAAACGATACGTCCATCATTAGGTTTGAGTGATTCAAAGAAATGACAATTTAATGCAGTTGATATAAACTGACTGTACAGTTAAAGCTTAAAGGCGACTTAAGGTTAATTATTTTAGATATGTAGATAATAATTAAATATTACTGAACACATCAAATTAATGATAATATGTGGAAAGTTTTTCCTATTAAGAAACATAATAATAAATGTTGTAAGATTTTTTAAGATTTTAAAAACTAGAAAACAGAAGCAAAAATTCCCAGTATTTATTCGTTAATTTGAATCAAAAGCTCTAATTTTAAATGTATTGAATATTAGAATTTCCAAATCAATTTGAATTTAATGAGTTTCTAAAAACAAAATTAAACGGTTGTTAAACGATTAAAGTTCAGGATCTGAAATAATTAAAACTACTGTAGATAGCTCTATATTTTCAGTATCTGTTAAGTAAGGATTATAATAGATTAGAATAGATTTTGATTTAATACCATTTTTGGTATTATTCTTTTCTTCAAAATACATACAAATTAATAAAACACATTATACAAACATTTTCTAAACTACACGTATCTAAATTCAGTTAATATTTGTCAAATCGATTTCTACATAGTTTCCTGTCAAGAAACAGATACAGCTTATCAACCTGTCGCAGCCTGACAGGTTAACTGGGCCAATAGAAGATGCCCCAAATGGATCACCCATTAGGCATTATAACTCTTATAGCCTTAAAACTCTTTCCTCTCACACACACACGCACACACACTATATGCTTAATGGGCGAAGCTCGTGTGACTTTCAAAGTTTTTTAAAGTCGGAGTTTTGGGTTCGGTTTTTGGGATTTCGAATTTGTGGCTTTTGTTTTAATGCGTGCGCTCCATTTACGCCAACGTTTAAAGCGGCGGCGAACAAACTAAGCTTTGAAAAATTATAAACAAATAAAGCGAGTCAGTGCGAGAGGGAGAGAGAGAGAGCAAGAGAGAGGGGGACAGCGGGAGGCAAATCACACGGGAGACGGTCACCGATTCGGTCGAGTTGGGGCCCAACTCAGTTAATGTGGCGTGCGTTCGGCTGGCGCCACTCGGCGACGATCAGCAGATACAGATACGCAGACGGGCCATAGATACAGATGCGGATGTGAGAGAGACGGAGTCGGATAAAGTCGAGACATTTGTCAAGTGTCTCCCTCTCTGCTCCCCTCTCGGCTCCCGTGTCTATCAATTCCAGCTCGCATATGCAGAGGCGTTTATTTGTCAACATACAAATTTCGAGAGCATTTCAAGTTGATTTACATTTTGTTTTATCTGAGCGCCGATTTATAATAATTTTTTTATTTGACTACAGTCATTTCTAGCAGTTGTTTGTATTTTATTTGTATTTTTTTTCTTTGTTTTGTTGTTGGGGCGGCACAATTTGCATTTTGGGCCACGGAAGTTGACAAATTTTTCAATCTTAAATCAAAGAGTCGTAGAACGCGTGTTTCATTTTCATTTCTTCTTTGGCCGAAGATGAAGTTAGATAGTTGAGAGGAACAAGAGAGGGAGGCAGAGGCAGGAAAAACCTTTTTTAAATGTGGCGTTAAAATTGCTGCACTAATTAGTCAACGATTTTTGAGTTTTCGAGAGCGACGCGTTTATTAATTGAGCGGAAATTGTTTGATTGCATTTGACGTTTATGGCCAAAAGAAAAAAGCGAGTAAAAGCCAAAACAAAATTAAAGCAAGCGTATAGAGACAAGTAACTGCTGATCGAAGCTAATTATGTTATCCATGAAAAGACGCAACCGCAAATTGTTGAGCCACATTCATTTTTATTTTATTTTTGGCCCATTTGAAAGCAACAATTAGACTTGTTGCGGCCAAAACAAATAAACAACGGACCATTGAAGAAACTGGCCACAAAAGCGGCTAATTTAACGCATTTAATCTTCGATTCAGATGAGAAGAGGTCGCCGCTGTTCGAGTAGGAGAATAAGTGAACCTGGAGGTTGAATTCTGTTTCTGTTTCTGTTTTGGAGGCTGTATCACAAGGGCGGCGCCTGCGCAAACATGACAAGGCAATTTGGCAACGTATTAGAAAAGGGGAGAAGGGAAAGGGAAAGGGGCAAGTGTACTTTTTGAAAATTATAATTTCAACAACTCATCAGTTTGCTATTAATTCTCGTAGGGAACTCTGTGAGGCGCCAGCCGAAACAACAATTGAGAAAAACGAAAAAGAAAAAAAAATAAAACAAAATAACAAATAACAAATGAAGAAAGAAAACTGAAACTAAAACTGAAATCGAAACCAGCATTAAACGCGTTTCATCAACAAGATGCCATGTCATGCGGCTCAAGGAGCTGCGTATTAGCCCTCAACTTGGGCCGACTGATGAGCGGCAGTAACACCTACTAAACTATGGGAAAAACAACCGCAGCTCAAGGGGCCAGGCTAAGACAGCTAAGACAGCAGCACCGGCAGTCCGAGTTAATTATCTGTTAACTCTTCTTACTCGGGCCCAGTTCACGCCTTGCCACATGTATCTGTATCTGTGTCTGTTGTATCTGTATCTCAAGTTGTATTCGGGAGTAGCTGTATCTCGAATAGAGCAGCTGTACTCGGTAGTTCGTTTATTGTATGTTAGATAGCTTCGTTCGCTGGTAGCCGAGTCATCAGTGCTCAATATAAACCACGATAGGGGCGTGACTGGCAATTCGATGAACGTCAAGTCATCATGGCCCCTCCACAACTTCAGCTCGATGGCAACTTTGAATGTGAACTGCAACCAACAAAATAGGAAATTATAAAATCTATCCCACTAATGAAACACAAGTGCATAGATCTCTGTATATAATGATTAGCTGGAAAGATTGGGCCTGAAAATTCACTTCTAAAAATCATAGAAAATATATTTGGTTACAAATATCATCTTATGTCATTTTAAATGTAGTTATTCAAACAGTCCTAAAAAAATTCCTTAAACACATTTTCATTCAAGTAGAATTTTTTAAATGATACCCCAAGGCAAAAATTTATAAATTATGTTAAATACGAAAATTACAACTACAAGTGGTTTAATAATCAAGAGTTCAAGACTAAGAATTGCTTGTGACCAGCACCACAAATAAGCTTAATTGTTTATTTTAATAAAAAAAAAATACAAATTTTAGTTTGGACGTTTTCCATGAGTCTAGCAATAAAAATCTGCCAGTTTTTATGTAAGTTGTCCTTAACAATTTAAAGTTTGTCTTTTAACTCTAGCTGAACTAACTAAATTGTGCTCTTGCTTAAGTCTTTATAAGTTAAAAATAACTAAATGAAGGAATACAAAAATAATACTCGAATTATTGCAGCATCATAGGAAAGTAATTTAAGAAGCGAGCCGCAGGAAATTGTTAGCAAAGGCAACAAGGGGTTAATGCTGATGGGCAGCTTAAGCTAAATGCTGATTTCGAATGTTGAATGTTGTATGTTGAATGTTGAATGCTCACAAATCGAGCCACATCAAATCATGTCAATCAGGGCGCGAGTACGTGACACACATTTGTAGCATGCCCCAAAAATATATCTCAAATGTGATGATAGAAGGCAGTTGAAACCGAAACTGAAATCGAATCGCAACCTGAAGCTGAAGCTGAAGCTGATGAGACTGAGAGTCAGACTCAGACTGAAGTTGAAGTTGAAGTTGAAGCTGAAACCCAATAGGGTCAGAATGGAGCAACTTTGACTTTTGACTGGCGGTTCCACAAATTATATGTTAAGCTCTTTAATGGGGCCACAAAACGGGCCAAAACGGGGGGCGATTGTATTCGTTGGGGGGCGCAACCGACCCCACCCCCGCCATGGAGCATCGAGCTGCCGTTTAACATAATTTGCTATAATTTTCAACACAACGCCGAAGTCGAAAGAGCTGCCAAGTGGCAGCCTTATCCTCCTCTCTCCTCCCTCTGTCCTGCTTACCCTTCTACCCTTCCTTTACTTTGCCTTTCTTGCCTTTCGTCCCGTTCAGCGAGTCAAAAGCGCAATAATCATTTTGTTATGTTTCGCTTAGCGCAGGGAAAGGGAAAAGGGAGAGGGGAAAGGGGATTTCTGAGCCTGATTGCTACCACGGCCATTATGTTACGTTGTTTGCCCTTTTATGTCAGGGCCTAACCTATAATTTAACTAAATGTTCAAATGTTTTGCGAGCAACGCCGCCTGCCGCCTGCGCCAAAGCAACAACAACTGTAACAACAACCAGAGCTCAAAATTTGTTGAAAGCTACACGAAATTGGAAACAAATTTCTCATTCTTGTTGCGTCGCAACCTTATGCTTCGCTTTCAAGTGCGGAAATAAAATATTATACCCGCTGCCTAAATTACACCATCAGCAGCAATTTTCGGCTATCAGAAGAACAGCATTATATCATATCATATCATATTATATCGTATTATCTTTCATAACGCATCGCATTCACATCACATCACATCACATCACATCGCAACTTCAACTTGCCACACGACGCATACAAAATAAACACACACAAAAAGCTCTAAATTAAAACACACATACTCGTACAGTGAACACAAATAAGAGCGCAATTTCAAATTGCATTCTAGCAAAATAAAAAAAAAGAATATTGAATGAGAATTGCAAATAGGCCTCAGGCTATTTGAAATATTTCTAAAACTCACACACTATCATACAAATCTGAGTCAAATTCAAGCGAAAGCAATTTCTGTGGCACCCCTGTATAGTATTTGAATGCTCTGTAAAAATGAATTCCTTAAATAAGAATTCGTAATGAAGTGTAATATTCTCTCTGTTGTCATTGGCAAAATCATTATCATTAATGCTTTATTGCATAAGCATTACTATTTAGAATATAATTATTATATTTATTATTTTTTAAAAGTATTTGAGCCTCAGAGAAACTGATAAAAGATGCGCCAATCTTTTCTCAAGCTCACTTATCTAATTCAATTATTTTTATATACCATATTAAAATCATTAATGGAAATCCTTAAAATTTATTAAAACATAATAGTTCCTACAATACATAGATATTCAGATATTGTTAGTGTACGAGTTTCACATAATTTCTCTGAGAAAGGGAAGATAAATACATACATTTGTACATGAAGTGTTTGTTTGTATGATAAGGGGACATATTGGATTTGGGGACACAGCAAAGAAATTACAAAGCAGCCACGGCTAACCGCACAATTTCCATACCTGTGCCACAGGCCCGTGCCCCATGTCGCATGCCTCATGCCTCATGCCACCTCCCACATGCTGTTGCCATTATTGTATTTTTCCTCTCATTTTTTTTTTATTTTTTTTCCTTGTGTTTCTCATTTTCTTTTCAATCGCCATTTGTTGCTGTTTTTCTTTGTTGACGTAACAAAACAATGGCAAAAAATGTGCACAAAAATGAAAAACAAATGAAATGAAAAAATACCCAACGTTCCACTGAATTGCAAAAAATGTAGGAGAAACAACAACAACAACGACTGAACTAACCACAACACACAAAGAGAGCAAATACATGCAACAAACTGCAAAACTATTGTAAATGGATTCTTTTTTTTAAGCAAAGTTGTTGCTCTTGTTCTTCCCCTGCCTCTTCCTCCACTTTGTCCCCTTCACTTGTAAAAATGTTGTATTCCGTCATGTTTTTATTTTTATTTTCATTTTCCATTTTTTTTTTCATTTGTTGTTCTTGCGCATATGAAAATGAAAAATTGTGTAACCGCAGGACCAAAGAACGCTCAAACACACATATACACAAATACAAATGCGAATTTACATACATATTTACACACATTGATATTAGCAATTGGCTGAATGCGGAATATGAGTTAACATAGTTGGCAAGGGGAATGAGACGACTGCGGCTTTGTTTATTACGTTACGGCGTTACGTGTAATTGAAATGCGGCGACAGCTGAGCTAGTTCGCTTACGTTACGCCTTACGTTTGTTTTGCGCAACTTCTTTAATCATAATTTAATTGTGGCAACAGCCTAACGGAATTATTACTTATAAAAAACCTCTTTACGAGGTAAAAGTCTAGTGACGAAATCATTTTCATACCACAAAATTAGCTCTGCGTTTTTATTGCGTTACGTTATGTATTGAATAATTCACACAATAAATTCAAACGTGATTGAAACGTTAAATAATATGAATAATTTCATGATTTTGTGTAGCTTACGTTACAAACGATACGACTTTTGTACGTATGATCAAATGATTACGTTTGGGCTTACGTATTAGCATAAGTACTTTTTAATGTAATAATCAGAATATAAGTTAAAGTTAACAAATTTAAGCACTTTATCTTCTGGATAATTACCCTAATTTGTTACGTAATATGTATCATAATGTGCCTATTTCATCAAATTCTATTCGTTAATATTTTTCAACGTTGATTAGCTTACGTTATCGGACAACGTAACAGAGCTTAAGGGCAGCACAATCTAATTCAGATTCAAACTCAAACTTAAATTCAAATCGTAGACTCAAATGCAAATTCGTTGTCGAAAGTCACGCGCTTGACTAACGTTTCACGCAAACTGCTCGACACGGACGCGGACTTAACGTCAAAAGTTTGGCCTTTTGGCTAAGCTTTTGGCCCAGTTGATGTTGGGAGTAACCCAACGCACAGCATGTTGCTACCTTTTTCTGCATCCTGTGCGCCGACTGGGACGGAGACGAAGTTGAAGATGAAGATGGAGAGGAAGAGACGAGATCTTCTAAGTCTCGGGTTCTCACAGGCTCGCGATTTTCTAGCGAAATTCGTTGTGCCAACAATATGTCAGTTTATGAATATACAAAAGGAGGAAGAGCTTGGGCATTCAACTCATATGCATGTCTAGGCCAAGCTGTTGTTTTGGCCGACTTGAGTTCATAAAAATGATCACAAATTCAAATGAACTGCAGACAGCGAGCGGCGCTCATCATTAAAATTCACGCTTAAATTGCCTCTAAGAACGGGAACGAGAATGGGAATGCTATTGGGATTGGGACTGGGGCTGGGACTCGGATTGGCAATGGGAACAGCTGCTGATGGGCAGCAAAATCTAAGCCAAATTCATTGGAAACTATTTGCCATGCAGAGACGTAAAGGACACACACCAAAAAATACAAAAAAGAGGAAAATAAAAAATACTCTGACCAAAAAGACATAAATCAAAAAATTTCATTGAGAAAAGTTTGCCAAAACAGAAAGGGAACCAAGGGGGACAGAACTACACAAAAATCAGTTCAAGTCCAAGTCCGAGTCCAAGTTGAAGTTGAAGTTGAGAAAACCGTTTCGTTGACCGACCGCCAGCAAAAGATCATTAAAAAACGCGTCCAAGATATGAATATTAAAATGCCAAAAAAATAAAGATGAACCAAAAAAATGAGGAACAAAATATGTATATGAAAAAGGAAACAAAAATGAGACAAAAGAACGGGGGACGGGAAACGGGAGACGGGGGATCGGCGAAAGGGGCCAAGGCGAAAAGGTGCCACTAAAAATTTTGAAATATGTTTTTATTTTATTACTTTGCCTGCTGTGCACGGTGCTTCTGGAGCACCCGAAACGATGCAGAACATCGTAAAATTGTTCTCGGGTCCACATACGCGATCCATGCACTGCTCGGGATCGGGAATGGGAATGGGAATGGTAATGGCAATGGGACGGGGGCTGAGTTTGGGATTGGGGCTAATTTTGCAACACGGCCGCCCGGTGCGGCGGCGGTAGCATCAATGCAACAACAGAAACAGCAACAGCAACAACAACAATTAGAAATGCGACTCGACACTGAGATGGAAATCGAGACGGAGACAGTTGAATCAGCATCAGCTTTAGCATCCCGAACTAAACGTTTGCTCTTCTTCCATCCATCTTGTTG
>JBAMBJ010000124.1:20000-41805 GCA_037043495.1 Drosophila recens
TTTATATAAATAATAATATAAATAAAAAGAAAACATATGCATATATAAATATATATATTATATAAAGCTATATATAACAGCACACATAGCAAACTATTTTTTGTGGTCCTAGCTAGTAAGCAACATAATTTATTATAAACAAATCTATGAAAAACAAAATAAAATATTTACAAATGCTAATTAAATGTAATATCAAAAATGTAAAACTAGCAAAGAACATAATAAAAAAAAGAAACGAGAATAAAAAAAATACAAACAACAAACAGCTATAAAACAAATACAAATTTCTATATATATATAACTAAAAGATATTACTAAAAGCTAACAATTTGAGTTTTCAATTGATATTATTGCGATTGGCCCCTGGATTTGCGGCCGCATCACCCTATTACACCTATTATTATTATTATAATTATTATTATTATTATTATTGTAAAAAGTATTTAGTGTTAGCTTAATGCGTAAGTTTATTAACAACAACATGAACAGCAACAACAACCGCAACAACATTGACAACATAAAAAAAAACATCAACATCATAATTCGAATATTTATCATGCGAATTCTAATAGGCTGATAAATGGGAGAGCAAAGCAAATCAATAATAAACAAAAAAGAAACCCAAATTGTTAACAAAACAGATGAAGGCAAAACAAAAATGCGACAAACGATAAAAAAAAGAAAAACTTTGATGAGAAAAAATATAAAAAATATAAAAATAAAAAATATCAAAATGTGTTCATTATTTATGTACAAAATTGAAGGAAATTGCAAAATTTTTTTCAGCAATTTACAAGACGAGCTTAAATACTGCGAGGGAGTTGTTCGAGTTATTGGAATGAGGTTAATCAAAGAGATTCACAAGTAGATTCAAAGGTCTAACTATAGTTTCGTGAAAATAAACCAACTGCTAATATTGATAGCCCTCAATACAATTTACCAATAATACTATGCGTATTTCTTATTTCAGAAAAAAGATGTGTAAGTGGTATTTAAAAGATACATACGAAACAAACTCAAAATTTAAATTTTCGCAAGACACATTTATTAAATTAGTTTAATAAAGGTATTATAATTACTTTGGAAGAAACAAATACATATAGTTACTTAGTTGTATTTTGAATCTATTAGATACTTAAGTATCTAGCTAGTAATTATATTCTAACTGATAGGATATGTAACTTCTAGGTTTGTATGTGTTTTATAGATACTTAAATCTAAACTATGGCATACTTTTCAATATATATAGAAACAAACATGTCTGTATTACCAGCTATATAAATCAAGCATGTCTTTATCTATTCTATGGTTCAATTTCGACTAATAAACAATATTTGCCACTGATAGATACTTTTGTGTCTTAAAAAACGGTTATTAGACAATTAAAGTGCCTGTATTGTTGCGTGTGTGTGTGTGTGTGTGTGTGTGTGTGTGTGAGACAGAGTTGTTGTGCACAGTTCACTTCTTAAATTGTTACACACATGCACTTTAAGCACAACAACAACAATGGCAATATTCAGACATAGACACAGAGACAGAGACACAAGTTAATATGCGTGGCTAATATCGGGGCAACATTATTAATGTTATGGACATGCACATGCGTGTCCGTTGTTTTGTGGCCAGAACCTTAAACACAAACTCGAGCTCGAACCTTAAGCGTTTCCACACTTGTAATGCTCGATTGTTGTGATGGCGTGTGCGTGGCCAGTGGGTGGAGAATGGCCAACAAGGAGGCGGCGAGTGTGTGGTAAGAGGGGGCAGAGGGCAGGGGTGTGGGAGGAGGAGGAGAAGAAGAAGCTGAGTCTCCATTGTTCGACACATGTGCGCGCATTCACACCTACGACGACCATCAAGAAACGAGCAACGCATCGTAGAGGGAAATGGAAGAGGGAAGAGAATGGGAAGGGAAAGGGAAACAAACAATACAAGGCTTGTACGCTGGCCAGTTGGATATGGCCCAGACACGGCACTATGATAGCATTTAATACAAAACAATGCCAATTGCTGTTATTGCTGTTGTTGCTTTTGCTGTTGTTGTTGCTGACCAACATCTCTGGCCATGACGAATTTGGTGCTCGACAGATAACCAAACACATTTGCAGGCGTTGCAAAACTATGCCTCAAATCGAGCTGCACACAGAAAGACAGACAGACAGACACACAGACAGAGTGAGAGAGAGACAGAGAGAGAGAGAGGGGGAAATGGCAGCTATATCCTTGTCTAAAATGCATATTAAACGTCCATCAGCGGCGTTGAGCCCTGAGACCTGGGCGCAACCAAAGAGAGAGAGTGAGAGGGCCAAAAGAGACGTGCAATGTTCAATCTGTCCAGCCATCAATCCACAAAGGCAAAAGGACTCGGAGTCGGACACGGACACGGAGTTGGACTCGAACTCGAACTAACCCAGAGCTGAGCTGACGTGTGACGTGCGTTTATCAGTGGCAGGACAGTGGACAGACAGACAGACAGACAGACAGCAGGGGAGTTGACCAAAGTCTACGCTTGACTGATGGACATTCGCATGCACATGAAATGGGGTGAGGAAAGGGGGAAGCGGAGTGATGAGCACAACTCTGGGAATGTACAGTGCAGTGAAGGCAGCCAGGGATTGGATTCTAACTACAGCTCCCCCCTCCCCTTTTCCCAGTGTCCCCTGTCCCCTGTTCCTGTCCCGTTCCATTTCCGTTTCCGTTTGTCGCCAAACATGAATTTGTTAACATTAAATGGCATTCGGACTGAACTAACTCAACCCCAAATTCAACATCAGAATCAGTTGCAGATTCGTATTTCGATTCCTCATCATCACTCATGTCAGGTGCTGAGCAGGGGGAAGAGAGATGGAGAGCCGAACTTGCAACTTATTCAGTCACGTGAGCTCATCCTCATCCCTATGCTAAGCCTGATGATCATTTAAGGCAAACACATGCATATAACATACAGTAAACACTGCGGCAATCCACTTTTAAACTTTAACGCAACTTGTAATTAATCGAAGTTTGGTGAAAATAGCCTTAAAAATGTTATCGAACCATATTGTCTTATCAGCTTTCATATCTATAGCTTATGAAACAAATCAATCACATGATCAATCAATCAGTCAGTCAGTCAATCAATCAAACAATCATTCAATTACAGAATCAACAGTTAACCAATAATGCATTAATTTGCTCAATCAGTCAGTCATCAATCACACAATCAATCAGTCAATCAAATATAAATAAACTATAAATTTCGTTAAATCTCAAGCAACTTCTTAATTATTCAAATGTAAGACAACTAAAAGTTTGTTGACATTATCTTTGATTGAGCTGATAATTAGCTTGCTTAAAGCGAAAAATAAAATTCAAAAGAGAAGAAATCCGCATAAATATCTAAATATCTGAAAAAACTCATAATCTCTGGTAATATGACTTAGGAAAGTCCTTCTGTACCGAAATATAGTAGTACAGTAAACCACAAAATTGGAAATATTTGTAGCTGTTGCCTCTTAAAGATGCTTTGATTGTTTAAAAGTGGCTGTTGTTGTTTGGTTGTTTGATTGTTTGCTTGATTGCTGATTGCCTCCCTGACCGCTACGCCTAATGACTCAATTTTTTCAAGCCAAGTCAATTATGTGGCAACAACAACAACAACACACGCCTCGTCCATTCACAATTATTAACATGTGACTCACTAAAAAACAAACGACACAAGGAACTGGCAACTGGGCAACATTCAACATTCAACTTGCAGCTGAATTTGGAGTGTGCGTGCAACACAATGACAGCTGACCATGTTTGATTCGAAGTTGTCGAAAAGCAGTTCAAGCAAGAACAAACATTGGATATTTTATCCAATTTGATTATTAATTTATTTTAGCACATAAACTAAATGTAAAAACAATTATCTAACATCATTAAGCATTTTACATATAAATAATAACATTTTTATTTAACATAAATTTATAATTAACATACAAATTGTTGTGACAATAAGAAATCATAAAGAACGAAGGTAATACTCGTCGATAGTTTGCATAAGGTTCAATTTATTATCCTCAAAGATTAGTTGACAATGTGAAATGTGTTTTCTCTATGGCTTAATAGTTAATTTCATACTCTTCTTTTATAACCCTCTTTAAATTGTCGACGCTAACAAATAAATAAATAAAAAATTCAAGTCGAGCTGCAGAAGAAGAAAAATCGAAAGAAACGAGAACCAATGTTGCTGCTGTTGCTGCTGTTGTTGTCGTTGCTGCTGTTGTTGTTGCTGCTGCTGTTGACACGCAAACCTACTCCAATTTCCAGGGCGTCCCGTGTCTGCCAAGTGTCAGGCGAAGGAAAAAGATTTCACAACGTCCAAGCGCTGACACTTTGGCGGTTAGACAAATCGGGGGACGACGGGCGGTACGAGTACAGGGTGACAGGGGAACAGGGGACCAGGGGGGAAACGTTGCCTCGCTTTTTGTCATTAAAACGATACAAACTGCAAATGCCAAGCAAGAATTTTTAGGGGGCTTATTAGTTCACTTATGTGGTCGATTGCCTTAGTGGTTTGCCACAAGAGTTTCCGTTCAACACAATCAAAACGATGATTTTTATATACTTAAAACATATTGAGCACTAATCATGTTGATAGCATTTTTTAAACATCCGGAAGCAAATATTATAGAGCATTGTTTTTTAGTCAGTTCTTAAGCCTAAAACACAAAGGGTACAGAGGCTATTTGGATTTGTGACAATGTCAGTCAGCACAAAAAAAAAAAATATTATAAAACTCAAGCTTAAAATTCTTGATCTAAGTCTGCATTCTTTAAAGGGTATATAATCAGTATATTATTGTCTAATTAAACTAGTCAAAAAGTCTTACACATTTGATTTCACTGAAAAAATTCTTCATAATATTTGCGGAGAAGGAATTGAAAAACCGTTCGTGAATCAAGTAATTTGTACTCGATTAAAGATGTTCCAAAACTACCGAGCTTCTGACATCGTTTGGAAAATCAAAATGTTATGAGGTTACGATATCTAAATATTAACTCCAAGAAAGTAACGCGAAATTCTAAAGTCTCAGATATATTGGCTCTTTCATAAACGACCTTACAATAATATTGTATGTTCTGTGAACTACAAATTCAGCTCCCCAAATTTTATGGGGTGAGTGCCGGCATATGAAAGTGAATATTTATGAAAACAGGCTTAAAATCTTAGGCATTGCTTTAGTTTAATTGTCAATTTTTAATTTACTATTTTCCGGCTGCACTTAGTCGTAATACGGTTCATTAAGAAATAAATAAAACTAAAATATAGAAAAACTGCATTTGTGATTAAATAAGTAACTTGATTATATGTAAGTGAGTCTAGAAGAAAATTTCACAAGATGTAAGTGTGATGGAATAAATAATAATAAAAACGAGAGTCATTATTACATTTCAAACCAATTTATAATGATATGATTCAAATCTGCGCATGAATATAGAATCCCGTTGTGTTGTTACATTTTGAATCATGGCCGAATGGGTATTGAGCATACCTGTTAAATAATAATTAGTAATCATAATCATTAGTAATTAAATTATTTTTGTTTAAAAGTCGAACCAATGATTAAATTACGATTATTTTGGGTTTTGCCCAATTCGGAAATATTCTAGCTGTCTCCTTCTTTCTTCTGAATTTAACTCCTTTAGAAAGCACAAAAAGCAACTATAATCCAAAGCTTTGGCTACTTTGATTGTGAAAATTTAAAATAGTTTGGTTTTTTACCAAATAGTCATAAATAATATAAAATAATCTAAAATAATCAGAAACAATCAGAAAAAATCAAAAATAATCCGAAATACTCAAAAAGATTATTTTTGATAATTTTTTTTTTTCTGGTTATTTTGAATAATCGTAAAAATTTTAGTTTTTTTTTTTTTAATTTTTCTAATCGTAATCATTAAATAATCACAAATTTTTCAACAGTGAATTATATAATCACTACGATTATTTCTAATAAATAATTTAATTGATTAGTTATTCTAATCGAAATTTAACAGATATGGTATTGAGTAAAATTTTGAAACAAAATAACATTTATTTTTTTTAAAAGTAATTTTAAAAACAAAACAAAAATGATCGTTTCTATTATTTTTTTCAAATTTATTTAAGCCTGTACTTGGTTTTCATTTAATCGCTGATTTCAATATCTGCATAAATGTAGATACACACATATATGTATATTTTATATTCCTTACCGCTCCGTGGACTAGCACAACTTGTGCCGTCTCCGGGTCAGGCCCTGGTCTGGATGATATATGAGGTTATGCGAGGTTGTCAGTCGTCAGTTTGCCGTTTGTTTGCCCCTCATCCTCTCATCCACACATGCAACCTGGCTACTGTTTTTGCTTTTGTGAGTTTGGTATTCAGAGCTCAGTATTCAGAGTATTCGGTTTTTGGCCGCGTTTTCATTGTGAGCACGCAATGTCATTTCACGCTAAGCTCACGACATGGACATGGACATGGACATGCCCATGTCCAAGTGTGGCTGCCTAGGCACTGACTGGGAGAGAAAGAGGGAGAGGAACAGGAACTGTGACAGGGTTATGAACATGGGGCAGATTATGTGGCACGTAACAACGGAAGCCGACGGCCGACGGCAAACGGTGCGGCGCATGCGTGACAGGAGGTCGGGAGAAAGAGAGGGAAGAGGCAGGGGAAGATGGGACCCGCATTTGTCAGCGCTCGAAAATGTGTTAATATTTGATAAGCTCAATATGTGGTCGAGGACTGAGCTGCCACCTGGGGAATTGAGCAACTGAGCAGCCGAGAGAGCTGAACTGAACTGAACTGAACCTGCAACTGTCACTGACAACAACAACAAGAACAACAACTGGTAGCGGGACTTGCGTGCCGCATGCCACAACATGCGAATGCACAGCTCCTTTTCCATCACCATCTCCAGCTCCAGCTCCAGTTCCATGTCGAACTGCAGCTCCACCAGCAGAAGCAGCTCCTGTTTACGGCCAGCGAACCGGAATGACACCAAAAACCGTAACGTTGGAAAATTGTTACGAAAAAGTATTAAGGCCTGTCAGTTTGACACCTTGCAACGCTTTACCCACCTCCCCCTCCCCCTCCCCCTCCCACTGCCCCTGCCCTTCCCCTTGCCACGGAGCTTAACAATTGGACATGCGACGATCCAGCACCAGCTCCAGCTGGCCCAAAAACTGCAACGAGGGTTGCTTTACGATTATGTGGCACGAAGAGGACAACAACAAATGGCAACATATGAGACCTCATTTTGGTCGCATTAAAGACAGGCAAAACCAAGATCCATAAATGTCATCTATCCCTTAAAAAGAGACATTAAATAAACTTAAAGATTTGCTTTAGTGAATTAATAATTGCTACTTATTTTATTATTAAAGCTTATCAAGATATTTCTTTATTCAATACACGTGCATTTCTAGGATCGCAAATGCGACTTAAAATTTAAAATTAAAATAAAAATAATAATATAATAATTAATATAAATAACTAGATCAGTTAAATATATATATCTGGTATTTATCTTTCGAAGCTATGGGACTAACACTATTTATAGTGAAAAATGTTGGCTCTGTCCATTTGAGGTTTTGCGAAATAAGTGTTTTCTCTGCAGCTTTCTTAAATAAAACTTATACCACGATCAAGTCCAAAATACACAAAACTTTCGCTTATAAAAATAAGTGATAATTGAAACAAAAAAATAGTTTTTGGTCCAGGTTGACCTTTTTTGAAATAGTCATATATTTTGCCATAAACATCTTAATTTTTCAAATTGTTATGGTATCTTTAAATATTACAATTCAAAATAAAATAACAAAATATCACTATAAATGGTTTTCGTTGAAATATTACAGTTTAGCAAATTCAGAGCAAGGGAATCTAACTTGATAAATGCATATAAAAATTTATATCTTTCTTAAAAACAATCTATGCTAGAAATAAGAGAAAATAAGAGAATCGATGAGGCAATAGCAGCAGCTCTAGAGCTTCCTATAGAATTATTGGAACAATCTACTTAACAATGATATTTATGATAATAATTGGGAAAATCTGATGAGCAATCGATACATTACTGCGTCAAAGTATTTTAAGGATTATTCCAAAGACATGTTGCATTTAAACACCAAGTATAGCGTTCTGAGAATCGCATAGAGAGGCAGTTGACTTTAAGTTTCGATTGGATTTTAAATGGAGCGCAATGGCGCCAACAGGGACAACACCAATTTACACTAATCTTTCGACTCGTCGCACTCGAGAGGAACGAAACTAAATCGCAAATGGTTCCCCAATCCACAATCCCATGTTCGCAATTCCGTTCCGGTTGGCCCTGCTCAGTTCCCAGGATGAGTATGAGTATGAGTATGAGTATCAGTTTGAGTGTAGTGTGAGTCTAAGGGAGACCCCGACAGACTTATCCAGTTGCCATTCAGATGGAGCGCTTAGTGCTACGGTTAATTAAACGATAATTTCGCATGATTTTAGTGAAGCATTCCAAGTGAGTGAAGTATATGAAGTTGTTGTTGCTGTTGTTGTGGACTTTACTGTTGGAGGCTGCAACTTGTTCCAGGGAAACTCAAATCGGGGCGGTCACAGGACGCTTTTGATGGCTCGACTGACCGCAGAGCATAAAGCGTTTAAATGGAGTGTGCCGCTGCTGAATTTCAGCTTATTTAATGCAAATGAGGCGGACATCGCTCAGCTCTTCTGTCTTCAGTCGTCAGTCGTCAGTCCTCCATGGTGCCGAGACCACAACTCCGTTCCCTGGCTCAGCTCCGACCGAGACCTCAATCTCACAATCTGCAATCTCCCAATCTCAACGTTGGCCATACTCCAACTTCCAACTTCCAGCTGCATGCTGGCATTTCACAGTCAAGACAAACATGTGTACACGCAGCGGTATGCACATAGTATTGACAGGCACTGTTGACGGTACGCCTGCCTGGACCCGGAGACATGTCTCTCTCCTCTCTCTCTTTCTCTCTTTGTCTTTTGTTCGACTACTCGAACAACTTGTCCTGTGTATCTGAATATGCCTTTGTCCCCCTGTCTCTGTCTGTGTCTATGTCTGTGCAATCTAGTCCAATCTATCTAGACATCTAGGTGGGGCAACGCCCATCACCATATTATACACAGAACAAAAATCCGGGAGAAATCAATCCCAAACGGTGTCAAAAGTTCGGTAATTTTAGAATTTCTTAAATCGAGTACAAAATACTTGATACAAATTTATCAATATTTCATAAAATTTTACTCAGGGCTTAAGCCATTTAAAATTGGTAACCTTGTTTCAATTTAATACAGGGTGAAAAGGTTGCGTTTTAAAATGGTCATAAAAAAAATAAATAAATAAAGCAAAAATAAATCATATAGTTAAACCAAGAAACCGCAATGTTGGGGCTATTCAATAAAAAAAAACTATTTGAAAATATCCACCCGCTATTTTTTTATAGCCATTTTCAAACGCAACTTTTTCGTGAGCAATCCTATACAAGATATAATATTTTTAATTTTATAATTTTTTCTTTATTTTTTTAATTAATTAGGTTTTATCCAAAGTGTTAAATATTTGCACGATATTGGAAATGCTTGAAATCTTTTTAAGAAAGAGGATCGAAGTGGATTCGGGCTCACGTGTTAATTAATTTCAGATGTTCGGTTCTTGATGCGGTTCGCGCAGCCCAAAAACTCAAACTGGATCGGTTCAAAACAATTTACAATTTAAAAATAATATCCTAAATCCATACTTTAAAAATAATATTCTGAATAAATACTTGAAAAATACATGCTAAAATCATGAATTTTAAAATGTAATCATAGATTAATATTTTTTTCGGTGTACTCGTACTTGAAGGGTGCCGTACCGTCCCGGTATACGGCTCTACACTGTACACTCTACACACTTTTTACGTGGGCAGCCACTCTGGATGCTCCTCATGTTGCATGTTGTGCTGTTGTGTCGATATGTGTCGCTGACACGTGTTCGTTTCGGGCGACAACAGACAGCTTTATTACACGAGTTATGAACACACACAGATATAGATACAGATACAGATACTCACACATACAGACAGAGGTGGTAAATTTACATGCTGCATATCCTGGACTAGGTGTGTTCAGATTGCAGTTGTTGTTGTTGTTGATGATGATGAAATGCTGCACATCAATATTGAAATTAATGCAAATTACAAATATCTAATTGATGACCAACTTGCCGTGTCAAGATACAAAGTAAGAAAGGGTAGGGGGATCAAAGAATCTCAACGATTTAAGGCGATATAGATAGACTGCATTTGTATTTGCATTTGCATTTGCATTTCGATTATTAAGGCCAGTCCAAACAGAACAGATGGCCAATTCGGCCTAAAAGCTCTCTAACAGTTTCCCCAATTGTCTTAAAAACGAATCCTATTTAATCTTATATGTTTTTTCTATAATGTAAATTCTATGTCTATTATCTATGATCTGTGTATATTTACTACTACATTTAAATTTATATGAAATTAGAATTAATTGAGATTCATTAATGCTCACAGAGTTGCAGCTAAGAAAGAAACGAAAGGAATATCTAAACATTGTCAACAATTTGTTAAATATACTAATATAAATATTAAAATAGATACATGTTAGACACACTAAGATAAGACTTTATTATTTTAATATTTTCAATATCTCACACATTACACATTCCTCTCCTTCACACAACCTCTTTTCTTGACGACTCCTATTTTGATACTGATTTCTCAGAATTAATTCCATACTCAAAAGTAAAAAACATAGAAAATCAAATTGTGTTCCCAAAAATCTTTTAAAAAAAAGTCCCCTTTTTGTCCTAAAAATTTAGCTATTGTTTATATACATATTTTGTGAATATTTTGGCACAAACAGAGTCAAAAGTTTTATGTTTTTTATTAATACAATTGTATTACAAATTGGAAAAAAAATGGGAAAGCTGTAAAAAAATTACTGTAAATTTCTATAATTTTGTAATGTGAGAAGGACAATTCCCCTTTAATTTTTAAAGAATCATATTTTCCAAAATTTTCTTGAAAGCCTTTTGATCCACGACAGATTTTAAACAGTTTATTAAGCCGACTTCGTTTTACGAAAATCAAGACCACATCAATTCTTAACCGCGAAAATAACATACGCAAAAAATATAAGATCTTTGAGTTTTACTTGTTTGCTTTGCTAATTTCGGGTTCTGTTTGTTTTGCCTTTTTAGCGTTTTGTTTGCTTTAAGTTTTGACTGTGTTTCTAATGGAGTGAGGTTCGTTTAGCCACAAGTCGATTTACTACTTAAATTTCCTGAAGCAACTGGCAAGACATTAAAACTAATTTGCGAGTTGTTGGGCACTAATAAAAACTCTTTTTTTATGATCTGGATTCTAGAAGAAAAAATACACATCTAAATGCGAGTGTATTATAAATTTTATTACTTATTGTTGTTGTTGTTGTTGCCTTCGGTTGTTTTTGGCTGTTTGTTAGGGAAAGGGGAGGAGTTGTTACTTCAATTTAATGCCTCTTGTGTTGAGTTCTCTCTTAACTGTTTAGTCTTATATTTCTGTTGATCTAAGCGCATTTTGTGCGGTTTTGTGATTTTTGCTGAATTTGTGCAAAACGAATGTATAACATCATCAACAACAACAGCAACAATAATAACAACAACAAAGTATTCACATTGAATTGCAATAAAAGCAAAATCAACACAAAAATCGTAATAAAATCAAAGCAAACAATACCAAAAAAACGACAGACACAAAGCCAAAAACAAACACTGACGAGTATGAAAAGTAGCGAGAGTTGAGTGAGGGGCGCGGAGAGGTGGGGGAGAGGGAGAAGGGGACAGTTCCAGGGTTGCCATTCCAATGTACATACGAGTGTATGGGTATTTGCGGCCATATCTCTTTCTCTGTATCTTTACATGTTTCATATGAATAAATTTATGTATATTTCTCTTTCTGTGTGTGTGTGAGTGTGTGTGTGTGTGTGCGAGTGTATGTGTGTGTATTTGCACAACCGACGCCATATTTAATAACATATCAATGACTATTTCATTTTGTTGTGTGTTTTTGGGTGGGCAATTTAGATGACATAACCCAAAAACTATTCGTATCCTACACAGAAAAAAAAATCCGGGATATTTAGCCCGAATTCAATCCTAAACGATGTCAGAAGTGGAGTAATCTCGGATTTTCTTAAACCAATCCCGAATTCAATCCTGATATTCTTAAATTCAGGCTAAAAAAATTTATTTTTATTTTTTATTTTTTAATTTTTTTTTAACTTTATTTTAAATTTTTTTTTTTAATTTTTTTTTTTTATATTTTTTTTTATTTCTTATTTTGTTATTTTTTATTTATTTTTTTTTTTAATCTTTTTTATTAATATATTTTTTTATGCATTTTTTATTTATTTTTTTTTTTTAACACTTTTTTTATGAAGGGAATGTTTGACTGCAATTGACTGGGGCAATCGAACCCAGGTTTTTCAAACAAGTCGGCGACTCTAACCACTGAGCCACCGAACCAGTTGATATGTGAGAGGCCGAAAGAGAATCAAGTAATTTGGGCTTATTTTCCCATTTTAATCCCGATATAGGCTTGATTGTTCAGTTTAATCCTGGAAACATACTTAAAAAATGCAGGCTTAAATTAAGTATTTTCGGCTTGATTTTAGAACGGCTTATTTTTTTCTGTGTATTCCATCTCTCTCTCTCTCACTCACTCTCAATCCCCTTCCTTCTCTATTGCTCCCTCACCGACATAGTTCACAACTTTTATGGCATGTGCCACAAAGAGAAAAATATTGTAACAACAATTTTTATTTGTCATTTTAGTCGTTGGATTTGTGCCTATCTCAGAGAACCTTCAAGTTTAACGATTTCATGAATTGTCCATTTTTAATTATTCGTATTCAATTTAACATAAAAGAATTTGGCGAAGTTTATAGAAAACATAGAATATAGTTATAGAGAATAAATATATGTGTTAGCGACCAGTTTAACTTTTAATTAAATATGAATACTGAAACACCCAAAAATTTAAACTATTTAAATGCTATATGAACCCAGAGATTTTGCCTGAATCCAAATTACATCTATATTTCGATATTATTGCAATCGCAATTCGCATCAACATTTTTATATTTATATTTATAATATCGTTAAAATTCTATGGATTTTATGGTAAATTTCAAATTGTAAACTGTTTTAAAATCATTAAGTATCTTAAGAAAACATTTCCTTTATATACTAATTTTTAAGTGGTTATCTCTCAAATTAAAATAAATAATTATTATGAAAAAGTAACAAGAATTTCATGTATGACTTTTTATGAATACTACAATTAAACTATTAGAATCAATTACAGTACGAGTGTCTCACTTAAAAATCATGATACTTGACACTCATAAATTGAAAATATATTTTGAATAGGGGCTCACCTTCGCCTTAAACATTAAATTCACAAAAGTTATTGCAAAATATAAGAGTTTGCCAGAGTTGGAATGTTTCAGTCAAGCATTCCAGCTGTTTACATTTGAAAAATTAATATTTGCTTGGAGAAAATGCAACACTGAACTGAACATAACTGACGCTGGTTGCTTGTGAAATTGTGCGAATTTAATAAATATAAACAGAAACAGAAAACAAAGTTATTTATAAAATGCCGCATGAGATGCACGCTGTATTGACAGACAAAACATCAGACATCAGAAACTTCGGGCAATGCGACTTCAATTTTAGATGCCACACAGATATCTCCCCACCCTCCCTGACTCTCTCTCTCTTTCTCCTTCTCCGATCTTTCTTCCTTCTTTTCTTCCTTCCCTGGGGGGTCGGAGTGTCCCTGCACCGCAGCGCGGTTCGAGATTTGTTGGCGCTTTGTGTTTGTTTTGTGTTTAGCAGACAAACAGCAAAAATGAAAATCAACAACAGATTTGCAAAAGCGCTGAAGCCTCGTTTAACCGTCACAGGTTTTCCCGCAATTTCCCTCCATTCCCCCAGCTTGAACCTTTTCCTTCCTGTTCTTCTCTTTGGAGTTGCCATTTTTTGTCTCTAAAAATATCATAAATTCTTATTACAATTTTGCATTTATTTATTTTTGCAGTGCTTTATTATTTGTTTTGCCATTTGCCCCACACACACACACACACACACACACATATAAATATATGTAAAGAGATGAAAAAATTTCAACTGTGGCAATATGCAAAAAGGAAACGGAAAAGCAAAAATTTATGTGTGTGAAGCATTTAAAAGCTTTACAAACATTAAAATGTCTGTCTAACTGTAGATGTGTGTGTGCGTTTGTGTGCTTATCGGCATCAAAAATTTCACTTGCATGTATATGTGTGTGTATTAGTGTCTATGTATTTGTGTGTGTGTGTCTCATGTTTGCGCAAATCGTTAGAGCGAAGAGTTGTGTAAATATTTGTGTGAAAAATTTTTCCGAACGTGGATTAAAAACTTTTGCCATGTTGCTTGGTCACAGTTTTCTCTGACAGACAGTGCGAAAGAGTCAGCAAATGAGAGATACAGCGATAGAGTGAGAGAGAGAGAGAGAGAGAGTGAGAGGGAAAGGGTTAGAGCAAACTGCATTTAGTTGACGCTGGTTATTTTGTAGCTCTATCTGTTCTATCTATTACAGATTTATTTTGAAAAATTTATTAGCATATTTATTTACTTTTTGCATCGTTGTGTGTCTGTGTGTGTGTTGTGTGTGTGTTTTGTGTGTGTGCTACAGTTTTTGAGGTTTTGTGTCGCTCTGTTTGGGTTTGTGTTTTGGTTATTTTTGGCATTACGCATACGCCGTGTGTTGTCTGAAACGATTTTGCGGATGGTTGCAACATCATATGAAGTATAGAATGGAGAAGGGGGGGGGGGGGTAGGGGATGAGCCAAGAGGATAGCTAGTCAGGAATATTTGACTGCTGTTGTTATTGCTCTTGCATATGATATGAATTTTAAATAAAGTTGCAAAATTCCCCAAAAAATTAAATTCATAATAAAAATTCGAAATATTTTGTGTACAAATGTTGTAGAAAAGTGTAAATTTCAATACAGTATGAGACAACATTTACAGGAGAAATTCTCTGGGTTTATTTGAGGAAATTGTGTTCATTATGAACATTTTTGGTGGGGCTTATTACACGTTCCATTTGCAGCATCACATAACTTATAATTTGAGCATCATATAGCCAGAAACTTCTCTGTTAGCCTATCAAAGTTAGCCTATTTCAACTACGCAACTTTAAATTGAGGCAACAACTTTTTCACTTTAAGCAAGCAGCAGCAACAACAACAACAACAGCAACGGGAGGAGAAACAGCAACAACGGGAGAAAAAAAGTGTGAAATTATAAGTACTTGAAGCGCCGCTGGCGCATCCACATCCACATCCAGAGACTGTGGCAAGAAGAGGCTGAGAGCTGAGAGATGAGAGCTGAGGGGCAAACAGTGTCTGCCACCTGGGTGTGCACACACACACACACACATACAAACATACAGACATACAGGCGTGTGTATATGTGTTTGTATAAACAAGCAATACGTATTCATAACGCGTATACGCCATGTTGTTGTTGACAGCCATTTTGTAGATGTGCGCGCCGTCGTCGTGTCGTTTGCTGTCGCCCCACTTAACAACCACTCGAGCTTACCCCCACCCCCACCCTCACCCCCTCCTCTCCACCTCTATCTCCACCTCACCCTCCAAAAAAAACGCAGCAACCACTGTGAGAGAACTGACTCTGTGACTCCTCTTCTCCTGGCTCTGTTTCTGTTTCACAGCTCCAATTGAAGCTCCATCTCCATCTCTCGACTCTAGCTTCATTTCTCCCTTGTCTCTTCTGCTACGAAATTCAACGAGGCGTTCGTTTATTTGAGCAACGCCACCTTTGCCTTGCAAAAGCTCATTTGAGGGCGCAACCACCCCACCCACCCCTCTCCCTGTCCCCATGCTTGAAAGTTGGGAGACTGGCACGTAAATAAACACAGCTCAAGCGAAATATATTGACGATGTTGAAGCGGAAGAGCATCATCATAGCGGTAATCATGTTACCTCAATTCGAAATGAATTCATAACTGAATTTTCGCATTTTCCACCCCAGATAGCCCAAACCAGAACCAGAACCAAAGCCAGAACCAGGACCAGGACCAAGAGCAGGACCCAGAAAACATCCATCCATCCATCTATTTAGACCCTTGAGCGTTGGCAACGTCAACGGCTAACCCTGTGTGTCGCCATTGCTCCCCTGCCCCTCTCCGAATAAAGGCAGGGGCAGAGGAAGAAGCAACAGCCAGCACAACTGACAGACAACAGGATATATGTAGGACATGCTGCTGATGGGTTTCTCCTGCCTGTCCCGTCCTGTCCTGACGCTTATCAAACCAAACGAAATGCTGTTTTAAAGTGTTCCTCGCGAACACAACACAACACAACACAAAACTGAACAAACAACAAAGCAAAGTTATCTGCTCAATGAAGCTCACATACCCTCGCCGTCCTCCATGGTTACATTTGTTGGCACTTAGTCAACTGCAGCTTAGCCCAAAATCAAGAACCAATTCCATATTTTATGATTTCGCCTGAAACCTGCTGATTATTTTTATTAACTAAGTAGCACCTCCATGCTCACTTGCAAATTAAATAATATGTTGTGTTGATTTTTTTTTATAGAGAGGAGTAGATACTATCCGAAATAGTGGTGATTGGTAAATGATAGAAACATTCTTAGAATTTAATAGCTAATTGACTAATAAAGTTCCTAATATACTATTATTTAGTTGTAGATAACAATCGACGCTTAATATTAAGAGTTGAAAACTACATGGTGACATTTTAGAACTGGAGAATAATACTATAGTCATATTATCGAAAGAATCAAGAATGTGAATATAGGAAAGAATGTAAGCGACCTCTCCTCAGAAAATAAAAATATCAGCATTACGAACTTGACTCTAATTTAAATTGCAAGCGATTAAGGTTAGCAGTTGCTTTATGTATTGTACACAGATAAAACTAGAAGTTAAGGATTTAGAGAGACCCTATGCTTATTCTGTACATAAACAAATTATGGTAGAAATCAAATAATGTTTAAGCCCAATGCAATAGTGAAAAAATTGATTTTTCATTTCAACTTTTTGATATTTTCTAGAACAAACAGAACCTGCTTCGGGTATAGAGGAGGCAAATTCGGTAACTCTAGCTCTTATTGTTTCTCAGATTTAGGTGTTCATATAACAGAAGGACGGACATGGCTATATTGGCTCAATTGTTCATATATATAGGTATATTTTGTGTATGCTTTATACATAAACTTTCTGACCTTTTTGGAGAAACTTATTACACCTTTTTTTTCATTCTTTTAAGTAGAGGGAGTAAAAGTACAAACCATTCTAAAGTTCAGAATTAAAATTCCTGATTAAGCGTACTCGGTTTACGTAATTCCAAGATCACCGATTTTAAGATACTTTCGGAGTTAGACTTTATCCCGTAATTCTGATATTTTTTCTGTTATGAAATGGCAAGCGAGCTAACAATTTGTGCTGCATCCTTCAGTGAGGGTACAAAAAATGGCAAAACTCGTTAACTGGAATTCCATTGCGCTGGATTGGCAGCCTGGCAGCAGAGCCATGGCCAGGCCAGGTCCTGGCCTCGACGCCATCACGCCGTCACCATCGCCAAGACCAACACCAACACCAACACTCCAAAACCATCACCATCACCATCACCATCGCCATTATCGTCACCAGTCAACGTCACCAGTCACCGTCGCCGTCGCCGTCGCCGTCGCCGAAGCGGCACCATTTGGATTTGCAACTGGGCTGCATGTGTTGCGCTCTCTCTCTCCGTGTGGAGATGAGAGTGAAGTGGATTGAGTGGGTGGTTGGGTGGTGTTCCTCAACTATTCGCATTTGGTACGATACTCGCTACCGTTTCGTGGACAGTCGGACAGTCGGACAGACCAGCTTGTCCTTGTCGCCAGCGAACGAACGTATAATGTATTTTGTCGTCCTGGAACCAAAGTTGAGTTCTAGGCATGCATTTTATCTTGTTGTCGTCATCCTTGTTGCTGCTGCTGCTGCTGTTGCTGCCTGATGATGCCCCATGCACAGGATGTTGCTCGTTAAATTTTCTTTATGAAGTTAACTGTAAATGCTGCGACGTTGCCGCCCTTCTTCCCCTCTCCCAGCTTCCATCTCTGTGTTAACCCAGCAACAGCCTCTTCAATTTCATTGCGAAAACGAGAAGAGAAGTGCGCCAAATAAAATGTAAGCAGGCAGCTGAAGAGAAAAAATGGAGAAAAGTGTATAGGAATAGCAAAAGGAAAACGAATTACCATGTAATGCAATTTCGCAGCTGGGCGGAGTGTTGCCTTGCTCACTCACAGCAAAGAGTTTAAAGCTTTAAAGAACACGCCGCCCCATCCTCCTCCTCCGCCATGTGACGCGGCATTTTCAACCAAAAGATCACAAACGGAACAACAACAATCTCTACAACAACACGATGAACGCATTACACGTGCCATGAATTTCCATTTTGAAAAACAAATGCAAATATTTAAATTGCATTCGCGACAGTCACCGCCATTCGCCAAAATCTCAACCTGCTTCCGAGCACACGCCCCGACCTTTCCCTTTCGCACTCCCCCCCTCCCCTCTCTCTCACTCACTCTTGCTCCTTCTCTTTGTGTGCCACACACTTTGTTTAACATGCACCTTAAATCATTCGTTCTACAAACAGATAAATTATGTTCTACAAGAAAATTCACAAAATACAACAAAATACGAAAAAGAAAAAAATAATAATAATAGAAGCAACGCTGTGTCTGAAGAGAGTGAGAGATACAGAGTGAGTGGGAGAGGGAGAGGGAGAGTGAGTCAAAGCGTAAAGAAAGTCAAAGACAGGACACACTCGGCTACAACGAATGGAACAAAGCTCTGTAAGGCACTGCGAAAATAAGATACGAATAATGCTAGGAATATCTTTAACAGAATAGATTTAATTCCGAAACACAAAAATCAGATAGCCCGAAAAGTTAAAGTGTTGGAGAAGAGAAAGAGCTAAAAGTGAAGAAAAACTTAAAGATTAAACTAGCTAGACATAAAAAGATCAGAATAAATATATATAGCTGACATTGATGGCTGACATTTTCCAATAATTTATTATTACTTCTCTTTAATTTACTCAGCACTTTTGAGGATTCTTCAAATTCTGAAATCTATGGGAAACGAGATAACTGTATTTTAATTGAATACAAATAATAATATACTTAATTTAAATACAGAATAATCATAATAATATAAATTTAATAAATACGCGAACACTAATATCAAAATAAGAGTAGAATAAATTTGCTCATCAGGTTTGTGCTCTTGTTCTCGCATTGTCCTTATTCTATTCTACTCTCCTCGATACCTTTGCCTTTCTTCCTTTTGCTTATTTTCTAAGCACCTCAGCTTAGGCTACAACTTGAATATCTAAACGAAGTTCCCCCTATTGCATAGTAGTATCATTTTCCATCAATTCCCATATAAGGTTTCGAATTTTTTTATATAAACCAATAAGCTCTATCGAAGCGTATTTAAGCTCCCAACGAAAGTAGCCAAATAAAACGCAGACAAGACTTTGCTTGTATACATATGTACGGGTATAAATATACATCAGTATATATGTATGAATGTACGTGTATATAAAAGAAAAATCATGAAAAATTTCCCAAGTAGTCGAAGTACGACAACAACACAGCACAGTGGCGCAAGAATAATGTGCACAAAGGCGTGTTGCCAAAGGACCGTGGAGCGAGAGAGAAATGAGAGCAAGAGGGAGTGTAAGAGAGAGGGATGAGTTGGCATTCGGTGGGGGTGGGGGCAACGAGGTGGCCAGTAAGTAAACAGTGCAAGGAGTGAAAGAGGCAGCCAGGCAAAGCGAAAGATGTTAAGTGGCAAGACGAACAAGCGGCGGGAGAAGCGGATGGAGAAGGAGAAGAAAGGGCAGGCACAAGGATCATGGATACAACGTACATTGGTTCTCAACTGTACTTTATTGGTCAACATGACCATTAAATAAAACACATTTAAAATAAATAAATAAATTACGATAAATAATACCGAATTAAATGCATCAATAAAGTTCTTTCTTACATGATAAAAATGATAACAAAAATCAATTGATTTGTTTTACATGAAGTGACAATATTCCATAAACCTACCAGATAATCACGTGCCTAAAAAAAATTCCATGTTTTTATTAGGCAGCCAATTTATAAATATAATTGTTTTGAATGTATCAATATAATGACTTTGAATTGAAATCTACATATATCACAAAGCTACCAATATTCAATGGCCAATTGTTTGTGCACATGTGAACCACTGTGCGCTGAAACATTCTCAATCCAGATACCAAAAGAGGCGAAAAGAAAAACGAAACGAAACGAAAATGGCAAAGGAAATGAACCAAGAAAAATTACAATTCTCGACTTTTTCTCGTTCTTGTTCTTCTTGTTGTTGCTGTTGGGGCGTCGACTGCGCCGTCGTCGTCGGCGTCGACTGCGAGTGCGACGCTGACTTCGACTTCGACTGGGGTTGGAATTGAGTTTTGGCGCCGACGACAGCGACGACGCCATTTTGTATGCAGGTGATTTGGCAAGCAACGCAGCTGTGTGTGTGAATGTAAGTATGTGAGTGTGTGCGAGTGAGTGAGTGTGAGTGTGTGTAAGTGTGTGTAATTTTTATCTGCCAACTTTTATCATTTTTTATTTTTATACCCATTTCGTTTGCCTTTGCACTAGCAGCAATCTCATAAAGCGCGTCAAGGTAAACTGCAGAAGGGAATACACACACTCCACACACACACACACACAAGAATTCACAAGCACGCACATACACATACACATGTGTGCGTGTACGTTGAAAGAAAAATTGCGTTCAACTTTGAATAAGTTTTCACGCAGCAGCCAAAGAAACGAGCCAAAGAAAAATAAAATAAGAGTTTTCCAAGGCTGCAAGGCTGCCTCAACCCCCAACCCCCACCCTATATATGAATGGCTCCAACCACAAGCGCCAACTCAACCCATCAACAACAAAGCAAACAGTAACAAAAACTGCTATTGTCATCGTTGTTGTTTTTGCTGTTGTTGCTGTCGCTTTTGCTGGTGGGGCAAACGCTTCAAGGTGATATATAAATGCGAGTATATGTACATATGTATGTGTGTATTATTACATACTATATTCTTAACTTTATGTATGTGTGCTAATTTATAACAGTTTTTATGTATTTATTGCATGTCACAATAATTGCTGGATATATACGCTTTAAGATTTAGGTATATCATCTGTTTTAACTAAATATTATATCTTCCTCCTTCTTCTCTAACAAATTTCTGAGCCTGCACCTTGGAATACATGTATATCTAATAAATTCATTTGAAATATCAACTCTTGGATGTCCAGTACCCAAATCATCGCAGTCGTTTTAAGCAGACGCCATAAATGCAAAAACTTTAAAAAACATAATATTTAAAATTAAAAATATATAAGTACGAGGCGACAAAAATACACTTTTATTAAATTTTTAGGGCTTTTATTCGGATTTTTATATTTTATAATAGCTCTTAGAACAAGTTTAAGAGAAAAAAGTAAAACTATCTAAATGCAACTTTTTATTTATAGAAATTAAAAAAAGAAATTGTGAATTTCTGTCTTTGTCAAACAAAAAATAAAAGACAGAGAAGGAGATCTTACATCTGATGGAAAGTCACACGCTTGCGAGAAAGTTTAATTCTTAATTTTGA
>JBAMBJ010000134.1:0-40983 GCA_037043495.1 Drosophila recens
AGTTTACTTAATCCTAGAATTGGCATTACAATTTGTTTAAAACTACATAATAACTTTAAAACATTAGATTTTAGATTCAAGACTCTAATAAAATCAGATGGGTCTTAAATTGAAATACATACTTCATTTGTGTTATTATTATTATTATTTCATTAAGTCTTTTTATAGAAATTGCTTAAATTATTTTAAAATTTAGAACATTTTGAATTCGCTAGTACCTACTATTAAACATATGATTAAAGTTTTGGCAATGAAATGAATCTTTCTTTTAGTTGGTTCATTAGTTACTTTTGTTATCAGTCTAATTTGAAATGTTATGTTAGTTCTAATTCGTTTGAATCACAACCACAGTCATATTATTATAATAATAAACTCAAAAATCTGTTTATAGGTACTCAGAACTTTTGTAATGCAATAAATTAGTTTTACCTTCTTGTTTGTATTGCACCAGTCAGAAATTTATATTCCAGATTCTAGATGTATTTTTCCGTCCCAAATTAGCACTTTTAAAATCAACCAGAAATTTAAATTTCTTTGTAAACAAACTAATTAATATTTATAAACAGCAAACAGTAAGAAAAAGAACCAGAACAAGAACTAGAGGCAAGATATATTCACAAATTGCAAAGTCACCTGCTTAGCGAAAGGCAAAAAGCAAAGGCAACTGACGACATGACGAATAAGCACTCAAAACGTCAACAAAAGAATATACATACTAATTTTGGCATAGTTTTTTTATAACTTTTATACCCAGTGAGTAATTTCAAACTGAAGTATTATGGCTGTCTGCGAATAAACGATAAGAATCCACTTCTAACGGATGGACAGACTCAGGGTATCTGCCAGTCGATCATTCTCGATAAGCATTCTCGTTGACTTGTTTTGCTAGTTTGTTTTTTTTTTTGTATTATTGTTTTGTTGTTTATTACTATTTTGCACTTTTTTTTTTGTATTTTTTCTTCTGTTTTTATTATTTGGTTTATTTTGTGCAAAAAAAAATGCAAATGATTTCTTTTATTTGGTTGCGAAATAAATTTTGAGCGTTATCACTCAATGCGATAAGCTAAGCAAGCATAACAAAAAACAACTTTAGTTTCTCAATCCGATGGGCTATATATTATATACTCTGGTTATAGACCTTTTAGACTAATCTATAAATAAAAATTAATTGTGGCGTCTTTCTGATTAAATTCACTTGTTTCTTATGTTTTGTCTTAAATATAATACGAGTACTATTTTACTTTATTAGATATTCATATTCAAATGGCACAAGTCCATCAATCATATGTAGATTCAACCAATCGGAGTTTACAATTTAGTTCCGCCTATGATTGCATTGGAATCTGGAATGCGGCATTGCATATTTAATTTGCATTAAAATTATGAGATATGCAGTTTTATTAGAATGCTCGACTATACAATTCCCTGGTTGTTTAGTACCCTAGCAATAACATTTTGAAATCAATCTTATGTTATTCAAATTCAAAAAAAATAAATGTTAAGAATTTTTATTAAATGAGCATACCATTATTATTATAATTATACCATACCATTAAATTATAATTATAATATGAAAATAAAATTTTAATTTAATTTAATATAAATCAGGGTATTAAACCTAAACGAATATCGGATTTAGTCACGGTTTTTTTTATATTCGCATTTAGGTTATCGGTTATGCTTATTTTTTATATAAAGGTTACGTAACGGTTAGCCGGCTTTTTAAATATTTCGGTTTCGAAATACCGGTATGATTTCGGTACACCAAAAAATACTAATGATATGTAAATTTCAAAACAAATATTCAATATTTTCAAAAATTTAGACTTTTTTATTGTGATCAATATATAAGTTAAATAGGGTCAGTAATATAAATTAAATTAAGTTTAAGTAAGAACGACAATTACACCATAACAGCATAATTAAATATTGTGCTTGAATAATTTTGGTCATAATTTTCGGTATCGGTAAATTGAATAAGTTTGGTTTCGATAAAGGTTTCATTTACGGTTACCAATTTCAATCAGTTAGGGCTTTCAGCTCAATAGTTCAATGGTTAGGGCTTTAATCCCTGGTACAAATTAAATATTGAGATTAAAAGAAAGTCTATTTCTAAGAGCTAAAATACATGTTTATAAAGCAAATTTTAAAATAAAAGTTTGGCCCAATTTTAATTATACTCCAATTTAAAAATGTTTGTCTGATATTTTTCATTCTTTTCGATAGTTTTAACTGGTATATTTTACAGTATTAATCTTTTACGTTTAGAATTAATTATATTTATGCACAATTAAATTACAAAAATATCTAATGCCCTGTTTTTGTACACTCTTCTCTCATTTTAGCTACTGTAAATCAACTGAGCAGTCGCCAAGTCGCGCCTGCGCCTCAGGCGCCCAACGAGGCAAAGAAAAGAGAGCAGAAAGTATAAATCTGTATCTGTTGGTGTTGTCGTCGCCATTCTTCAATCCTTCCCGTTCCTTCTCCCCGGTTTGATCTCCACACACGCGATACGCAATGACTGAGAATCAGGTGTATCCCATGTCATCGGAATTCTTTGACAGCGGCTCAAACAGCAGCAGCAATCCATTGAAGTACGAGCTGTATTCGCTGGGCAATGTGCCCACGTTGAGCATTAACACCGGCAACTACGGTGTTAGCAGCAGTTCATCGAGTGCCGTCAATACCAGCAGCAGCAACACCAACACATATACGTCCAATGTGATGCTGAGCACGACGGCAATTAGTATACCGCGCAGCAATAATCAAAATCAGAGCCATCATCATCACCATCATCATCATCCGTATCAGCAGTTGAGCGAGACGCCAACGTTGACGCCAACGCCACGACAGCAGCAGCATCATTTGCACATATTACCAAGCATGGCACAACAGCAGCAACAACAACAGTTGCAACACCAGCAACAACAACAGCAGCAGCAGCAGCAACAACAGCAACAGCAGCAGCAACAACAACACCACACACAAGCTCTGCAACTGGGCGAACTATCAGACTTTGGACTGGACGCGCTGGACGCTGCCTCATTATCGCCAACATTGCTGCAGGATGTCAGTCTGAGTGCCGCCTCCCCGCTCAGCTCCACGCTGTACAGCAGCGGTGGCAATGCTGCAGCTGCTGCTGCTGCCACAGCTGGCGGCAGCAACTACTATACACCGGATCTGAGTGCCAGCCTCGATTTGAATGCGGTGCACGAGCAATCACTGCTCCAGGAGGTGGTCAGCGGCAGTGCGCTGCTGTACGAGATGACCCCCAACTCGAACGCCATGTGGAGTGACATTAGCATCAGCAGCGCCATTGTTCACACCAAAAACGAGCCATTTAATCTAGATGATGACTACATCTTTCCCAATGATAAGGCCGAGATACAGGCCAATGATCTGACCGATTTGAATGGTGGCGATTTCCTGGATGTCATTGGCACCATTGAGGATCTGCTGCCAGCCGCGAATGTAACACAGAATGTCAACTTTTTGCTATCGCCGCAATCGCATTCATCCGATCATTTGGGTGGACCGCCGCTGGAGTTGCTGCAACAACAGCAGCAGCAACAGCAACAGCTGCAGCAACAACAGCAGGAGCAGCAGCAGCAACATCTGGAAACGCTGCTGAGCCAAAGCCAACAACAGCAACAGGATACTTATGAGCTGTTCCACAGCACACCAAATAAGCCGCCGCAGCTGAGCTCGAGCTTCTCGCCGGGCAGCCAGACATCGCAATCGCCATTGACACCGCCACCGCCGCCACACGCCAGTCGCTCGCAGTATCAGCTGGTGAAGTCGCGCAACATGCAGGAGCTGCTGAAGAAGGGCATTGCCATGTCCTCGCCACCGGATCGTCACTCGATGCTCAGTCAATCGGCCGCCCTCAGTCCGGGCGGCAGGAGCAGCGGCTTTGGCAGCATCAACAGCACACCTGGCGCCAGCAATGCCTCCAGTTCGGCTCAGAACCAGGTGGTCATCACAGCGGGTGCTGCGGGCAGTGTGCGCAAATCGTTTGGCTATCAGAGTGCCGTGGAGAGCTCACAATTGTCGCGTCTGTCGTCGTCGGCGCCAACGCATCTGGATCGGGAGCACATCTGGATGCGCCGGGAGCCACGACAGCATTTACTATCCACCGGCTCGCTGGCCGAGGCCGAGAGCTTCTCCTCGCTGAGCACTGGCAGCGTTCTGTCGCCGGATGGCATCGATTTCTCGCAAGACGATGACGACGATGCGTCCAGCGATAACAGCGACAACTATGATGACTTTAGCAGTGACAACGGTGCGTATCATTTAACATTTGTCCAGTTATTAGTAGCATACTTATTAATTAATAATTCAATTAGGCGGCTCTGGGGATGAGGATGAAACACGCACATCGACACCGAATCAATTGAGCAGCAGCAAGGGCAAGGAGCGCTTCTTCTGGCAATACAACGTGCAGGCCAAGGGGCCAAAGGGTAAACGTCTGGTCTTCCAATCGAAGCTCGAGGATCCCCATGTGCTCAACGAGGTCACCGATCCAGTCTTTAGTCCCACCTGCTCAGTGCGTGGCATCAAAGTGTATAAGGTAGGACACAATACAAATAGAAAGTTTTGATACCCTTTCAGAGTTATATATTCAATGTTCGACTTATCTTTTCTATGTCATCTCTATGACATAGTAATCTGAGTTAAATCAAACTTGGTCTGAAAGTACAAGACAATACCAAATACACAATCCTTAAGATTGGTTGAGATATCTCAAGATGCAGTAAAGATTTTTAGACAGAATCAGAAGTATATATTAACTTTTTAACTTTTATGGTAATTTTTACTTTATTTGCATGCTTAAATTATTGAACCAACTAATTTTGATTAATTGACTTTTGTTAATATTTTTTTGGTATTGAGTACCCCCAAATAACTTATACAACTAACAGTTTCAAATCTTTTGTAAACCCGAATTTATGGTTTCGAACATTTTCTTATCTTAATTTTTACCAGGGATTCAAAAAAGAGTTATGAGTCGGAAATAAATCAAGCAATAAAAAAATGACAGAGACATTAAAAAAATTGCACGTACGTTATTTTTGTAAGGACTATCCAAGAACAGGATACATTTTTATTTCCAATTTTTATTTTTTTTTATTATTTTTAACTCTTATTTTAAATTTGTATAATAAAAATTATATATAAAAGTTATTTTTCAATTTTTATTTAAAAGTTATATAACAACTCTTCCGGTTCAAAAGATATTTACATTAAATTTGTGTTTTACAACTTTTGTAATAAAAATTGAAAATAAAAGTTATTTACTATACAAATTGAAAATATGAGTAATTATCAACTTTTTTATTAAAATCAGGAAATTACTCTTATTTCATAACTTTTTTTATAATGCTTATATCCCTGATTTTCATTTACAAAATTTAACTTAAATGGCGTATACCTGAAATTTTTCTAATACCGACAAGGAATGCTGAACCAATCTTTAGAATATAGATACTCCTAGCTTTAAATGCTTTTTTAAATTTTATAAATTTGAATATAACATTTTAATTGTAATTTGTTAATCCCTTTTAAGTTAAAATATATGATTCAATGAAATTTCTTAGTATTTTTAATTATTCATACGAGATTTAATTTAAAGTGCCGTCGTTAATAAATTTGTTTTCAGGTATCTGCCACGCCTTAAAATTATATTACCTACTACAATTACTGAATATTATGATTATTATTGATCATTATCTAATTGTTTTTGTTGTTTTTTGTTTGTTCTTGCAGCACAGCGGCAAAGCGCGCAAGGGCGATGGCAACGACTTGACGCCAAATGCTCGCAAGCTGCACAACATCGGCAAGGAGCTGGACAAGCTGAGTCGCACCATTAATGACATGACGCCCGTTTCGGAGCTGCCCTTCAATGTGCGGCCCAAGTCGCGCAAGGAGAAGAACAAGCTCGCCTCGCGTGCCTGTCGGCTCAAGAAGAAGGCACAGCACGAGGCCAACAAAATCAAGCTGTTTGGCCTGGAGATTGAGCACAGTAAGTGGCATAAATAATGTTGATTAAATTGTATAACTAACATGGATTTATTTAATACTTTTTAGAGCGTCTGATGAACGGCATTGCCGAGTTGAAACAGGCACTGGCGCTCAAGCATCGCACAAAGAGCCAAGGCGAGTCCACCGAGGAGATGGATCTGCAAATCCAACGCATTTATTCAACGGCATCATGTGAGTTTATATTAAAATAAATATTTATTTCATATTAATTTATTTGTATTTACTTATTAACAGCTGGCATACGCATTGCGGGCGGCTCCACCGATTTTGTCAATAAGGTTTTGGAGAATATGCGCGGCGGAATGCCAAATGGAGGCCTCGAGGAGCTGCGCAAATCATCGTAGACCGCGACCAAGAAAACACAGCTATAACGAACCGCCCATCAAAACTACAATATGTTATTAGAGATCCACGCGCCCCAGCAAACAATTACTACCTGAAACGAAACGATTCAAGAAACCAGCAAATCAACAAACTTACCAAACAATCATTTTCGAAAATGTTCTGCTTGAGTGATAATCCTTATGATGATAACAGCAAGAGAGAAAGTAATGATAGAGAAAGTGAGAGAGAGAGAGAGATGTAACTGTGATTTAAGAGCCTGGCGTAGCATGCAACAGATATATGCCACATATGTAAAACTATGTGTAAAACTATTTTGTCAAGCGCTAAAAGAAATTCCCTGGCAAAACAACCGAAAACGAAACGAAACAAAATGTAAAGAAAGAGGCAACCACAAACATAAACAACATAAACAATAAGAAATACTAAAAAACTAAAATATATAACGTCATTTGTTTAGCTATTAAGAACATGTTATTAAGAAAGAAAGAATGCGTCTTTGATTAAGCTACCAGATATACCTGTTTACAACATAAGATTTTTGAATTGATTTGTTTCAACATTTGAATTGCGAGTACTATAAACTTAAACATATTAACGATATAACATATATATATTCAGGTGCGATTTAACTGTTTTCATTTTTGATGCTTCTTTATAAATATATAAAATATAAATTGGTTCAATGTTTTAGCACTAAGTTTTTAGAAATCCGATACAAACTGGAGAGCTTTTGTCATACATATATGTATATTATTATTATTAACATTATGTTTGTTGATTACCAAGGTTGTCAGTTTGTTTAAATTTCTGTTTGCGCCTAAGTTGAAAATATTAATTGTTTAATTCAAATATGAAAATGAAAATGCATAATCAATGTGAAATGTTATGCTGTATATGAATGTGTATTTTTAATTATACTTATACTACAATATATATAAATGTTATATATACATTTATATATGTATATTTATGTATGCATGGTGATATAATTTTACTTGTCTTTTGTATGCTTTAATTTTGTTAATTTAAAACCAATTTGCTCGCGAATGCTTATAGGTTTTGACCATTTTAACTTTTAAGTTTTCTTATATCTTTATCATATTTTACGTTTTTCATATGAAAATACCTTCAATATATATAAAATACCTACATATTAATCATAAATTAATAGCTTTAAGAAACACGCGAAAAAATTCAAAAATTCAAATCCTAAATTACTTTGGTTTCTTAAGTTTAGTTACGGGTCGCTCTTTGAAATGCATACAAATAAGTTTCAAAATACAAAACACCAAAAAACCAAAAAAAACAAAAAAAAACTACAACTTAACACCCTTTGAGTTTTATTATTATTATGTTCACCTGCTTTTTATTCTATGTTTTATTATGATTATGATTATTTTGATGATGATTATTTGCTCAGCCTCGTTGCTAATTTTGTGATATTTGTATTGAGTTATTTGTGTTCTAGGGACCTCGTATCTGTATCTGAGTGTGAGTGTGATTTTGATTTGGGTTCTATTTGTAGCCTTATAACTGCTATTTGTTGCGCAACAAGTTGTGTTCAGCTACCAGATACCATTCAAAACATTCAAAAAGCCGTTCAGTTTTCGCTTTAAAACATTTTGCGGTTCGGTTCGGTTCGTTTCTTGTTTTTTTGTTTTGCTAATCATTGATAAATGAGAACGAAAATACAAATATAAAGTGATTCAAGTTAAAAACTTAGGACTTAGGCACTCGTATCACCTAAAAAGTTGAGCACGTGACGAAACAAATTGTACTAGCTGTTAGTTTAGGACCTACAAAACAAGGGTAAAAGCTATCAAATTAAAATGTAATTATAAAATTATGAATTAATTAACAAATAACAAATTGGCCATCAGTTTTGTTTAGGGTTTTCAAATAAATGTTTTAGGAGCTTGTAATCCATAAGTGATATGAATATAAATTCAAATTTATACATTTACATATACTATACATATACACCGACACCTACACATAGTACAGTATGTCAAGTAATTGTTTTGACAAACTGAAATAATTCACATATTTTAATTTGCAAAAATTAAACAATTTTTTTGTTGACTCTTAAAATAATTTGCACTGTGCTTAACTATTTTTTTTTTAAGAAAAACAAATATGTGATTATTTTATCAATAGAATTTCTTCACATACTGTACATTAGAGTGGGTCAATTTTTTCGATTTTAAGCGGTTGTCAAAATCGCAATCTACGACGAATTCTAAGAAGATTTGCCCAAGAAACCATGGGTCTAAAGTCAAAATCGAGCTTCCGATTTTTAACGAGAAATTATGATAATTTTTTACTTTTCATACGATTTCCCATATTTCGCGCTAAAAATCGGAAGCTCGATTTTGACTTTAGACCCATGGTTTCTTGGGCAAATCTTCTTAGAATTCGTCGTAGATTACGATTTTGACAACCGCTTAAAATTGAAAAAAAATTATTTTTGCTCCATACAAATTGACCCACTCTACTGTACATACAATAAGTACAAGCGACAGAAATGTTTGGAATTAAGAACTGCTATACATACAAAATAAAGTATGTTTTTTTTTAAACAGTTTTGACATAAAAAGTACATGTTTTTTTTTAAGACAGTTGAAATACAATGGATTTTGTTTTATAGGCAACTATAAAAAAAAATAAAAATAAATTGTGAATTTTGTAATTTGTCAAAACAGTTAATTGACCAACTGTTGTATATTTTAGTAGGAAGCAGAAGATAGTTGCTTAGATTAAGGATTAAGGGATTGCCTTTGTCAAACTGCAATTATGCATATTAAGTGTGAGGCGGCATTGAAGTAAGCACGACAGTTCCTCAGTGTTTAATTTGTTATAAATATGTGTAATATGTAATGATTACCACAACTACATTGTAACGAACATGAATACGAATACGAAATAGAAATACAAAATTAAACATACATAATAAATGCTATGGTTAATGTATTGTAAATGTGTGCTTTAATTAAATGTGCTTCATATTTACTTTTTATATAGAATATCGAATGTCGATATCGATACCAAAACAAAGGATAAACTACCTCAAAGCTAATACAAGTTTCATATTCAATAAATAATTATTTAGGAGCAAAAACAAAAATAAAAATTTACATAATGTTCGTACAGCTTACAAAATTGGTCAAAATATTAAGAATTAACTGAATAAAATTACTGTGGGATCTAATAATATATACAAAACTTAAATTTATACATATACATACATATGTAAAAATAAAACAAAAGCCTGATTCATATTCATGTGTCCATTTTATTAAACTTTATGTATTTTCAATTATCTATTGGGTATGAAAATAAAGCATACCAATAATTATGCGAAGCACTGTATATCCTGCAAAATGTAGTCTCCTCGATTCCAAGCCAGAAGTTTATTGAATTACATTATGTATCTGTAAACTTCGCAGTGCAAGGTTATCTGATAACCAAACAATTTATGTGGTGTCCAACAAAAATTATGAATTCTAATATTAAATAACTGTGTTGAAAATTTCAAATTGTGTATGCCTCTCAAGGCATTGGAAGAGAAAACATAATTATTATGTTTAAAATGAAGAGAACAACAAGAATATAATTAACATAGAATATAAACTATTTAACTATTCACTGTACAATTTAGGAATACACACAAACATACAAACATATAACATTTATGCATGCCAACCAACGAACAATGTGTCAGTACATGCACAATACATTAAAACTACATTAAAAAAAAAATCCATACCAGAATTTAATATAAAATAAATGGCGAAAGCAACAAGAAAAATGTTTGAATTTGGTTTAGCAAAAAAATGTGGAACGCTTCACGATTTTGCGTGTCATCCTTGCGCAGGGGCCATGCTAATCTTCTCTGTATCGTTCCAATTTTAGTATATGTTCTGCCGAAGCAAGAACAAGTTATGGCTGATATTCGCGCTATATAAATGACGGTGTGGTGGAATAACAACTTGGGAATTATAAGAAAGTCAGCCAAACACACTTGGCCATCTGTCGACTATTTCACATACTAAATAAACGAGCTGCAAAATACAGTCGCTAAGTGACCGCAGCGCTTTTGTTTCGTGACACAAATATCGATACCTTCATCGTTCAAGCTATCGATGGGCGGCACCATTGTGAAACATAAAAACGCCACCTATAGTTTTGATTTAAAAGTTGTGTTGTGTTGCGTTCACGGTTGCCACAATTAAAGTGCCTTCAGACGAGGATTTATCACCGACAGTTTTTTTACCGTCGGTGAATGTTGCCATTCACACTATTCGCATCGGTGTTCACACCAAAATCCCGTCGGTTTTATTTTCACGGAAGCTGGTCACACTCAACACAATTTTTGTTCGCGCACACTTTATTTTTGCCGTAAAGCGCCAAAAAATACCAAAAAAGTGCAATGTTAACGTATTGATGTTATTGGCACGGTTCCACCGACGAAAAAAACCGATGGAATAGAACGTGTTCTATTTCCATCGGTGAGCGTCAGTTTTTCACCGACACTTTAAAATTTTGTGTGTTTACACGACACCGACAGTTTTTTGACAAAAAGTGTCGGTTAAAAAATCCTCGTCTGAAAGCACTTTTAACGTTTTTGCTCTTTTTTCCTTTTGGCGCAATGGCACTTTTTTTCGAATTGGCTCTTTTCATCAGTTTTATTTGTATAGTACATATTTATTTTTATTTAATTATATAGTCACTATATAATAAAATAGTATTTACTTATTTAAATGCAAAAATAACATTATCTGCAAAATAAAGTTTTGGCTCTTTTTAAGTGAATTTGGCTCATTTTTTGTTGTTTTTTTTTTTGCTTAATCTGATTTTTTTCAGTGGTAAACGTGGTTGCGTTTGCTGAAATAAATAAAAACAGAACAATTTTGCCATGTCCAGAAACCTGCTAAAATAATAAATCATAAGGAATATTTGAAGAAAAATCCTTTATTATTTGTTTTTTTTTAATGAAATCGTAGCTTAATTATTTTCAAAATTATTCAAACTCGCTGCTTTCGCAATATCGTACGTTCCAAATCTCGTACCTTTTGCTTTTTAGACGGCGCGAAAGATGGAGCCTGCACACTGTCCTCAATTTCGTTATTATTCGAAGTGAAAGGTGTGTCAAAATTATATTTGTCATTTGAATTAGCCAACTGCTTTCGAAATGTGGCTGCGCTGTTTGAAATACGTGCCTTTGGGTGCGTCGGAGGCAGCCAAGAAACTTTACGAGTTGACGAATTGTAGAAATAGTAGTGTCCACATCCACTGTCATACGTCTCCTTCCAGTCTCCACTTAGTGGATACTTACGAATTAATCGCTTGTAGCGTCGTAGATACTTTTCATTGGGCTTTGCATGGCCAGTTGGCCACCTATTTACACAGTACAGTGTGCACGAGTGGTAAATATTATATTTGTTGGGGCAGAATTTAAATCCATGATGCGACTCCGTAACTCCGATGCGTTCCTTTATTCTGTCAGGCCAAAAGTGTTCATTGCTGGCTGTAGTATGCTTGGTAGTAGTAGTTTCATTTTCATTATTTGCATATGAATTATTTTTCTCGTCCTCATCATAATTTTCGGCAATAATTTCTTCGATTGCTTCGGATTGGGACGCTTGAGCTAAAATACAAAATAGGATTTAAAAATCATCATTGTGCTGTATTGGATTTATCAATTATACCCTTTTGTTTATTAAGTAGTCCTCGGGACGCCAATCGTTGCAATAATGTGGGTGGTAAGCTCATTATACAAATATTCTAGGTTTTCTTTGCGTGTCCAAATAATTTTACGCAAAATATTGTGGAATCGCAACAGTGTGACCGTATCTTGAATACAAAATAATCACATATGTTTTTATTAGTGACGACCAGTGTTGCCCATTTAGCTATTTTCCCTACAGATTTAGTGGGTTGCAGCTGGCAAATGCGGAATAAATTGTAAAACAGCGGGTAGAGGAAATTTTAGCTACTTCAAAAAAAATTTTAGCTTTTTGAAAACTTCTGGTAAGTTCATGTATTTTTATGCTTTACGATGCCACACTTAAATACTTTGTAGTATTTTTTCCATTTGAATGGCTAAAAAAATCTTGAAGCCAAAAGAGCATTAAGCACTTTTTGTGTGAAAAGTAGAAAAAGGGGTTAAAATAGTTGTTTTCAAAAATTCATAAAAGATACTAGCCAAAAATTCATAAAAGATACTAGATACTAGATATAAAAGATGCAGTCACTCTTTGAAGAATTTTTTTGCATCAAAATATTTTTTATTTGAAACCGAGGAAAAAGTTGAAAATTTTCAATGGGTACTTAATGGGTTAATTAAATTTTGCATCATTTAAACGGAATCTAAATAACCTTTCCATTGATGCCAATATGTTAACGATAACAGGGCAAATTAGCCCGCAAATCTCAAAATGCCAATATATATGTTCGCCAGTGTAAGTCTTCTCCACCTTCTTTAGCACAGACGAACAAAAAACCGTTTGTTGAATCTTTTTCAGTGAAAACAAGATGCGGCATTATGTTTATATATTGCCACACATTCATTTGTCAGCCCAATTAACCATTTGGGATTGTTGTGCAGGACCAAAAACACTGGATTAAATCAACAAAAATTTCGTTTCTTTACTATAGCGTTTTTTTAGCTATCAACAAATTTTTTTAGCTATTTTTAGCTTTTTCCAAATGCTATTTTGGCTTTTTCATGGACCCGAAGAGTTGGCAACACTGGTGACGACACTTAAATAAAACGATGGGAAATTTCACTTATTTAAGTCATCGATTAAATATCGAACCTCAATATTTCGATATAAATCATTTTTTTATCGTGGAAGCAATTCACGTGCGCGTGTTAAAGAAATAACATAAATAACAAAAATTAAATATGTTGAGAAAGCAGGCAAGACAGCGAAGAGAATATTTGTACACGAAGGCTGTAAATGAGCGTATCTTGACAAAGAAAAAGAATGCGGCGGCTATAACAGAAAAAATACAGCAAAACAAGACGCTGAACTCTAAAAGCATTGCAAATGGAATTAAAGTCTACGATTCTCTTAAATTCTATGGTGGTATGCATTGAACAATCAAAATAACTTACTGCTATTGCTTCAAGTGTGTATTTCATTGCAGAGGGCAATGGCAGCTCGACTACCATTGATGAATATCAGTTTGCTGGCGCCCAGGATCCCAAAATCATGTTAACAACGTCGCATGAACCGTCGTCACGCCTGAAAATGTTTATGAAAGAACTCCGATTGATATTTCCCAACGCCCAGCAAATGAACAGAGGAAAGTATCAAATAAACACACTGATGCAAGCCTGTCGCGCGAATAATGTCACTGACTTTATCATTGTCCACGAGCATCGAGGCATTCCCGACAGTCTTATCATTTGCCATTTACCGTTTGGACCAACTGCATTCTTCAATATATCCGACGTTGTAATGCGCCACGATATTCCTGACATTGGACCGATGAGTGAACAGAAACCGCACCTGATCTTCAGCAACTTTAAAAGTAACATCGCCTTAAGAACCGTAAATATTTTGAAACACTTGTTCCCAGTGCCAAAGGAAAAAGCCGAAAGAGTTATCACGTTTGTCAACAATGATGATAGAATATTATTTAGACATCATCAGTACAAATACGTTAACAAGGAAATAACCTTAACGGAAATCGGGCCTAGATTTCAGCTTAAGCTGTATCAAATTAAGCTGGGAACATTGGAGAACATTAAGGCATGTGACACTGAATGGGTTAATCGGCCGTATCTGAATACAAATATCAAAAATCTTGCTTTCTCGAATGAAAATGTCTTCAGTAATAAACCAAAAGTGTCTTCGTAGACCTTGAAACAAATGTATGATGACTTTTAATAAGAAACTAACGTTATTTATACGTTATTAAAGCAGATAAGATTTAAAAAATAATCAATGTGTAAACAGTTTTCAATAAGTTAATAATTTAATTTCTTTTAGCAACGTTTAACTAAGAACACAAACAAGTATTTTCTAAATTGGATTTAATCCAGGGAATGAATTTGCTAATGCGAGTGTAAACACCAGGATATCCCTCGCGTCCGCATCCGACTCCCCAGGACACAACGCCAACTATAAAGTATTTGACTCCATTTGACAACAGAAGAGGTCCTCCACTATCGCCTTGACACGAGTCCATGCGTGGCCGGCCAGCACACAGCATACTCGTTGTTATTCGCGTGCTTTTATACTTTTGATTTCGACACTCTGCAAGAGACATGATCGGAACTTTAACTTGATTAACAATAGAGGGCAGTTCCCCTCCCTCTGAGGTACGACCCCAACCAACGACGGTCCCAATGCGACCTAAAAAAAAAAGGAAAACAAACAATTATATACAGATGAACGGATTTTTTGTGCGTAATAAATACCTGCAGGATCGTAGTTATATCGAGGAAGACATATTGGTTTAATAATTTTAGAAAATACTATAGGTTTTCTTAGCCTTAATAACGCAATATCGTTGTTGTAGGTATCCGGGTCAAAGTTCTTATGCTTTATAACAGCAGTTACGGCTCTTTGAATCGCTTGAGATTCCGATGTTATTTCCTGATCATGATCTCCAAATATTATTCGGATTTTGGATCTGCGCAACTTTTTGATGCAATGTGCGGCAGATAGAACATAGTCTTTAGTTAGCAATGATCCTCCACAATGAAATTTCCCATCGTATATTATTCGAGCCATCCATGGATATTGATTCACTCCTGTTGGTTTACCGCCGACAATTCTTATTTCTTCATTCGAAAATCCGCAATCTACAAATATTCAACATTAAAAGGTAAATATTGTATGTATGTGTCAACTATATCAAGAGTACAGGGTATCTTATAGTCTCGACTGCTGAGTTCTTGTTAAACATGTTCTCATTTAAATTGAGGCTAAAGTTCATAAAATAAAGTTAACTAGTTCGTCTGACTGGTTTATTCGTATGTTGATTTTTATGGCCACAGAACATTATTCTACTTTAATATTTATAGGTATAACAACCTACATATAATAATTAAGTATTTCACTCACCACAATCACAGTTGGAAAGATTGTTATTTTCAACATATTCGGGCTCATCTTCGGATTCAAACCCAAAGGCATTTGATACTCCGGAACTTATTCGGAATATAGTATCGAAGAGAAATTTACTGGTTCTCCGCGAACTTGAACTTACACTGTAAACGGAATTATTACTTTGGAATATATTATATCTGATAAGCTGCTCGGTACTTGTGACACTTTTATCAATAGTCAACATTAGAATTACTATGCAACATATAATATTCATTGTTATAATTTAGTAAACATTGTTTTTTACGATCGATAACCACCTGATTTTAATATATTTGTACTTAATAAATATTAGTTAAATATTTTAAAATGTAAATAGTGTCACCTAAAATATGCTATAAAATGTGTTACTACGGGAACGTAGAGTACAAACCAATTAAAAATATAGTTGTTGTTCGAGAGTTTAGCAAAGAGTTTGAGATATAAACAGAGGGGTATTACCAATCTTTTTATTTTTATTTGTGTTGAATACGTAACTATCCACTTTTTGTATGAAAAAGAGGAATAAGGGGTTAAAATAGTCAATTTTATTAATTTTCAAATAGTTGTAAAAAATACTAGCGAAGAGATTATTAAAAAAATTTTGCAGTCACTCTTAGAATTGTTTGAAAAATTTTCAATGGTACCTAATGGGTTTAAGAAATTTTTGTATAATTCAAACGGAATTTATATGAATGGAAAATTAATTTAAGAAACCTGTATCAAAACTTATTTATTATACAAAAATTTGACAAAGTTTGGGGTATGAAGACTTTATTGGCACAGTGTATATTAATTCGATATCGTCACACTTATCCTTTTATGTTCATCGATAACGAAATGCATATCGAATCTCTCATTTGTTTCCGTGATTTTGAAGTGGCTGGTTGTGCAGCGAGCAAAATACATATATTACAAATGAGTATACAAATAATATTAATTGATTGGCGTATTACTTATTTTAATCACTAGGAAAGAACAGTCTCACCGGTCCACTGACAGGACATTGTAGACTGGTCACATATTTAAATTGGGAATTGTAAGTAGTGGAACCTGTCGTTTCTGCAACTGCGAGAAGGAATCCTCAATGCATACTCAAGTAGAATGCACTGCTCTACTTGAGTATGCATTGATATCCTCTCGCAGTTGCAGTTGATGTAGTCTTCTAGGGAAATATGTCCTACCAATTGAAGATATAGCAGATCTTAGCGCGACCAAAATCATCGACTTCGTGCGGGAGATTGGGTTGATGGATGAGCTATAGGGTCAGAAGGGGCACAATAGATCCAAAAGGGTCGCAGTGCAGTAATAATAATAATACTTATTTAAATACAAAATAGTACATTTTACAACAATTTGATGTTTAATACTAATAATCTGATTCTCAGAAATTTGACATATTATTATTGTTATAATTATGGCGGTGGTGGTGTGGGTGGTCGCGGAGGTGTGTTTGGTGGTGGTGGAGGTGTGGTGGGTGGCTCTCGTCGCCGACGCTCTCGCTCTTCATCATCGGAAATATCAGGTGAGGTAGGCCTTGTAGTTTCTGAACCTGAGCGCTCGTCTACAATATCGTCTTTATATCGTGTCCATTTAATAAGCGTTTCCGGTGATCTATAGAGAAACAGGAGTTTACCATACAAGTCTTCTTCCAAGCGATACTCTTTAGTCTCCCGCACCAAATAGATGTCATTGCATAATTTCAGTATTCGATCTACGAAGGGCAAATCTTCAAACATTATTCGTCGATGATTGTTGGCTATAAGGGATCGAATAACTCGGGAGACCACATAAACACATGTGGTGTAAAGACCAATAATCCTAAATAGAAAAATAAATTATCGTATTCGATAATGATAAAGAAGTTAGATTATAATGTCTATATGGGAATATACTGAATACTATAGGTTTACCCAGTTTTTTCAAGAAAACTCATAGCTGAGGGAAATGATTTTTCATTGAAAATATAGAAAACGATGCCACTATTGCAATCACTTTGTGGTAGATTAGAGAGAATATTTCTATAGTACTTGTCTACGCAAAAGTCATGCATTTCCCACCATATATTTTCCTTTTCTTGTTTCTTTTGCAGTATTATGGGGCGGTTGTTTTTACCTGTTGAATGCATAAATATTATTGTTAAATCTCTTTCAAATTCATATTCACGTTTTCGAACCTTCAAAGTCTTTAATATATTGAACCAACACTTCATTCTTCTGAACAGTTACAAATTTCGGGAGGATATCTGGCACTATTACTTTGGCTTTGCTATCATCATCGGACAAAGTTTTGATAAGCATTTCGCGGGTCAACTCCTTGTTCTTCGTCAGAGAGTACTTGGTTTCGTGCGCTAAAGACTGCGAAATGCCGCCAGAATTGAAGGACAATCGAAGCCGAATATCAATTGTTTTGTCTACAAATATTTGCTTAAATTAATGTAATTGAATTTTGAATTAGTTATGTTACGAGTACGTACCTGATTTTAAATCTGCTAATAAACGCTCTTTATCAGGTGGCGACATATTCCATAATGTCACCGAGTTGGCATCAAACTTTGCAGATGTAACATCGACGGAGCCATAAAACGCAATATGATCAGTCGCATAAACGTCGTGACTGAAACTATTTACAAGATCCTTATAGTCCTTTTTGGTAAACTGACGTACCGAGTCGCTTTGGGACACATAAATGGGCTCATATTGTCCAATTCTAAGCGAAATTTCCGCTGCGCGGGGAACATTTGCCTTGCCAACAGTTCCCACTAGAGCATAAAGAAATAGCGGACTCCATATGAGTGCTATCAATATGAATATGATCGTGCCACCTATTAAACACTTGGCATAAAATGCTTTTGGCTCTCCTCGCATAACCGGAAAATCGGCATCCATTTGCCTGTAGCAGCGTACAGTGAATACGGATTGAAATATATCTTCCATTTTAATCCATTCCATAACCGTGAGCGTTGTATTAATGCACAGCCAGTCGAGAAGGGTCCGAAGTATATAGAGAAATGGTATTTCCAAATATCTAAAAAAATATTTATTTTAGACTTAAAATCTTTGTTGTAAAAGAGTAATTTCTGCTGAGTAAATGAGTGGAAGCCGATGAATAAGTGTATTATAATTTCAATTGTGTGTCTTACACTTTGAAGGCGACGTAGTTAACCATTGAATAGCTTTTCGTAAAGACATTGCCCAAAATACGTTTCGGGTAGCCACAACGGATCTGATAGGCTGACAACAGCATATGCAGACACTTAATCAGATAGAAGATAACCGGTGCAGTTGATCCAAAACTATGCGAAGTAACATATGGCACGGCAAAGAACATCCAAATGTGAATTCCAACCACAGTTAAAAAGTGAAAGACTATCTTCGCCATCATCGCCTTTCGCAAGTAAATCGCACGTTCCGCAACAATAGTAGCAAACTGGATAAAGAGCATTAATAGGAAATTTAAGGGCACCCTATTGCCCTGTATATACGTCTCTAGAACACTTGTGGTATATTTGCGACGATACTAAAAAAAAATAAAGTAGAAAGCAACTAATAAAAATTCTCCAAAAATTTCCCAATGTCGAATGCGACGTTCGTACGCATTCATTGTGAAAAAAAAACAAGCCAAAGCATTATTTTATTTTAACAAAATGTGAAACTTATAGCTCTTGATTAGCACTATAATTGGTGCTATGGTTGATGTTGGGCAATTGTTCGTTTTCAAGATAATTTAAAAAAACCAAGGCATTCGTGCGCGACTCAAACAGAAGTCGCTTTTTCGGCGACCAGTTCTAACACTGATGTAATACATTGATTTATATTAAAAATGTTTCTTATTTGATTTAAAATTATCAAGTATTTTATTTCATTTTAATCAGTGTCGCACCCGATTTATGCATATTAATGTTATTTTTGACTCTTTTTTTTTTAAATATAAAACAGCTTGAAAACTTTGTTTTTAATAAATTTTTTTATATATTTGACCAGGGAAATGCGCTGTAATCGCCAAAAAGTTTATAGTGGAAAAAACTACTTTCATATTTTCATGAAACATTATTTCTTTAGGAACAAAACGGCCAAGGAATCAAATGTAGGATTGGTATGCTCAATCTAGAATAGCGTGTGTTGCTTAAAAAAATAGCTTGAATACATACTTCACAAGATGTGAATTTTTCATAAATTTAAATTGTCCATATTCAAATTAATTTTTCAAGATACTTTTTCCTAAGCTAAAATTATTGTTTAGGGTTTTCAATCATTTTTATCCTACTCATAGCTTCTTTTCGCTAAGAGCCTTACTTGACACTTTTACTTTTCTTTTTGAATATAGTCTTTTTAAATTACACGTTTATACAACACACAAAAAAGGTCTTTTCAAATTTAAATATAAAAAAGGTTAGCAAGAACATACTAGTTATAGCAGAGAAATTCACATTTTGCTCGCACCTTTTTGAATTAGGGAAAAAATAGAAATAATTCTTCGACATTTAGCCGATCATTTTGAAATTAAATTTCAAGGATCTTTGCCGAATCAGAATTTCGAGACATACCACAAACTTGGGGTATCCGAATAGCAGTACAAAGAAATTAATAAAATCGCAGAGGAATAACAACGTATAAACATCAGTTGACAGTCGTGCTTTGTGGAGCAAGGCTACAAAGAATTTCTTGATGCCTGATAAAATACCACCCTTCTGCCTGTAGACAAAGTAATTATTTTATTTGTTAAATTATACACACGTATTACAACTTACTCTAAACTTTTCATAGTTGTACGATAATACTCCGACTCAATGTTTTCGTAAACATATTTATTCTCAATGCCGGGTCGCAGCAAGTCGTTCATGTCACGTTCGAATTGAGAGCTTTCAGCACGTTTGTTCATATTTTCTTTAAGATCACTTCCAGACTCTTGCCTTGAATAAAAAGTAAATTGCATTTATAAAGATTCAAGAGAAATAAAGATAATATATTTATACCTTAATCGATTGAAAACATCATGAGGTCGCTCTTTATTACCTTCAAGAACCAAATTAAATAGTATGTAGGTTTTTTGTATACAAAGTACTTACGAGATCTCTTCATTGATAATGGATTCGTACCCGATCTTGGTATATTCCAGATGCCCTGTTTCTTTAACATATAGCGATGCCAGATGAGAACAACCAAAAGCAGAAGATCATAGACCGCCTTGCCATGCTTTATGAACAGCTCGAAGTCCAAAGTCTTTGCAATTTTGATCAACCTCTGGTCAAGCACGATTTTCTGATGCATAATACACTTTATGAAAATCATTCCCAGGGTGTAAGTGATGAGGGTGACCCAGAAAGTCTTTGTTGGACGAGGCAGTGTAAGAGCACCCCAGTAAAGGACGAGGAATGGCATTGGCAATGAGATTATAGAAGAGTTGGCTACCTGATTGATGAACACTGCCAAATAGCTGATGACCTCCGAATTGGCAATAATCGCATACCACATTGATATCAACATTTGTACAAAGTCATTATGGTCTTGTGTGATGAAATCGGCATCCTTATCAACAAGATTAACTTCCGTCGATTCCTTAGGCGGAGCATTGATGGAATCAATCTGTTTGCTACAATATCGATTAAAAAAGATAGCATTAAATGAAGGAGTATAAGAGGCATCTCACTCGTAAAGCGATTGATTCAGAAAGCTGAACATCGCCGCAGTATTGACCATTCCTAGTCGATTCATTGTACTTATGTCTTGCAACGTCTTCTTCTCGGCCGACAGAACTTTGTGAACGAATCGAAAATTGCGGGATAACCGATTCAATCGCAATGTCACTAGAATTATTAGTTCAGTCGTTAGTTTAACTATCGGATTGGTTTCAAAGTCAATATCCGAATCGGAGCTATATTCGCTTGGACTTTTGTTTTGTGCTTTTTTATTCTTGGCCTGTAAATAAGTAAACTATAGTGCTAAGCCATTATTTTATAATCGGTCTTCGCTAGGGGCTTACTGATAAAAGCATTTGGCGTGTGCGCATATCCTCTTTATCCAAGAAATCATACTCTTCATTCAAGATCGGCTCGTCGCCATCATCTTGATCGTCGAACATATAATAATCTCCGGATCGCACTGCATGAGGATGCAGACGCAAATCGCGACGCTTCAACGGTGACGAACGTGCAAAATTCAAGTTCCTTAATGTTGTCGATGTGATTGGAAGAATCTGAGGCGTAGATTCGTTTTTCTCATCCTCTTGGGATTGTGTCTGGTCATGGGGGACGGCAGATGGAACTCTTGTCATCGCCCGTACCCCTGAAAGAAAGCCATATAAGTTAATATCACCTTTAGCAAACCCTCTTACTTTTATAGTTTTTCACGTTATTGGCCTTGATAATCTCCATTTTGGTCTTGACGCTTTTCAGCATATTGGTTTCGTACTCTCGTCTATCGTAGATTTGCTTATAATGCAAATTCTCAATAATTATAGCACCACTGCGAAATAATCTTCAAGTCATAAGGTCGATCATATGGGATGGTGTTCTTACCGTGACGCCAGAACCGTGTTCGCCTGAGTGTCACTTATAATGTGACAGAAGTAGTAGGATCGAAAAATACGGCTTTGAAAGATGATAAAGGCAAAGATGATCGCGTGCCAGGTCAAGATATTCTGGAAAATTAAGCTGTTGGGACCATAATGATAGCCGTTCTGCTCTTCTGGTTGCTTGTCAATGTCAAGATCCGGAAGGGATTTATTGTACTCCATAACTGCAAACAAACTCTGATAATCCTGCTTGTGCTTGATATCAAGCACATTCGCAAACACAATAATGCAGACTTTGATCACAATATTAAAAACATTAAAGGCAATTAGAATGTTCCAGCGACAAATTATGTAATGAATGTTTTGTAAATAAACTTCGGATCCTTGAAGTAGAAATACCAACGCAAATATCAAGTATCCCAAGGATAGCATATCCATACTGCATACACCACCCAAAAATACAATCGCCAGTGTTACCCAGAGAAAGCTACAGAATACAATTGTCTTAAATACATCTGAATAGTTTCGCACGAAAGAGCAAAAGTCATGAGTCGGATTCTTGAAGTAAACATGGCCCAGTTTCGCAATATTGTGAACAATGTTTCTGTTATCACCTCCAGGGTATGCGAGATTATTCATTTGACGGACTTCCGCCTTGAATGCCTTGCGTTGACGAGAGATAAACAGAAGCACAATGAAATCCAGCAATAGTTTTGACTTGGTTGGATCTTCTAAGAGTTCTTCAAATGGGTGATTATGTGTAGAGCCTTGTGGTACTTTGGCTGAACCTATAACAATTCAACAAAATTTCTTATTAATACGGCTTTACAGCCGGCTCAATTTTAAATTTAATGTTTTTCTAAAATTTCTAAAATAATTGCCACCTATTCATCTTTTTTATGATAGAAAGCTAGTCTGGAAAAATCTAAAAATTTCGTTCTATCTTAAGTAAACATTCCATTTTATAGCAGGAAGATCAGTTAAGAATTTTGGTCAATTTGCTCAAAAACTCCAAACCGTTTTGTTTTGCAAGATGGCGTCAAAATGTCGACTTCTTCATCGTCGACGAGTAACAAAAAACGTAGGAAATACAAGCAAAGGCGAAGCGCTGAACACATATCTTTACGACCCTGCCGGAGTAAATAGCAGTTGTTGCAACATTCTTCTGTCTCCGTATTAGATTTTAATATTTATGGATACAACTACAGTCGAACTTTCCTAACTCGAATCACCACTATCCGAGAAAAAGTTCGAGTTAGGGAGACTTCGAGTTAGGGAAGTTCGATTTAGGGAAGTTCGACTGTAATATGATATATATTAAAAATACGTTAACTTAAGAATACTTACCAAGGCATAAGTTAGGGGGAAATTGTATAACATACACGTATTGTACAAATATTGAAAGTACAAAATATAGCTGAAAAATATACCAAATGCGAGCACATTGCAAACGCTTCAGGCACAGGAGGAGTATCAGCCAGAGCACATATGTTACCGCCAGAACATCACGTCTATGGGCAATTGATGCAACCAGTGCTATTAGGGTTATCTCTAATCCAAACTTGAAGTATCCGTAGTTGAGAAGATATTTTAACAGGCAGGAGAAATTCCGTTCGGCATCCTGTCGAGATGTTTGGGGAAAGAGAATCGTACGATCCCTTATTTCGCCCATTGAATAGCGTATTAGATGATCCCGTAGTTTTACAACTGCGTGCAATGTCGTCACGATCATATAGACAATGTATGGTGCCAAATAGCGTAATAATGATCCCCAGGTCTGATCAGTTTTACGTAGACCCATCCAATATGCGAAATTGACAGTGCTATTATTCTGAAAGATATAAAGAACTGGTTATCCATTCATTTGTTGAAAGATATGTAAATGTAAGCTTACGCATGTATGGTCGTAATGCGATTCATTTAAATAATTTATTTGGTATATCATTTTCATCAGTATAAGCACAGATATCCAAAACGAGACGATGCGAAAAATGACCCGTCGAAAAAGGCGATTCACACAGACACTGATCAATGCCAATATGACAAGCCAAAGATTAAAGCAGCATATCTCCGAAATGGCACACACGAAGGTGAAAATGGCAACAGCTTTGATCATGTGCATTTCTAGAAAGCGCCAAGCAACCAGTTTGCTGGGACGGATCCAGCGGTAAAGCGTTGCGCGTATTCTCTTGTAGCTTAATGCGAATATCGTTCGCCACGATTGTGGGCGTGAAGCGAGAATCTTACGCTGAGTAAACCCCACTCGAGTAAAAGCCCTTCTCTTGTGGATTGAAACTGGGTGAAGGACCGCCCTTATGAATCGACGGTGAAAATAATGCAGTTGAATCACCGTGAAAATAATTGTTAGTGTCGGAACGAGCAGGTGTAGAAACAATTCCTTGGTCTGATAGCGCCGTAAGCCGATATCAGTTTGTCTAAGATGAAATTTAAAGAGATTTCAATAAGATAAGCAAGATATAAGGCAAGCTTACAGAGCGGGCTGAACATGTAGGTATTTCTCCCAATAGTAGTCAAAATAATCAAATTGATAGGTATAAATAATGGTTAAAATAGTCATGGCATAGAATATGACAAACATCCAGTAGCCATAAAGGAACTTAATCCACAGAGGCAAAGACATCTGGAAGACCATTAAAAAGAGCAGGAAAAGCGACATATAGCAAATTCGAAACGCGGTCATAACCTTATCGATCATTGCACAAAGAAATATTAAAAATATCAGCATCCACATCCAAATACGTGTGATGAAATTTGACACAGTTTCGAAGATAAATATGAACGCACGGTGTGCTCGGGACTTTTCAAAGAACGTGCTCTCAGATCGCGGATCCTTGTGTCCAAAAAGTTGCTGTAAAATATCATCTTGTGCTCTATCATTATCCTCGGCCTTCTCCTTAAAATATTGATGCGAAGTTATCCAGAATATAAAAAGAAATGACGTCTTAACTGCCAGTGGAATGCAGGGCTGTATACCAATATTCCGTGGATGAACAAACCCGATTTGTTCCACATTTACTCCTTGAATCTAAGATACATATTGAGATAAGTTGTTTCCAGAAATAATCAAGAAAGTCGAGTCTCCGACTATTATATAGTGCCATGTGTACAATTAGCTACGGCACACCGATTTTAGAGTCTCTAGCTCTTTAAATGAAAGTGCTAGACGGTTTCTTATTGAAAAGAATAAAAAATTTGAGACAAACTTAATCAGAGAAGGGTCATATAAGGGTGTTATATAGTCTTCCAGACGGACATGGACAAATCGACTTGGATGTTGGTACTACTCCTGAATATATTAACTTACTTTGGTTGGTAGCTCTGATTCGTTTAAATTCAATCCATATATATACTGGGTAATAATGAGAAACTCGGCATACAATACAACAAAGAAACTTGATCGCATCATAGTGCGACGTTGGTTGGGTATCATCCACAGGATATTAGCCCAAATGAGAAACACGAATGTTAACCAGCTGTGATAGATAATGGACCAGATCTGAAATTGAAGGAAAGTAGAAGTAATAAATACAGAAGTAGATCCAATAAATTTCTAGTTGTGGTAAAAAAAAACTTGTACGACTTGCCATCATAATAATGTTTAGCAATATATAGCTATTTTTATATATGAACGATGTCACATCAGTAATCATGTAGTAAAATTGTTCCAGAGTTGATGGTTGCTCCACGTTAGATTGACCATCGTTTTTGGGCTGATTGACCTCATCAGGTATTATTGACTCATCGGTCGTTTGGTTAATTTTCGTCTGAATTGTGCTAAAACTTAAATCGGGTCGGCCACGGTGTACGATATTGAGTATTATTATGAAGTAGGCACACATCATTGCAATTGGACTGAGATACGAATCGAAGCTTAAGTCATTATTTAGCTCCAGTATTGTACCATTCTTATTCTGTTCGCGGAGCAGCAATAGAATTTCCAATCCTATAATTCTATTGGGAAATATATAAATAAAATTATAAATAAATATTTATTTACTAGTTAGTAGCAAGAAAACTCGAGAAAACTCGACTGTGAGTGACCCTGCTTATGACAAACTTGAAAAACCTTTGTATTTTTTAAGTACGGGGTCTCAGATTTATAAACTTTTTCAAATGATGCTACTCACCGTGCCCAAATTGATTCGCCACTCAAAGAGTTATTTGCTATAGGCTGCTGATATACAAGAAAGCAAATAATATGCAGTGTTAGGACTACAATAACAAGCACCAGTGGATAGTATAAGCCACAATTAAAGGGTCGATATAGGGCCCAATATGTGCCCGCCACGATAAATACCAGGAAATACAAGCTACCGGGCAAGGAGGGTCTTAAGGTGGCAGCAAAGTAGAGAGTTATCATGGAAAAGATCGGAGCTGCAGGAAAAGATAGTTGTTATTACTATTTATGAGCATTTCTAGATCTTGGTACACTTTGATTTTTTAGTAATATTTACATGTCTTTATAATTGATTGAATATACGCCATTATCAGAAGGCGGTTGATTTCAGAATACTTAAGACCATGACTTGGTACATTTTCTTCAAAATTTTGAGATGTTTCGGAAGCACGATTTTTTGAAGAAAAAATTTTTTCTGATATTTTCATAAAAACTAGTATTATCAAAGCTACAAGTGTAACCATAATATCTGGTAAAATCCAGTGCAATATTGCAATGGCCCTTAAAGAAAGAAATTACAAAAAAAAACCTTAAATTAAGTATTACCATTTCACTACAATTTCGCTTACCGCACACCATGGAAATCGACGAAACCAATTTGACGTAAAATAATTGTTATGGACGGTTTTGACTCCAAAATAGAAAATAAGAAGTTCGTAAAATTAAATGTCAGATGGCCCAAGGAAAACAATCCACCAGATACAATTGCAAATATCAAGTAAAATGTCAACACAGTCCGTTGCGATTTACTTTTACTTAGCATCAGCCAAGGAGATGCCAGGAACATTGCTGAATACAAGATTGATATAGCGACAGGACGCGCTAACGACGCTGAGTATATTTATAATATTAAATACATATATCAAAGAGATGGATATTAATACTTTACTTACCAAACATTAAAGTTAATGGCAATAACAATCGCACGAGAGTCAGCAAAACATTCTCAGCCATTATATTAGTTTTAGAGCACGGATGGAGTAAATTAATATTAAGCAAATAATGCTGAATGATATTGAAATTTTAGCAATAACTTAGAAGACTACTAAGTGGGTTTCTCAACATTGGAAAACTTTTGCGTTGGATGCTAAGTTTTCGACATGATTTTCATATAAAAATGGCTTTATTATTGAAATTGAAAAGACGCTCAGATTGGTATGGAAATAGATTGAACCATATGATTTGCCGTTTTTCTGATTTGTTCTTCTTAAAAAGAACGCATCCATTTTATTCAATAATTGCATTGTTGCGCCTGTAATCACCAAAATATTTAATGATATTATTTAAACCGATATTTGCATATTCAAAAGCAAATGTGTTTGTGTTTCATTCACCATTCCTACAATAAAGGAACTTTGCTGGCTGCAGCTATGTCTCGCCTATCGAAACCGATAGTTTTGTAGTCGCTTTACCATCACCAATATAAGCACACGTTTGCACACGTTTAGAAAAATATGGAAGTTCCTGATTTAATTAATTATATGCTTTGAACTTGGTCAAAAGGTCCTTCATTTGTCAGTTGTTTCACTTGATGTTTCTTGTTCCATTCCATTTGGATTTGGATAGCCAGCACCTGCACCTCTGCAGCCCTGCCAACATTTAACATTTGGTATTAAATTTAACAGCACCTCCGTATGTTCTGTTAAATGTATGTTAGTCCGATCTCCCGCTCTTTTGTTTCTTTGTTTGTTTTGTTTCTCGCTCGCACAAAAAACACCGATAAATTTTGTGCCCATGTCATTTCTCTAGAATTTTCAAAATTCAATTAAAAAAAAACAAAAACAAATTTCAAAAAAGCAACAAAATCCAAAATTAGATAAAATAATTAACTTTCTTTTGAAATTGGTTTGGTGCAATTTGGCCCACGCGTGGCGAAGTTAGGAAAACAATTTTGAAAAAAATCTTAAAATATTGAGAAAATTCCAACAAAAATTCTGGTAAAATTTTCAAAATTCTAGCTTGAAAATTAATCACGTCCCACTTTTAGCTCGCTAGCTCATCCAAATGAGCTGACTTTTTGAAGCCCAAAAATACCAGGCGAGCAGAAAAAGTCAGCAAGTTGAAGTGGTGTAGTAGTTAGAGTAGAGCAGAAAGCGTTTTGCCTTGAGAGCAAGCGAGCGCGCCTGCACAAAACTGCTGCAGCGTTTTGTTTTTCTTCGGTTGTCATTTCAAGGCCGCCGCCTTACATGTGTGTGTGCTGTTTGTTTTGTTTTGAACGAGAATTGAGAAAAATCAAAAACAAGCTCCGCCTGCATTGAAAGAGAAACAAAAACAAAACAAGAACGAATTTAAGGGATAACAAGTTGGACAATTTGCAAACAATTATAATTGACTCGAAAATTCAAAGTGATTTTAACAGTACTTTATTTAACGTGTCTATATAAAGACAATAAATAATATACAGTGTAATTTTATACTTTTAATTAATTAATTTATTCTTTTATACAGTGGTCATTTAAAAACTGCAACATCTCAAATTGCCGGCAAGAAAATTCTGACAAAGGAAACCAGCAGCACGGGCAAGGCCGCCCAGAATGGAGAAGAATGCAGCTCCTTTTGACCCGAGAATCCTCGTCGCTTTGTGATATTCCCAATTCAATATCATGGACATCTGGCAAATGTACAAAAAGGTATGATGGACATGTAATTCTTATGTGCGCATGCACACACACACACATATATATATTTTCAGATACCCATGGAAAATGTCCACTCGGAAATGTATAGCGTTCTTATCGACCCTACATCAGAGATCCACATCAGCGGGACTATCTTTTCAATGCCAATGCAAGGCAGACTGGGATCTCTTCCAAGGTTGCTAACTTTTCGGAACGCATTATTGCTTCAGCTAAATACATCGAATTTGTGGCCGATCGCCACTTGGTGGGCAAGCTTTACAATACAAAGAATCCATTCACCTTCATGGAAATGATAAACTTTTTCGAGAAGAAAGTGGCAGAGTATCAACGGATGGGCGTCACATCAAATCGTTTGGACAATGTGTTTACCCTAGATGCGGATTTTTAGACTTGATGTATTCACTCTATCCTCACAGCTGCTGGTTCCAAGTGTTATTTAAGAAACTGCAACTGAAGTCCCATTATCTCCTTAAACATTTTTCTAGTTTATAAGTATCAAATTTGACACAATCCTAAAATTATCGTCAATGTCAATTCCTCCCTCTCACAAAAAAGCCTTTTTTGGATTCCTTCAATTGATTCCTCATTGTATTAACATTTTAAATTTTAAATTAACATAAAATATAACAAACAAAATTTGTCTCGTCCAAAACGTCATTTCATTTATTTAAACTTTATAAAATTATGATAAATAAATATTTATGAAAATTTACAACGTTTTTTTTGTGTACATGTGGTCAGTCGATGGAGATGGAGTAATTGTAAGCTCCTCCACCCTCTTCTCCTCGACCGCCACCTCTCACCTCCTTCATCGCAGCAACACGCCCGTTCATTCGTTCATCTTATCGACTCGTTCATTTGAACTTTTCAGAACGAAACGACACAGAATTGGGAAACATAAAATGTCAGAAAATCATTCATTTAGTTCATGATTGACTGAATAAGTTCATTCGTTCATTTTAATGACACGTTCATTTTAATGACACGTTCATTTTAACTTTTTCAGAACGAAGCGACAGAAATCTAAAAAATATGGAAGTTCCTGAGGTAATAATTAATTTGTTATATTATTATCAAATCCTAACAATTGTTTTTTTTAGTTGTCAAGTGCCCTGCGCGATTTGCCCAATAGGGTACTCAATGTGCCTGTAGAGGAACGGCAGTCACTTTTTCACAATGTCAGTGCGGTGCTGTCAAATCCCGGTAAGCGTGCAGTTAATCTATATACATATGTACATACATGCTCACATACATACACTAATGTATATACAGTGAGCTTTAAAAAGCGTAAGTCTTTAACTTGAGTAAATGAATTGGAGTGATTTTACCTGATCATTATGATATGTATACACACGTGCATGCTTGCATACAGATGCACAGGTATGAAAGTGTAGACTGAAAAGTGCTAACCTATGATTATGTGAGATTTTGTGCTAGTGTATTCAGAATATCTTCGATTTTTGCGAAAATTGGGTCAGCAGTTCTCTTTCACGGTAGAATGTGACAATTACTTAAAAATCTGACATAATGGAACGCGATGTCTGTTTATGCAACTATTTAAAATGGTTTAAATTGCTAGTTAAATAGTGGTACTCACAATTACGGATGCCGGCATAAGTAACTACTTAACTTACTACTCCATGTGAATGTGTAATTAAAATCATAATAAAGTATATACGTAAACTGTCCTAAGGATCAAATATGCGGCATTGAGGAGAGATTATCGCAGTCAGCAAACAAATCAACATTAGTGCAGATATCGATTCATTCTATTCATTCTTTTGTGTTGTGTTTTATGAGTTCAATAAATTGACAAATATATTCCCTTGATCTTATGCTAATAAAACTGTTTCTCTACTTTTAGGTGTGAATTCTGCCATCGTGCGGGGTATATGCAAAGTGATAGGAACAACGATATTAAAGTACAAGGATCCACCATCTCAACTGCTAGTTCGGAAGCTAATTTGTGATCTTATTGTCGCCCATCATGATCTAACTATAGAACATATGCTATCTGTTCTAAAAACACTTTTAAAGGAGCTACCATCGGCACCTGCTCATAAATCATGTAGATCTGCCGTCGTGGCCTTAGGATGGGCTTGTTTGCTATTAAAGAATGCAAACCTCGATTCAAATATATACAAAACCGAAAAGTCCAGGTTAATTGAATACCAATCGTTGTTATACCAGACCACTTTGCTGGCCCAGAACCCTCGGGTAACAGAGGCAGCTACAAAAATAATCTATGATTTGTGGGAGAACAACAAGATTTTTGAAGAAACAAAGGACACATTATTTCAAATGGATGCAACTTCGAATGTCACAATAATGATTATGATGATGATACAATTCGACGCAGAAAACACGCACTTGGATATCCTAAAGAAATACAAAATGAAGAGTGTGGAATACTTTGTAAAAAGTATGGTATTATGTAAATCAAAACCGAATAAGGCATTTATAACAGCTTGTCGACCATTATTGTCAACACTTAATGATTCGGAATTCAACACCATCTACAATGATTTACAAAAGTCGATATTGCGAAGTCCTGAAAATACTCTACAAAGTATTGGTATAATTTTTGAACTTCTTAATATTGATTGTAGTCGGTATGCTTCTCAAATCGGAACTGTATTAATTAAAAAGCTATACAGCAAGGGAGAGGATGCTCGCCGTGAATCTTTGGAATCATTAAAGAGTCTATCACAAAAATGTTCGGATAGCAACGTTATTAAAGAACTGTTGCAACTCATTTTTTCTATTCTCAACGGATCTGATGGCAAAATAAATGTTGCTGAGTATAGAATCAACTTGTACCAGGTAATTTAATATTATATCTGTCTGACTCTCCGTTTTCACTTATTATAAATCAATATTTACTCAGTGCAATTGACACGATTATAGTTGTTCTGTCATTTACTAATTGCTTTTTAATTTTATTTTAGGGTGCTGGCTGTTTAAGCTTCAACAAGGTGCAGGAAGATCACTTGGACGATATTTTAAATATGGTTGTGGACTTGTTTTGGAAGGCGCTTGAGACTGAATCCCAGGACAAGGTGATTTGCTGTACACTAGAAATGTTTGCTTTGTGGTCTGGGAAGTTTAGAAAGGAGCTGCCCAATGTGATTATAAACATTTTCAAAACTGGCATCGAACACAAAAACTCAAATCAAATGATTCGACAGAGTTATCTTGAATGGCTGCTATCATCGATCCAGAATGCTGAAATCAAAGACACGAGCAATATTGTACCAGCCTTATATAGTTTGTTTATGAAAGCTCAGCAGAATTTTGCACAGCTTTCCTCTGTGTCGGAAGCCGCTTGTATTGCGTGTCATTTGCTAATATTAGAAAAGCCATCAGAAATGTATTCAAACTTCTGGAACTCCCTTTTGATATGAATAAGCAATATTTCTTTAATGACAAGTTTATAGCGTCAGCAACAACAGAGACCTTATGTCATATTTCCTTTATGGCTAAGATGCTTTTTAAATCATATTTAGATCAAATTAAGGGTCCTGTTGAGCCATTGCACCGTGCATTGCTTAACAATTTATGCAGCAGTTCACCTAAAGTAAGAAAATATACCAAAGAACAAGTTACACAAATAACAAAAAGTACTGATGGTGTAGATTTTGTTAAACTTGCTCTGAAAGAATATAGTAAGCTTATAAACAATGCGAAAATTCAATATGAAGTCGACAATACCGTTCAGGCAGATCAGAATTGTACTCCAAGTCAAGCATTTGTGGATGCACTAGAAGTTTTATGTTGTTTAGAAAACGTCCCGCACGCAGACTCGCTTGAGCTAACTATGCTTCTCTTAGATATTTCGAATTATCCAGCTATATTATCCAATAATCCATATTTTTGGGAAAACACCATTCAAAACAACTTTAGCCAGAATCCTGAGCACTTTATTGCCATAAATGAACAGCAGATTATCGAGACATATGTTGAACAATTTAAGATTTGCCCCGTTTTCGAAAATACAATTGCTTCGTTAGTGCGAATCAATCCCAAAATTATAGTCCCAGCGATAATAAAGCGAATCAAAACGTATCTGAATGATGAGAGCAACTTCAACGTCAGCAATGAGGATTTTCTAACATTCATGACACCAGAGGGAGAACTATACGATAAAAGCGTAATTCCACATGCAGACGCACAATATGCAACAACTGGCGTAAAGCGGGAAAATAAAGTGTACAGCTACAAGGAACAGCTGGAGGAAATTCAACTACGTCGGGAAATTGATGAGAAGCGTCAAAAGGAAGGCAAATCGAAGACCGTAAAACTCACGCAAAAACAACAGGAATTAATTAAAAACCAAACGGAGAAGGAGCTGCGTATCAGAACTCGCGTCCAGGCATTGCACGAGAAGTTGATGTGTGTGATCAGTCTATTCAAAGCGTCTTGTACCGGTAATGAAAATAATATTGCATTACATTTTCATACACTACTGGATGACATTCTGCGGGCGACTTCGAGTCCCTTGAGCGCCGAACCCTTGACGGATCTATACTATTTCATGAAGAAGATGTGCTTTAAAACCAATTCAGAGCTGGGCCGTGCCATTTCCATTGCGACAATCAGACTGCAGAAGCCATCCTGTATCTTGAAGGAGGAATGGAATGCTCAAAATATCAATGAGAGTATCATGGATATCATATCAAATCTAAACAATCACGTGCTTGTCAAATCAAACTTGTTGGATTCGCAGTCATTTTCTTATGCCTTTGAGTTCCTTAAACGTGCGCTCATTCATCTGGATAACAGATCAAACGAGGAATTCGTATTATCAAGCATAAAACTAATCGAAACGCACGTCCAGCAAAAAGCAGAACCTACCGATGAGTGCAACCACCCGCGCTACTTGCCACGGCTGGGAATGCTTCAGACCTTGCTGTATTTGATCAGAAATAATTCGACAGCAGTCCAAACTCAGGCTGTATACGCTCTTTTGGAAGTGGCGACGGTTTCATCAGGCGGCAAAGCATATGCTACCCCAGATAAGCTTATAATTGAACTATTTTTGGATGCGTTGCAGAGCAATATTGAAGCTATAAGAGATGTAACACTGCGCGCAATGCAAATCATGATTGGATCAATTGTGGAGTATTTGAAGGGCGATGCTGACTTGGAGAAACAATTGGTCGCCAGACTGTGGATAGCAAAATTCGATGTTGCCGTCGACATCAGACAGTTGGCCGTAAATCTTTGGGATTCAGCGGGTTTCGCTTATCCAGAATTTGATGACATTATCGTAGATATCACACATCCAGAGCTGTGTATCCAGAAAGCATCTGCAGAGTCCCTAATTCCACTCATCTTGAATGACGAAAGCCTTCTTAAATGTGGATTGAAGAAAATGCTGGCCATCTACAATGAGAAACTTACTTTGATTCCACCCAAGCTCGACAAGTTCGATCGTGAAATTGAGCCGGCCTTTGACCAGTGGAAGCCGAGAAGAGGTGTCGCTATTGCAATATCTCAAATTGCACAGTTCCTATCGATTGAGGATATAAACTACTTGATGCAATTTATGGTAACCCACGGCCTCGGTGATCGCGAGGAGATTGTGCATAAGGAAATGCTAGCGGCTGCATTGAAAATCGTAGATATCCATGGCAAAGAGACGATTGTGAGCTTGCTACCAGTCTTTGAAGAGTTTCTTGATGGCGCACCCAAATCTCAGAGCTATGATAATATACGCCAAGCTGTGGTTATTCTTATGGGATCCCTGGCCCGCCATTTGGAAAAGGATGACAAAAGAATTGATCCGATTGTGAAACGATTGATAACTGCCCTCTCCACCCCGTCGCAACAAGTCCAGGAAGCAGTTTCTAACTGCCTGCCACATCTGATGCCATCTGTTAAGGACGAAGTGCCAGCAATGATCAAGAAACTGTTGCATTCGTTATCAAAGTCGGAGAAATACGGCGAGAGACGCGGAGCTGCCTATGGAATCGCTGGCATTGTCAAGGGTCTTGGCATTTTATCGCTGAAGCAACTGGACATTATGTCGAAGCTGACGCAGTACATACAGGACAAGAAGAACTACAAGAGTCGTGAGGGTGCTCTCTTTGCCTTTGAGGTGCTGTGCACCACACTTGGTCGCCTGTTCGAGCCATACATTGTGCATGTCCTGCCCCACTTGCTGCAATGCTTCGGAGACTCATCCCAGTACGTTCGTCAAGCTGCCGATGACACCGCCAAGGTGGTAATGGGCAAGCTGTCTGCTCATGGTGTGAAGCTGGTGCTGCCCTCTCTCTTGGATGCCCTGGATCAAGATTCGTGGAGAACAAAAACGGCTTCAGTGGAACTTTTGGGTGCCATGGCATTCTGTGCACCGAAGCAACTGTCGTCGTGTTTGCCCAGCATTGTTCCAAAACTAATCGAAGTTCTTGGAGACTCGCACACAAAAGTCCAAGAAGCTGGTGGAGATGCTCTTAAGGTGATCGGATCCGTTATTAAGAATCCAGAGATTCAAGCGATTGTTCCTGTGTTATTGAAAGCCCTGGAGGATCCTTCGAACAACACTTCAGTGTGCTTGCAGAGCCTGTTGAAAACAAAGTTCATTCATTTCATCGATGCCCCTTCACTAGCTCTAATTATGCCCGTGGTTCAAAGGGCATTTATGGATCGGTCGACGGAAACCAGGAAAATGGCAGCTCAGATTATTGGAAACATGTATTCGCTCACAGACCAGAAGGACTTGACTCCGTATCTGCCAAGTATAATACCAGGCCTTAAGTCATCGCTGCTCGATCCAGTGCCAGAAGTCAGAGCGGTATCTGCCCGCGCTCTTGGCGCAATGGTTAAGGGAATGGGAGAGAGTTCGTTCGAAGACCTGCTGCCGTGGTTGATGCAGACGCTAACGTCGGAGTCGAGCAGCGTGGATCGTAGTGGAGCCGCTCAAGGACTTTCCGAGGTCGTTGGAGGACTGGGTGTGGAGAAGATGCACAAACTGATGCCGGAAATCATTGCCACTGCTGAGCGCACTGACATCGCTCCCCATGTTAAGGACGGTTACATCATGATGTTCATATACATGCCAGGTGCATTCCCCGAAGAGTTTACGCCCTACATTGGCCAAATAATCAATCCCATACTGAAGGCACTGGCGGATGAGAGCGAATACGTTCGTGACACCGCCTTGAGAGCTGGCCAGCGAATCGTCAACTTGTATGCGGAAACTGCAGTCGCCCTTCTGCTGCCTGAACTGGAGAAGGGATTGTTTGACGAGAACTGGCGTATTCGCTATAGTTCCGTGCAATTACTGGGAGATCTGCTGTACCGCATCTCGGGCGTATCTGGCAAGATGACCACGGAAACAGCCAGTGAGGATGACAACTTCGGAACTGAACAGTCGCACACAGCCATTATTCGATTCCTCGGCGATGAACGTCGCAACAGAGTCTTATCCGGTCTCTATATGGGACGCAGTGACGTCTCCCTCATGGTTCGTCAATCCGCTCTGCATGTGTGGAAAATAGTCGTCACAAACACTCCCCGAACACTGAGGGAGATTCTTCCAACATTGTTTGGACTTTTGCTTGGCTGCTTGGCCAGCACTAGCTACGATAAGCGCCAAGTCGCTGCCCGCACCTTGGGAGATCTGGTGAGGAAGCTGGGTGAACGTGTTTTACCCGAAATTATTCCAATTCTGGAAAGTGGCTTGAACTCAGAGCAGTCAGACCAGCGCCAAGGCGTTTGCATTGGACTATCTGAAATAATGGCGTCCACTTCAAAGGAAATGGTTCTGACCTTTGTGCACAGCTTGGTTCCAACTGTACGCAAAGCCCTGGCAGATCCTCTGCCTGAGGTTCGTGAAGCAGCTGCCAAGACATTTGATTCGTTGCACAGCACCGTGGGATCCCGAGCACTGGATGACATTCTGCCCTTCATGCTGGAGGGACTCTCCGACCCGGATCCCGAGGTGGCCGAGAATACGTTGGATGGACTGCGTCAAGTAATGTCCATCAAGTCGCGCGTGGTACTGCCATACCTCGTTCCACAGCTGACAGCACAGCCCGTAAACACAAAGGCTCTATCCATATTGGTGTCGGTCGCTGGCGATGCTCTGACCAAATATCTACCCAAAATTCTATCCGCTTTGCTGGACGCCTTGTCCCAATCCCATGGTACGCCTAATGAAAACCAAGAGCTGGAATACTGCCAGACTGTCATCTTGTCTGTGACTGATGAAGTTGGCATCCGGACTATAATGGACACCCTGATGGTATCTGCCAAGTCAGATAATGTGAACACGCGTAAATCATCAGCCAGTTTGCTGTGTGCTTTCTGCATCCACTCGCCTGGCGATTATTCGCAATATATTCCACAACTTTTGCGCTGCCTGCTGCGATTGATGGCTGACCACGACAAGAGCATAATCCAGAAGGCCTGGGAGGCATTGAATGCTGTCATCAAGGGCCTGAATCCAGCTCAACAAATTGGCTACGTATCTGATGTCCGCCAAGCAGTTCGATTTGCTGCCAGCGACTTGAAGGAGCCAGAATTGCCCGGCTTCTGCTTGCCGAAGGGAATCACCCCGCTGTTGCCCGTTTTCCGAGAAGCTATCTTAAATGGTCTGCCCGAAGAGAAGGAAAATGCCGCCCAGGGACTGGGTGAAGTGATTTTCCTAACCAGCGCAGCTTCTTTGCAGCCGTCTGTCGTACACATAACTGGACCACTGATTCGAATCTTGGGAGACCGCTTCAACTCCGGCGTAAAGGCGGCTGTCTTGGAAACATTGGCAATTCTGCTGCACAAAGTCGGTGTTCTGTTGAAGCAATTCTTGCCACAACTCCAGACGACATTCTTGAAGGCACTGCATGATCAAAACCGAACAGTTCGCATGAAAGCGGGCAAAGCACTATCGGAGCTAGTTGCAATTCATTCTCGGGCCGATCCGCTGTTCAATGAGATTCACAATGGAATCAAGAGCTCAGATGATTCTGCTGTTAGGGAAACAATGTTGCATGCCCTGCGTAGCATCATCAGTCCGTCAGGCGACAAGATGTCTGAGCCGATAAGAAAGCAAGTATTCGCAACATTGTTGAGTTTGATTGGACATCAGGAGGATACCACGCGCAATGCTGTCGGTGGATGTCTGGGCGCTATGCTCAAGTATATGCCAGCTGCACAAGTAACCGATTTGTTGAACAACCACATACTGGCTGATAATTCGGATGACCAACTGACCAAACACGGCTACACAGTTATTCTCTTTGTTGCTTTGAAGGAGTGTCCCAAGGAAGTTCTATTAGACAATTTCACTGATAAAATAATTGGTAGCATTTTAGTCAATATCCTATCCGAAAAGGCCCCAATTGCATGCAACGCAGTTCGAGCTGCGACATATGTCCTAGAATACAAACTGGTTAATAAGGAGGATCCCCCCAACAATGTCCTGGTCTCCCTGGCAAGAGCAATGAACCATAGTAGCAATGACGTCAAGCAGTTAGTGGCAAAGAGCTGTATTCACCTGTCTAAGAATTTAAGTGCTGACCAAATACATTTAGATGTTTTGAAAATATTAGTTCCAACCCTCGTAAATGGCACTAAAGAGAAAAATGGCTATGTTAAATCCAATTCAGAAGTAGCCCTTGTATCCATACTGAGGCTCAGATCCGATGAGGTAACGTTTAAAAAGACCTGCGATGTGCTAGAAACTGGAGCTAGGGACTCATTGAGTGATGTGGTAGCAAAGGTTTTGAAACGAGTCGCAGCCCAACCACCAGTTAAGGAGGATGATTTAGATGACACTTTACAAACTTGATTATAATCACCTACATGTAATTCAATACAATTTTATAAATTATTTGAATTAAAAAGCACATTTTATGTAATAGAATGTATATTATTATAACGCATATTTGTAAAATAATAAAATAAATCGTAAACATCAACACAATTTAGTGATTTCATGATTTCTATAAAATACAGCCTTTTTTATTTATTAAATTTACAGTTATCCAGTTAAACAGCTTTGAAGCTCTGCATAGGATAATGTTGGATCATTGATTTCATTTAAGGCGTTCGCACTGTCCGGCAAATATCCTTTAAACTTGACACATTGTTGGATCCTAGAGTCAGAGGATAAAAGCGATTGTACCCTTGGATTTGATAGTCCGAAGAAGACTTCTCCCTTCGCCACAAGTGGAACTCTTGCCGATTCCTTTATCGAACCCTGTATTGTATTCAACAGTTCTTGATGGCATACGTTAGCAGTTTCTCCGAAGAACACGCCGTCCAAGTCATTGTCGGGAATCAATTGAAACTGAGGAACTCCAGCGTTGTTGAGGATCTTACATGTGAATACACATTTCTTTCTTGGATCTCTGGGATGCGCATATATTCTAGTTGCCACAAACCCTACTGGATATATCCATTCAGCCGTATGGAAATTGGGATTCGTAGGTATAATCTCACCAAGACTGTGTATGAGGATATTGTTCAATTTCAAAGGGAACAACGAGCTTTTCTGCGGTGCTTTTGAAACGTCTTTCAATTTACTTTTGTTATTTTTCTTAACCGCATGTTTCTCGACCACGTATTTGTTGGTCATATCCCGACTTTCATTTAACAATGGCATTGGTGCAATGCTTCCTTTGTCTAATCCTTCATAGGACATCAGTTTTTCAATTAGGGTCAGTCTCTCCGCACGTGCTGCAGACAATTCCGCTTGTAAATAGCAAACTTCATCAATAATGGATGCGTTTTCCTAAAAAAAAGGTGTATGTGATTATAAGTTTTGGATTTTTCAGAAATATTAATATATACAGGGGTGGTCAAAAGTATTTTCACAAAAGTAAAGTTAATTGTACTCGTAATTTGAATTTACTTAATGTAAAGTTTGGTATCAATGGAAAGGTCTTTTGAATTCCTTTCAAATGATACAAAAATTTGATTAACCCATTAAGTACCCATTGATAAATTTGAGTTTATGTAAAAGTCACTTTTTTTGACTTTTTTCCTTGGTTCTCAAACAAAAAATGTTTTGATGCAAAAAGTTTCTTCAAACAATTTTAATAGTGACTGCAAAAAAATTTTAAAAAATCTTTTCAGCTAGTATTTTTTATAATTTTTTGAAATCTGCAAAAAAGGCACTTTTTGCACGAAAATAAGGAAAAAGGGCCTTTTTGGCAGTTTTCAAGAAATTATAAAAAATTCTAGCGAAAAGATTTTTTAAAATTTTTTTTTGCAGTCACTATTAAAATTGTTTGAAGAAACTTTTTGCATCAAAACATTTTTTGTTTTAGACCCAGGAAAAAAGTCAAAAAAAATTGACTTTTACAAAAACACAAATTTATCAATGGGTACTTAATGGGTTAACCAAATTTTCGTGTCATTTGAAAGGAATTCAAAAGACCTTTCCATTGATACCAAACTTTACATTAAGTAAGTTCAAATTACGAGTACAATTAACTTTACTTTTGTGAAAATGCTTTTGACCACCTCTGTATAAATATAGAAATATTTTGCTTAAAATATATCAGTCAAAAGAAAGGGTTAGCGTTCCTATTATGCTTATAAATAACGCATTCAACAAAACTGCATCTTTTTGCCGAAATATTCCTTTCGGATCAAAAGGCACTGAGGTCGTACAAAGGCTTATTTTGACCACTGTATCACCTATATTCATATTCACATAGACACATGGCTTGCTGTATTTTGCTGTTGCCAATGCATTCATCTTGCCGAATGAACAGACGGGTTTAGTAGACATGCATACATATATACATGTAAAATGCTTCTGCACGTTACAAATTTACATATTTTATGTAATTTACTCATTAAATTTCAGAGTTATTGTTATTGTCATTCCGTAAAGTAGCATTTACTTTGACGAGATTCTTTGAATGAAATTTTGCCGAAATAATAATTAAGTGTGGCTCAAGCTTCACAAATATATTTTAGGTATACCTACCAAAACGTAATTTTTCACCCGGCCTTTTAATTTCGCATATTTCTTTTTATAATCCATTTTGTTTACTTTTTGTCCAATTTTTATTATTTCTTTAGAGATGCAAGAATATCAATAAATCGTTTTAATATATATCGATAATATGTATACCATTAATTGTGAAGCAAATTTATTCAATTGGAGATGTCAGAAATATCGATAGAACGA
>JBAMBJ010000136.1:0-93228 GCA_037043495.1 Drosophila recens
GAATGGAACTTAATTAACTTTTCAACATAATCTACCTTTAAAGCATATATGCTTTCCAAATAAATAGATAGCTCAAGATCCTCAAAATTTTACTTGTTTTGCATTTTTTTTTTCAAATAGGGAAATTGCTAAATTTTTATAATTTTGTTGCTTAATATTCACTGTTATAAGCGCAATATTGTTAAATATAGTTTATTTACAAAGTGAATACACGTGAAAACCAGCTGATCGGCGTAAACTTTGTGCACAGAGTTGCCAGTCAGTTGATGCTCGAAGGAGTGTTGCCAGATCGCTAGAGTCTGATAACCGCGCGCCAAAATTTAAATTTAAATTTAAATATGAACCAAAAAGATACTCGATCTCAACGTCAACGTGAGCAAGACGAGCGGCGTCTGTCAATACAGAAAAACAACGCGTACTTCGAGTTCGTCTCGGAAGTAAATAAACCAAAAAGTTCACTTTTATCAGCTGACAACGAGAGATCCCGTTCTTGTTCCCCAGCTTTGCCAAGCGCAGGACACAAGACCTGGAGCGAAGAGTGTGCCTCCCCACTGCCCGATACCCCGCGTCCAGACCAAGTAAAGCCAACGTCGCTCTCAAAAGTTGCTGCATCTAACGCTACGCCATCGGCAACTGTAACGATGTCAGCAGCGTCAAAAACAGCGACTATACAAACCGGAATGGATCGCTATATACAAATAAAGCGAAAACTAAGCCCTCAAAAAATTCGAGGCAACGTAACCAAAATTAACTGCACTAACACAACCCACGCAGCTGTGGAATCAACAAACAACAGCAACAGGTTTGCTGCGCTGGCTGATAATGAGCAGCTAACCGAAGTTGGACAAGGGGCTCCAAGAAATCCAAAGCCTCCACCAATATACATTCGGGAGAAGATATCCAATGCGCTTGTAAATAAATTTGTTGAACTTATTGGAAACAACAACTTTCATGTCATTCCTTTAACAAAGGGGAATATTCATGAAATAAAACTGCAAGCCAAAACTGAAAAAAAATTTCGTACGGCCACCAATTACCTCACTGAGGCCAAGAAGAATTTCTACACGTACCAACTGAAAAGTAGCAAAGGCCTGCAGGTGATCCTCAAAGGTATAGAACCGGATGTCACTCCTGCTGAAATTACAAGTGCTCTAAAAGAAAAAGGTTTCCATGCTGCGAGAGTATCGAATATTATAAATAAATACAAAAAACCTCAACCTCTCTTCAAAGTTGAGCTAGAACCAGATAGCAAAACTTTGAAGAAAAATGAAGTCCACCCAATCTACAAACTTCAGCTCTTGTTGCATCGCCGAATCTCGGTTGAAGAGCCACACAAACGTAACGGTCCAGTACAGTGCTCAAACTGTCAGGAATATGGGCATACTAAGACTTACTGCACGCTTCGGTCAGTATGCGTTGCCTGTGGAGACTCCCATGGCTCTGACCATTGCCAAGTCAATAAAGAGGATCCCAGCACAAAAAAGTGTGGAAACTGTGGTGGAAATCACACAGCTAACTACAAAGGTTGTCCTGTGTATAAAGAATTGAAATCCCGTATGCGGCGAGTTCCACCAACGCGTTCCCAGCACATGTCAAACGCAATTATACCATCTCAAACAACACCCGATGTCTTCTTTGCCAAAACAGCCAGGTCCTCGTTTGGCCCCATCAACACTATCAATGGCTTCTCTTATGCCAGCGCGGTAAAATCAGGCATAAACAAACCAACTCCTTCAACATCGCTCCCAAATGTAATCCAAGCAGAGCCAAACTTGGCAAGCGTTCAGCAGCAGCCTCAAAGCTCGATGGAAATGATGATTTTCAGTCTGCAACAAAGTATGATGGACTTTGTATCCTTTATGAAAACAACTATGCAAAACCTTATGCAAAATCAAAACACATTGATACAGATGCTTGCATCTCAACAGTCAAAATAATCAATGGCGGCCCTAAGAATTTCAATGTGGAACGCAAACGGTGTTTCACGGCATAAACTTGAGCTAACTCATTTTCTATACGACAAACACATCGACGTAATGCTGCTCTCAGAGACGCATCTCACAAACAAATACAACTTCCAAATACGCGGTTATTTATTCTACGGCACAGATCATCCGGATGGAAAAGCACACGGTGGAACGGGTATTTTAATTAGAAACAGAATCAAACATCATTTTCATAAGAGATATGCAACAAACTATTTGCAAGCTACATCTATAAACTTACAATCGGGCAACAGCAACCTTACTATTGCCGCAGTATACTGTCCTCCAAACTTTGCAATCACTGAAGCTCAATTCATGCAATTCTTCAGTACACTGGGGAATCGTTTTATAGCAGCAGGAGACTACAATGCGAAGCACACGTATTGGGGCTCTCGCCTTGTGATCCCCAAGGGCAAGCAGTTATATAACGCAATAATACAACTAAGAAACAAACTCAGCTATGTCTCCCCGGGTAAGCCTACATACTGGCCATCAGATCCTAATAGGAAACCAGACTTAATAGACTTCGCTGTGACAAAAAATATTCCACGCAATCTGATAAATGCCGAAGTACTTTCAGACCTATCATCCGACCATTCGCCCGTTCTAATCAACTTTCTTCAATGCCCGGAACTTGAAGTATATCCAAACTAGACTCACTACACACAGGACCAACTGGCTCAAGTACAAGAAATATGTAAGCTCTCACCTCGATCTAGCCCCACAGTTCAACACCGAAGCTGACATCGACTGCTCTGCTGATTTACTGAAAAATATACTCGTCTCTGCAGCCAAGATCTCTACACCGCAAAGCGTGACTACACAGCACAACCAACAAAAAACCAATCTTCAAATTGAACAACTTGTTCTGGAAAAGAGAAGACTGAGACGCGACTGGCAGTTACATCGCTCGCCATCTACTAAGCAACGGCTTAAAGATGCCTCACGCAGGCTCAGCAAAGCTCTAAAGCGTGAAGAAGCGGATGCCCAGCGCCGGTACATACAGAAATTATCGCCAACCAGCACAAAGCACCCATTGTGGAGGGCTCATCCAAATCTAAGTGCGCCAATCGAAACAGTAATCCCTATAAGAAACTCTTCAGGCTCCTGGGCCAGAAGTGATAAAGACAGGGCCAACACATTTGCTGCCCATCTGCGTAATGTGTTTCAACCAAATCCAGCAAATAACTCTTTTGTACTACCACCTTCTCCAACTCAAACTGCAGCCGATTCCGTGCCATCTGAGCTTCGCCCAAGCGAAATTGCAAAAGTCATCAAAGAGCAAATGAAACCAAAGAAGGCTCCAGGGTATGATTTAATTACTCAAAAAATGATTATTGAACTTCCCAACTGTGCCATTTGCCTCATTTGCAAGCTTTTCAACGCGATCATAAGACTGGGATATTTCCCTAACAAATGGAAAAAATCTATCATTATTATGATTCCGAAACCAGGAAAAGATCATACAATGCCATCATCGTATAGACCAATAAGCCTACTACCCTGCATGTCAAAACTATTTGAAAAATGTCTTCTGTTGCGCATAATTCCTTATCTGAGAGCACACAATGTAATCCCAGCACATCAATTTGGCTTCAGAGAAAAGCATGGAACTATCGAGCAAGTCAACCGGATAACATCAGAAGTACGTACTGCATTCGAGCATCGGGAATACTGCAGTGCGATATTTCTTGACGTCTCTCAGGCCTTTGATAGAGTGTGGCTTGACGGCCTCATGCACAAAATCAAAACGACACTCCCTGTTTACACCCACAAGCTACTCGAGTCGTACCTCTACTATAGAGTCTATGCAGTGAGATGCAACGTTACTACGTCTGACGACCACATAATTGAAGCTGGAGTTCCTCAAGGCAGCGTACTGGGGCCAACCTTATACGTCATTTATACATCGGACATCCCTACAAACGAGCGCCTAACAACATCCACGTTTGCTGACGATACCGCGATCCTAAGCCGTTCCAGATGCCCTATTCAAGCAACATCAAAACTAGCTGATCATCTTGTGGAAGTGGAGAAATGGCTTTCAGACTGGCGTATTAAAATAAACGAACAAAAGTGCAAACACGTAACGTTTACCCTCAACAGGCAAACCTGCCCTCCGCTAACTTTGTATAACACTCAACTCCCCCAAGCTGATGTAGTAACGTACCTTGGCGTCCATCTTGACAGGCGGCTCACTTGGAATGAACATATTAAAGCTAAGAAAACGCACTTAGCTCTGAAGTCCATTAACCTTCATTGGCTTTTAAATGCTCGATCTCCCCTTTGCTTGGACTACAAGGTCCTATTGTCCAGTTCTACTCTAAAACCAATCTGGACCTACGGCTCGCAGCTATGGGGAAACGCGAGCAACAGCAGCATTGATATCATTGAGCGAGCACAATCCAAGATCCTGAGAACTATCACTGGGGCACCATGGTATGTTCGGAACGAGAACATCCTTAGAGATCTTAACATTGTAACCGCGAAGGATGAAATAGCAAAACAGAAGGCGAACTACAACATCAAGCTATCTTCACATCCAAATCTTCTTGCAAGGCGTCTAACTTGGGTTTGCAATCGAACCCGCCTCCACCGCAACGACCTCCCAGCTCAGCAGTAATATATCGGGGCCCCCAGACCTTAATCAGTCGTCAAGACTGTAAATAAGTTATAATTATAAGATTTTTAAACTTGCTGTTAGTCCCGATAAGGAGAAGATCCAGCAAATAAAAGCAAAAGTATAATAAAAAAAAAAAAAAAAATTATAGTTTTGTGATTCAGTGAATGTGATTAAGTTTTCGAGTTTTCAAAGATGTTTACTATAACATTTTCATTTATATTACTTAGATCACTCACAACTTCTTAGCCGACATACCTGATATAGTCCAACTGCCGTTGTGGATATCTCTGGCTAGAATGTGACTGCAGGGACTGTACTTGAACAGAGTGCCATCAAAGGTGGTAAAACTCTTGCCGCTAATCTCACACACATCGTCCTTGTTGGGCCGCAATACACAAGTGTATTTGAGACAATCGCCTGCCTTAGCATTGCTCATGTCCAGCTCCACATCGTATTTTTCTGGACACTTTGGCTCCGAGCAGGTGATGGTTTCATTTTTGTTCACCTCTTTGGTCGGAATGGGAACACAGGTGAATTCGCTGCACTCTTCCTCCTCCTGATAGTTAAGTTCACTGCTGGGCATTGCCAATATTTGCTCATTCGATGAAACAAACTTTGTTTTTGTAATGCTAACGCCATCATCCACAATTGACACTTGTTTGTGGAATGTAAAGATTTTCGACATTTTGCGGGCCTTCTTTTCAATGATTTTGATTTTCATCTGCGGCGGACAAACTGGCGCAGGACACGTAATAATCGTAGCTAAAAATAAATAAATAAATATGGAGTAAATACTAGGAAAACAACCCTCGACACTCACTCTCATTCTTCTCGCGTTGAATATCTGGCTCAACGGTGAACGAATCCCGACAACTGGCATCCTCATCATCAGCGCAATCCTGGACACCATTGCACCAGAGAATCTCCGGTATACAATCGCCACTGGAGGGACACACACGCTGGTGCTTGGGACACGGTTCACATTTGCAGAAGCAATCGCTGGTTATGACCGGACGCAGATGGCGAGCCTCGCAAGGAGGACACTTCTTGGGCTTGCAGTTGTTGCGACCGCCCAAGACACAGACACACTCCTCGCAAGCTGCATTCTCGAACTTGCTGCCAATTGGATAGCTGACATAGCTCTCCACGCAAGGGCACAGATTGCGCTGCACACACTTGTTGCCATCCCAGTAAAGCTGATCGCTGCATTGGCACTTGGAACTGGAGCTACTGCCCGCAATGCCGTCACATACATTGCACTTGGTGGGCTCATGTTGTTCCTCGCGAATTTCCTCCTTCACAGCAGCTATAATGAAGGGGCAGATGAAAAATATTTAGTGAAAATTAGCTTCATTTTCAGAAGCTTTACATGATTTTGTCTAACATCATAATATTTATTAGCTTTCTGGGTGTTCCCCAGTCCTAGAGATAAGCTCTTGATCAATTAAAAATTTCTTAAAAACATATAGAATTTTTTAGCAGTTTTTTTCTTTTTGTATTTCATTTAAAACAAGTAAGATACCCGTATCTCAATTTTCATATAATTTAATTTTATCTATAAATTCTCAACTCTACAGAACAATTAATTAATCATGATACGATTAAACTTTATAGTATATATTTATCAAAGAAAGCGTTAATCACAAAAAAAAGAGCTCTACAAGTAATATAAATAATTATTGTTATGTTAAAAATATATGTTTATGTTCAAGCTTAAAATAATAAGTCTTGATCTATGTCAAATAAATAATGTTACTTACGATACGGTTTAAAGCATCCCAAAGGCTCAATGCGCATATTGATATTGCGCTTCCACTTGGCCGGCACCAATTTCAGATACTGCGTCAGAATGGGCTTCTTGAAGTGATGCGTACGTGGCGAATGCTCGTCCACATTTGCCTCAAAGATGCGCGGCTGTCCATTGGGAGCTAGCACTGTGTTCCAAGTGGGCTTCCTCTTGGAGAACATTACCTTGTAGCCAGTAACCCAACCATCTGCACCACCCTTGGTAATAAAACCGGAAACGTTTCGTGGTTCCAGGAAATCAAATTCAACGAACTCGTTGGGCGTATTGGCAAGCGGACGCCAAGCAAGGGGCGTCGATAGCTTGAGCAGATCAAGCAGACGTGGTTTTCTCTCCGATTGGGATAGCTGCCACAAGCTGCTCGCTTGCAGCTGTTGCTCGTGCATCTCGCCCTTGTCCACGCCCATTTCATCGACACACTCAAGCTCATAATGCTGTGGTGGATGCTCCGTGCTGGTTGGCAACGTTGTGGGTGGCACGGCAATCGGCAACTCTCCACAAATCAACAGCTCCACTCGCATGGCAATGGATCCGTGCCATTTCAGGGGATAGATTCTCAGCGAACTGGCCTCGATGGGTATCTTGAAGAGTGTCTGCACGGGCTCGCGGGAGTCGAGGGGTCCATTAAACATTTGTGGCTTATCCGTCTCATCTACCAAGTAGTTATAGGCAATGCCATCGTGACTATGAAGTATCTGTAATTTGAGTAATTTAATTACTTTAAAAACGCCAAAAACACAAAAAAATATAAACTCTAGATTAAAAAAAAAAATTCAGCTGCAGACGGTTAACAATGATTAAAAATCACTGCTCATTGAAATCGGACAAGATTTAAAAAAGGTGTGAGTATACAGATTTCAAAAAACTTGTCAACATTAAATCTTTTTAAATAAATTGGTAAGCTAAGAATATTCAGATGTAGCTAAGATTTAAAAAAGTTAATAGATTTTCTAGATTTAAAAAAAATTTCAATGACTTTTTTTAAAGTCTGTACTTAAAAAAAACATTTACTTAAATTAAAAAACAATCAGTTGAGAATTAATAATTAAAGAGATAAGCTTTCATAAAAATGTCAGAATTATTACTTAAAAAAAAAAAATGTTTTCCCCTCACTAGGAAAATTACAATTCAGCATCCATTTAAAATGACATTGCTGATTAAAATATATTAAGATTCGACAACGTTTTCAAAGATCCAAGTTTTTGCAAAAATGTCTAGTGTACAGTTAATAGTTTAATTTGCCTTGCGTCCCAAAATGTTTGAGATGATTTTGAAGTTTAGAATACCCTAAGCAACTTTCTACATATTGGTTTTCATCTACTTATTTGAATAAAAATCCTCATTGTGCAGAAGATTACACTCTTTTTCTTCTTGCTTTACCTTGAAAAGCGTGACATAGTTGTTGAATTCGGGACTGCCTGCCATGATGACTCCATAGATAGGTTCCGTGCGTCCCAAGTTCAGCTCCAGATACTGCATTTGGTCGTTGATCTGAGGTGACCAGCTGCCATCGCCAGGTAGTTTACGCAAGCGCGCCTTGTGGGGGGCGTGTTCTGGGGCCAATTTGGAGCTGGCATTGAAAATGCTATCAGGCAGTGAGAGCGGGCCATTTTCAATAATGGGAATGAGACTGAAAAACCAGAATGTTTTAATAACCAATTGTTTACTAACCAAAATAACAACCTCTTACCGCTCGGGTGCACAGTGCATTGGCGGTGTCAGAGTAACCGGAATAATGGGCACAATGGGCTCAAATGGTACTGCAAGAGATCAGGGTTAGAGTGAGAGTCAAGTGATGGCATCCCAGTTAATAATTACGTGGTGTTTGCACTTGTGTTGGCTCCGGTTTGTTGGGGACACACGTGAATGCATTGTCAATGCACTGGCAAATCTCCAGCTCGGCGACAACCGGTTTGTGGGGCTGCACATATTTTTCCGACTTGTCCATGCAGGGACACTCGTCGGCATGCACGCAGGTGTCCTCATCGCGCCAGTATTTGCCCAGTTTGGGGCAATCTGGACGCAGTTTGTCCACACAGCCGGGCTTGCAGTGCTCGCCACGCTGGCAGAGGCCGCGTTTCCGTAAAATGTTGCCGTAGAAGTGGCAAGTGTGCTCACATTGATTGGCACACTCTGACCAGACTTTGCCCTCGTCACACTGCTTGACATCTATTTCTGGCTCGACCTTGGGCTTGCCGCAGCTGGGAATCAGTTCCTGGACGATGGCAATGTGATCGCAATTGAACATGGTGGGGTTGAACATCATGAACTCGCCGCAGGTCTTTTCCACATAGACATAGCCGCCCTCCACGCCCTTGGGCTGGCAGTGCAGGAACTTGTGGCAATCACCCGGATACTCCTTGTACTCCACAACGCCCGCATCGCAGCTCGCGCCAATTTGCGGCTTTTCCATCGGTTTGGGAGTTGTCACCTCGGGCTCCGCATCGCACTGGCAGAAGGCGCGCAATTCGTAGTCGTGACACTTGCCAATGCATCTTAGGCCATCCTCCAGAGTGCAACTGACGTTCTCATCCATTTGCTCGGGTGGCTCGTGCGTGTCCTTGACACGGCACTCCACCTTGGTCATGTACTGCTTGAGGCAGGTGCCATAGATGCTCTCCAGGCGATCGTAGCGCGGCACCTTCTCCTCATCGTTGAGACGCACACTCTTCTCCGTGGCATCCGCGTCCTTGTCACACCAACGTGTCCAGCCTCGCACACACTTCGTTTGATTCTGTGTGGCCATCGGCGGTGCAGTGGTTCCATCTACGTAGGGAGCTGGAGTTGGAAGTGCATCGCACTTGACGCCGCTGCAGATTTCCTTGCGCTTCGAGCAGCGACAGGTGGCACAGGCATCCTGGAAGGTAATGTCACCCTCGTAGTAGGTCTTGTCATCCCTCATCATGCACACTGGCTTACACTGAGCCTTCGGCACGCAGTCTCTATACGTGTCGTTCAAGTAAATGAAGCCATCCTCGCAGGGCTTGATGTGACAGCCCTCGATACAGTTTTCCCGGTTGCACATGCGCTCTGTGATGCCCTGATCCAGGAAATTGTCACAAGTCTCGACGGCACACGCCGGCGTGCAGGACTTGTAGTCCGAGCAGTGTGGATCACACTGCATGGCTGTAATTAAGATATATTAGATTCAAATTGGTTTACTTTTTAAAAAGTTATTTACGGCAGAAATGCTGCGATCGCCAGCGTATGTTGATGCCCTTCTGGGCGCAGGCGTCCGCGTACGCCGCCACAGCGGTGCACAAGCACTCGCAATCTCCGCCCTGATCGCAGGCGCAGGTATCGAAGATGCAGCGTTTCAGGTAACGTTCCAAGGGCACCTCGCTGTGGCACGGAGCGAACAGTTCCGACTTCAAGGCGCCACACTTCAACTGGGCCCACGTTTCTCGCTCCGGATGCTGGCGACAGGCATCTATGGGGGCCACAGGTGCAGCGCAATGTGGCTGCAGCTTCCAGGCGTGGCCAAACAGCATTGCACTCGTCTCCAAGCCCAATGACGGCGTTTGCATGTCATCCAAGCCATTTCCATTGTAGTTGCCACACAGGCCGCTGACCTTGTTCCGCCATTCGTTGCCCAATTTGACATAAACCCGAGTGCCCTCATCCCACTTCACTTGCAGCTTGAGGGGAATCACTTCGACTACGACAAACACACCAGCTTTGTAGATGTGGAAGGCGTTGTGTCCCTTCGAATTCACACTATCGCGCAGCCCTGGAGGGAGGAAAAAGATATTGAATGTCTGTCATGCTAACAGTTTACATCTATCAGTATTTAAAATCTTTATCTTTGGTATAAGCATAACATTTTCGCAAAACTGACGGAGTTTTCTCTCTGGATCACTGAATCACATTTTTCCAAATTGTTCACTTTTTTTATGAAGCAACCAATGGCAAAAAAAAATTTGATTTTCGCCATTTAAGTTTTGCTGACAAACAATATTTAAATTTAAATTGACTCACAATGACTTGGATCTAGCTAAGTTTATAAAAAGCAGAGCTCGCAAATAACAGTTAACACTTATTTCTTTTTTGATCTGTTCACCGAAAAAAACAGAAAAAAACAAAAACCCAGAAGATTTCTCACTGAGAGAAACACTTACTTTTTTTTGTTTGTGCTCTCTGCTCAGTATTTTCCATTTAGAAAATAAATTCTTTCTGTATACTAATAACAGTTAAAAAAAGACTTTTTAGCTGGTGCTCCCGGAATAACTGTTAGCAAATGAGCAAAACACAAAAGTGTTAGTCAAAAGTGTCTTTTTAATATATATTCCGGTATGTGAATGATGCAGCTGTATCATTCCTAAAGTTTTTAGAATATCAGATTTGCATTCCGATTTATTTAATTTGCCATCATATTTAAAAAAAGAATGAGTTTTGTCTATTGGACGACCCATTGTACGCAAAATTGTAGCAAAAACTAAAAAAAAACGTTTTAAATTTTCAGAAGGCACTTTCGATTTTTTCTCCAGACGAAACAGTTTTTGAATGACACAACAATAAAGAAACAAAATTAAATGTTATTTCTTGACTGATAAGCCTACTGAGAAAAAAACAGAAATTAATGTTCTGTTTTTATCCCTTTTATCATTCTGTCAGCTAATAACTGTTATTTTCCGACACACTGAAAGTGTTAACTGTTATTTGCGAGCTCTGATAAAAAGTAATGAGAATTTGTAATTTTTGAAAATATTTCAAGAGTTAAATTTTAAAATACTCAAAATCATTCGTCAAATGATGTTCACATATGTGACAAACAAAAGCAAAGAAAATTTAAAAGTAGAATAAATTTTGAAGCCATGACATGATAAAATAAACATTTCGCATAAAAGTCTGCTCATTTTTTAAAAAGTTATATGTAATTGAATTTATTGAAAAATGTGAAGGTGTAAGTTTAAAGTGTTTAAGTGTTTGGAAACATTTGATATATAAATTTAGTAAAATTGATGAATTAAATCAATTTAGACTTTTAGATCAGCTAAATTTATAAAAAGCTAAAAGAAATAAGTCTTCGAAAAAATTTTAAACAGGCTAAAACTTTACACTTTTACTCAAATATTTTCTAAAAGGAATAGTTTTTTTTAATATACAGTTTTTTTAATATAACTCGAAAATTTTGTTGATTCTAATCAACTTTAAAAAATTAACTTCTATTGAGTTTTTAAAAGGATTCGCTTGAACTCAAAAATAATTGTTGTTGGTATCTCAATTAGTACGTTACTCACTTTTAATGGCCGACTTATTGGGATCGACGCTATAGCTGCCATCAGAGCTGAGCAGCAGAGATTCCTGGACACGTCCGCTCAATGCGATTTCTAATGATTTGGAGCAAGTGACTCCCATTGTGCCGCACAGCACATTCTGAATGGTAATTGTGAAACCGTCGCCATTGTCAAAGACACCTTTGGAGAGGACATAGTCACATGCGCCCTGGAAGTCAAAGTCATGACCATCGTAGGTGGTGAAATGTGAATCTCCCCAAACGCTGCAGGTGGATTCACAGCCATTCTCCGAGCACTTCCAGTTGCCCGCCTGGCACACACAGGAGTTGCAGTCCTCCTTGATCTTCTCACCATCGTCGTAGCTCTTGCCGGCATGATGACAAGAACAATTTGTGGGCAGGACACACGCTTGACGGGATGTGTCAAAGACATAGCCGTCCATGCAGACGCAGCCAGGCAGACACTCCGATGAGTCGGCTACGTACTTGTCCATGTTCTTGCAAGTTTTCGGCTCCTTGGGAGCACATTTCGTGAACTCTGCATAAGCTTGCTTGGTGCATTTGCTGCGCAGTTCCGACGAGGGCGGATATTTGACATCATCACCCGGATCGGCATCCTGGCAATCCCATACGCCATCTGTGCAGGTGCACAGATCAAGGAATTTCTCGCCGGGTCGCACTTCCTTATAGCCAGGTCGGAACGTCATGCCATCGAAGCTGCAGTGGCACTTATGTTTGGGCACACAGACACCCTGATCGTTGATGTACTCGCCATGGGGACAGCGACAGCCCTCGACGCATTCCCGGGTGCAGCTGTTCTTGCTGGGCAAATCATCGCAGGTTAAGGCACAGCCATCGCCGCATTCGTCATACACTTGACCCATCGGACACTTGACAGCTGGGAATTATTCATGAAATTAATTAATTAAGATTCGATTTCCAGCGCTACAAGACAAAATTAATAAATTAAGGCGCTAGTCAGTAAGCATAAATTATTGTGACGACTTATTCTGAAATTATTATTGAGCACATATGAGGACAGAAAAAAAATGCATTAAGTTCAACACTGTCAAATATAAAAGAAAAAAGGAGGAGCTTAATCAATAATAAATTTATTTTTATTTTAAATTTTTCTTTTTTATTTGAATTTTATGAATAAAGTGAATGAAGTAAATAAAAAAGTGTTTTTTTGAGCTGACCAATTTATTTTTTATCCTTTTGGACTTGGTAAACCAAATTTTGTCAAGCAGATACTCGGATTTCCTATTAATAATAATTTTATTAGTAATAAAAGTGCTCTCAAATTGGTCCATTTTGTTCTGTTAAGATCAAATTTTTTTTTTAATAGCTTGTTATATGTTTTCGTTATTTTATGTAAAAAATTTAGCTTGCGATGTAATTCAAGACCACATAAAATTTCTGGTTACATCTACTATCACAGTTGACTGAAATTTGTACGCCCCTAGAAGAGGGATGATATCAGATAGCTCTTAGAAATTGGTAGTCAAAGTCTTTCAGCTACAAATCTCTGCATCATAATACTCTATATATAATACATATACTAATGCCCTAAGTAGTCCGTATGTCCTGTCAACCATTTATGTTATGTGGTTATTCCATGTTAAAGTACTATTAAGGGTAAATCTCAGATGAATCTTTACATAACTTATTGTAATATTATTAAAATGTATCTTCTTAGAAGGATTTCGTAACTACAGCCTGACTTTATGATCTAATATAACAGAAGCAGTTGCCACTTACCACACTCCTTGACGAACATACGCCATCCGGTTTTGACGCCCTGTCGCATGCACTCGGTGCCATAGGCGGAAAGAATGGGACAGAAGCATTTGGCGGGATCATCTTTGCAGGCGCAAGTGTCGTAGAGACAGTCCTCGTAGAAGCGTTCCGAGTCCACCATAAAGTGGCATTCCTGGAAAACATCCTGCAATATCCAGTCACAATGTTTCTCAGCAATCGCCTTCTTCTCCGGACTGAGGGTGCATGGATGCGGGCCCTGATGTGTCTCAGCTGGGAACTGACACGTGTCCTTCGTCCGCCACTTGTCCGCGAATGCCTCGACAGCCGTTTCAACATCGCCCTCGGGAGTTAGGAAGTCGTCCTTCGTATTGGAATTAAAGGTGCCGCACAATCCCTGCGTCTGGCCACGCCAACTGGCTGGTGCATCCACGTAGACCCGCGACACGCCGTCCCACCAGATGCGAATGCCGCCGGCAAACTCCACGGTCAAAAATGTGGAGCTGGCGCGTCGGATTAGCACCTCACCAGCGCCCAACACCTTGGGCAGCTTGGCAATGGCCTTGTCATTGATAACAGTGGTCAATCCCTGGTCCAGCTTAATTGTCGTCGGGGTGCCATCGCGCAGCAGGAAGCGAACGGTCACGGACTTGGTGCACGAGGGATCATCCGGGGCAATGCCGCCGATCAATGCCTGCGAAACGGCGCCCGAGCAGGCCACATTCTCCGCCTCCACCGACATATTGGACGTCTTGAGCAAGTAGTAGGAGCATTTGCCCATGAAGTCGTAGCGATGGCCATCAAACGTCATATAATGTGGATCACCAATGGCTCCACAACGCGCACCACACTTGTCATCCGTGCACTTCCATTGGCCATTCTTGCAGGTGCATGTGTTGCAATCCTTCTTGACCGTCGCCTCGGACTTGAATTCCCGGCCACGCAAAGTGCAGGGACACAGCTCTCGAGTTATGCACGCATCCTTGTACTGGACTGTGCCCTCTGGGCAGAAGCAGCCCTCATTGCACTTCCCCTTCGTGGGAGCAGCGGATGCCAAATCTGAATCACAGGTGGGCTCCACATCCGGCCCACAGGCGTGATAGACGCGACCAAAACCGCAGCTAATGGCTATTGGAAATTCGTAGCATTAGTTTTATTTTTTCAAAATTAGAGCATACCTGTTAAATTTCGATTAGAATTACTAATCAATTAGATTATATTAGAAATAATCGTAGTGACTATATAATTCACTGTTGAACAGTTTGTGATTATAATGATTACGACTACAAAAAATCAAAAATAATCAAAAATTATTACAATTATTCAAAAATAGTCGGAAAAAATCCAAAATAATTTTTTTGAGTATTAGGACTATTTTTGATCCAATTCTGATTATTTCTGATTATTTTTGATTATTTCTGATATTTTATGATGTCTAATTATTTAAATTAATTTAAATTTTCACAATCAAAGTAGCCAAAATAATCAGAAAAAAATCAAAAATAATCCGGCTACTCAAAAAGATTATTTTTGATTATTTTTGATTTTTTATGATTAGTTTTAAATAATTGTTATAATTTTAGATTATTTTTATTTCTTGTAATCGTAATCATTACATACTTAATTGGGCAAAACCGAAAATAGTCGTAATTTAATCATTAGTTCGACTTCTAAACAAAAATAATTAAATTATTAATGATTATAATTTCTAATCATTATTTAACAGGTATGCTTTAGAGCATATGGCATACAAAATAAGAGGAGAATTTGATTTTTATCGACGTGTCATCTGTCGATCACCATCTGGTACTTTCTACCCTTAGCCTAATCCACCTGGCATCCCAGCTCTTCCCTAAATACCAGATCGCTTAGCCATGTGCCTTTGTGATTTCTTTTAATATTATTATAATAATAATATTTTATTTCTATCATACTAATATTCATCAAAAATTTGTTTCCAATTCGCTAAAGCACTAATCATATTATAATTGGAAATTATTAAATAGGTCAAACTTGTGTCCAATTGTAAGATGTATGTAACTATCTGTAAATGTATATTTCTTTTATGTGACATTTAAAAAAATTTTAATTTTTATTGTGGTACCGGTTCTAATACCTAATATTGTTTATGAACGAGAATATATATTTTTGCTTAATGTTAAAAACATAACAACGGACACAGTATGTGCATAAAAATGAGGCATACTCACGGCATATTTCCAGATTGCGCCAGCCGTGCTGCAGTTGAATACCCTTGAACATGCACTCCTTGGCCAGCATGGCAATCGCATCACAATTGCAGCTCTCGGGCTGTTCTCGATTGGGACAATTGCAGTAGTCGGCAATGCAGGTGCGAATTAGTGCATCATAATTGAAGGGCTTGATGCAATCGCTTAGCTTCTCATTGGCCAGGAGTCGCTCGCAGATGCTGACAGCTTTTTGGAGCTTGCTCTGTTCACATGATTCCATGCCGAATTCCAGTTCGGCACTGTTCTCAACACGGCACATTTCACTGCTATCATCCACACGCCATGCATCGGAGAATGCTTTGACTGTTTCCAGCTTCTTGCCTGTTTTAGACATCAAATCGTTGCTGTAGTCACCGTCGAGGGAGCCACAAAGACCACCCACTTTGCCCCACATGGGCGGGCCAGCGTGGACAGCCACATACTGATGATGATCCCAGTCCAATTTCATGCCTACAGATTCCAAATAAACTTGTACATGCTGCGCCACTGGCATCACCTTCATGCCCATCACCTGCACGGGTATGGGCAGCTGCTTAGTGGGCGTGGACAGGCGCACTGTGCCATCTAAAGAGGGAATACAATTGGTATTTAGTGAATTCTTCTATCTTCCTCATTAGCTGCTTACTTAAATTTTCCAGTGTATAAAGCACCGATTGCCACAAAATCTTCAGCGTGTGCGCACAGCCATATCCAGAGCCATAAGGACAGGCCTTGAGTGTGATATCAAAAGTACCAGATACTTTATCCGTGGTCAAAGTATGAGAACAGGATAATGGAGCTCTGAAAGTTGAATGGATCGAGTTATTATTTCCAATCTTCAAGGCTTAAAAATACAATGTCAATTTTCAACACAATATATATAAGCTTAGAAAACTTTTTTCTGAACGATTTTAATATTTATAATAATAATTGTAAAATATGAATTATTTGGTGAGCTTGTATCAATAAATAAACATGAAAAACTTGATGAACTAGCTATTGAAATTTATTTTTTTTATTAGTCAAAGAATAATTCTTATATTTAATTTTTTTCAATTATAATTCTATAAATTTAAAACAAAAATTGAAGAAAACATTTTTTTTCTCAATTTTTAGACCCTGTATATACAAATTAATATTTTTTGTTACTAGAGCCTGCTACATTTTGCTTAATTTCCAACTATAATAACAATGCTTTTTGCTGAAAGTTATTAAAAAAAATAGGCGAAATTCTCGATAAATTTTTTGATAGTTCAATTCAAATGTACTTACTTGAAAACCAAACCATCAAATGTTTTCATATTTATGCCACCCCAGGTGGTACACATCGCTGCCCTTGGTGACTTATCAATGACTACGTCCACGTCTCCGCTCATGTACAAGGAGTAGCTGCCCGGTGTCGTCACTGTCTCTTCCGATGACCACCATTCCTGCATAGTCAGAAAAGCAATATCAATATCATTTACTTTGTTGTCTGTTTAGATCTCAACTTACACTTCTGCGTTCCAGATCTTTGTACTTGGCCAGCAATGCCAGCAAAATCTGCCTCTGGCTTTTAATTTCTGAGCTATATTCGCCACTGAATGTACCATGGTATGTGTGTCCTGGCTGTTGCATGTGTTGCACTTGCACACTGCCGGATTTAATGCGATATCCAGGTGCTGAGATTTTCGAATATTATTTGTTGAAATCAAGGTCTAAACATCGGACACAAAAGGGAGACTTACGGAAAATGCACTTTGGCACTGGTGCGGGTAAATAAACACCCTGCTCATAACTACAACTGTACTCAATATCCAAGCGTCCTTGCACCTTTAAGCCCGGCACATCCGGACAGCTGAAGGTACAGCGTGCATCCTCCTTGTCATAGGCACACTTGTAGTTGCCATTAAAACCGGATTTGGTTACATTACAGCTTGCAATGTCTGTGCAATTTAGAAATTTTTAATTTTTATTTTTATTTTTAATAGATGTTTAATAAATAATTCAAAATATTTAAAATAAGCTCACTGTATTGACAGAAGGCGCCGCGATGCAACTTGGAGCATTGGCAAACGTTGAAGCTGATGCATTGTCCATCATTCTGGCAAGCCGGGGAACAGGTCGCTGTGAAGAAAGGATAGTTAGTTAAAAGATAAAGTGTAAAGTGACCTTGACTTACGTCCACAATCGGGCACCTTGCCAAGGCCGCTTTTGGTATGAATCCATTGACCATTGAGACACTCAATGTTGGTAATGCTGCTGCCATCGGGATACTGGAATCCACGCATGCATTCTGCATTGCAAATGCTAAAAGTCAACAGTGGGAGCAAAAAGTAAATTTTATAAAAAAAGAAATATTATCCTCGGCACTTTATATCCTTTTTATGATGTCTATATGTTGCCTACCTAATGTTTTCAAACCAAATTTCAATACCAATATCAACTAAAGAATCTGCAAATTGGTTTGAGAAATCTCAAAAAATAAAAAATATTTCATACAAGGCATTAAATGGTTTAATGATTGGGGTTTTCTGGGTTTTCCAAAAATATAGTATAATGATTTGAAATAAATCCACATATTCTGTGGTTGCAATATCCCAAAAATCAAAATAAAGTTTTTTATACTTCAGATTAATTTTCTACTGATTATTACTATAGCAGCTGTGAAATATTCTGATCCGATTCGTTCAATAAATATATTTACTGCGTTGCACATTTTCAGATTGATTTATGTTATATACTCCTTAAGGTATGTTTATATTCTAAATTTTGTAACTAAGCTTACTTACTTGTTCTTGCAGGATACCCTCGCGTTCTTCGGCACGGGAGGCCTGCTGGCACATACGGACTTCTTGCGCTCGCACGCCACACCTGAGAAGTTCTCTGGGCACTGACAATGGCCAACGGATAGGCAAAAGCCTCCGTTTTGACATGCTGGATTGCATACAGGCTGGCATTCTGGAATTTTGGTGAGCTCCGAATTGCGTATTATCCAACCATCATTGCTGCAAAACATGTCCAGCGATTTTGTGTCTCCGAAAAAGGTATAACCATTCGGGCAATAGACTTGACAGCGACCGGCATTATTGCATTGGGACATCACGTTTGCGGGCAGTGTAACCGCAGCGCATTTGCCATAAGCTTTTAGCTGCTGTACTTGGTTGCCATAAAAGTTGCCCTTTACCCTAGATTAAAGTTCTTGGTATCATAAATTATTTCAGAAATATACCTCATATCTAAGTTTACCCTTTGCCAATGCCAAACAAGCCAAGCGCATTATTCACTAAGTGTGTGCTAGAGTCATAAAATGATTTTTGTACTTATAATTCATTTTTATGTGTTCTTGTGCTTACCCAGATGTCTTAATGCCGCCGATTAATCCCCCAGGATGTGGATGTGGAGCATACCCGCCACCGCCGCCTCCAGATTGAGTGGCGCCGTCATTGTAGCTATAGCTATAACGTGCACTAAAGGAATTCAAGCAAAATGATATTTATTTTATAGTTTTATTATATTAACAAAATGTTTATCGCATTTCCTTTCGGCCCATACCTCACAGCAGGCGCTCGTTGGGAGGTCTTAAAACTTATATGGCGCTCATCGCGTTCCTTATCGTCAACTTCCGGTGCAGCCTGAACGACGGGACTGTAAAGTAGCGAATATTTTGCATTAGATTATGTTTAAAAGAACGCTAAATTTTGTTTGTTAAAGCAGCAATTATCTGCCTGCTACGGAAATTGGGGCCTTGAATGCCAAAGTTTAGACTATCTTTTATTTTTGGGCTGGTTTTCTACAAAAAGTGTTGCAAGTGATTGCTGAAAAAGTAAGATTTTTTGCCAAATAATGATATTAAACAATTTCAAAAAAAACGATTTCAAACCCGTAGGAATTCACTGTCTTTTATATCCTTGGTTCATAGCCCAGGACATGGACCAAAGAGAACCAAAGAGAGCCAATGTCAGATCGTAATTCCTACAGCAGTCTTGCAGTCTCAGGAATGCTTTATACACTTGAATATTTATTATTTTTTTACAGGGAATGAAAATAAGAAACATTAGTCGGAAAAAATCTCACAATAATAAAATTATAGGAACATTGAGAACAGTGCAAATACATACGATATTTTTGAAAGAACTATCTAGGAACAGGATACATTTTTAGTTCAATTTTTTTTTTAAATTTATTGTAAACTTATTTTTAATTTTTAAAATAAAAATGTAAATTATAAGATATTATTAAATTTTTATTAACACGTAAAAACTATAGCATAACTCTAATTTGCAATATTTAAAACAAAAAAAAAACATAGTTAATTTTCAATCTTTTAAAATAAAAATTGAATTTAAATGTCTTTTCACGAAGTTGTTATGTATAATACATTAATAAAAATGTAATGAGTTGTTAATCAAATATATATGTCGATTTATGGAATAGGGCCTCCCGTTTAAAAGATATACTTATCAATTAAATTTTTAGTTTCAATTTTTTTTATTAAATTTGAAAACTAACTTCTTTTAAAAATTTTCATTTAAGACCGTTTTTTACGATCCCTGGATTTTTACGTTTGTCATTTTGAATATTTGCATATTTTTATATTTATCAATCATTTTTATAGAACAATTTAAAAATATAAATACAAAAATTGTACAGATACATTTGTATAGTAATATTATTAACTTTGTTTTGGTCACACATTTTTCATTAATTAATGAAGTTTTAAATTGTATTTATTTTAAACACATTAGCTCACTTAATACTTTCGTCCTCGTCGTCGGACATCACAATATCGCCTTCTTCAGCATACACTATGCTAATTAAAATTAGCAGCCATGCCAAAGAGTATATTATTTTGTTTGCCATTAAATGGCTGGAAAAATATCCTTTTTTTAGTAGAACAGCTTCATATATCACTGGTAATCCGTTATCCTTTTGGTATTTAAAGAAAAGCACTGGTAATCCTGTGATATCCTGTGAATCCTTTGAGATACACTTGAGCACTTTTTATTTGACAAACACTGAACTTTATTCACTTTAAAACATATTCACAACTTCGTGTCGACCGCGCGAACGCAACTAATGGCGATACCAAAATTCAGGGGCTTTTATAGGCCCGAATCCAAAGCCAGTCGCCATTTTTGTATAAATCTAATCACAGTTTTTTTTTTTTTTTTGCTTCACAAAGTCAACGTCAAATGTGCTGATTTCTTCAATCTGCGCGTTTGAAACTCACTTTTCTCGCCTTATCGACTTTTAGTGTACTCAAGTTGAGCTAAACTTAATACAGAAAGTGCAATTCAGCAACTTGCTAGCGATAATCGTGTTTCTCGCTCCCTACGATATTATGAAACTGACCTAATAGAAGATTCCAAGGCTGTGACTATAAATATTACATAAAGAATAAGCAAATCATAAAATACGTCGCAATTCATTTTATCACTTTGTAAAACAATCATGAATGAAATAAATACGCTATGCGTATAATTAATTCACAATGAACTTGAAATGTTTTAAATAGAAGCGCGCAATATGATTCATGTAACGGCAGCTACTGTCAAACAAAGTATGTTTATCAGTCAACAACGCTGCAAATCGATTATCGCCGATAACACATGACCAGTGCGGCCCATAAAAATACAAATCATGGGCCACACCTGCATCGCGCGCTATTATTTAAAAACTATGTATAACTTTAAGATTAATGCTGAAATTATAGCCAAAACTAATATACACAGTTTGCAGCGCCACTTGATAGTGAAAAAATGTATTTATCACAGGAAATTACAGTATTTTTTGCTCTGCCTACTCTTAGAGCAGTTTTTTGGCGACAGGATGTTGATAAACAAACGGTCAAATAAAAGATTACTTAAATACATATAGTTATATAATATAGTTGCTCATTCCGGTCATTGCTCTTTCACATAGGGTTCAATGTCGTGCTGCTGACGCAGTGCTTCCGCTTCAGCACCCACAGCGCAGGCCAGCAGAGAGTTGACAGTTTGCTCCTCGCCCGCCTTATAGACGTAACCATTGGCCTTATCAATGTGATTGCGCAGCCGAAGCATGCTGTCGGTGCGGAAGGCGTCAAGAAGCTTAAACGATACTAATGCATAATCCTCGACCATGGAACAAATGGCCTCGTTGAGTTTTCGGTGTTTTCGCATTGTGGGATCATCGTCCAGTTTCTCCAGCAAATACTTCAGGTCCAGGACATCCGTGTAAAAGTCCACACTGAAGTGCAGCTTTGACTCGTGCTTGCGCAGCAGATCCGCCTTGGACAGGACATTCACATGCGGCAAACTCATCCTCAGCATCGTATTCAGCGCCATCAGCAGCGTGGCAATGAATTTCGCCGGCTCCGAGCAGTAATGCGAGTCGATAAGGTTGACCGTAACCAAGCTGTAGCGTTCCTGCTCCAATCGCTCAAACACACGCGCCATGGCATTGTGGTGCGTATAGAGTTCGATCTGACCCGGACAGTCGAACAGAAAATAATTGTGTGTGGCGCTCAACTTGCGCAGCGCCGGCAGCAGCCAGTCATCAATGTGCTGCTCCAGATACTCGGCACAGTGCATGAGCGCCCCGTTGGGTCCCAGCCTCAGGTGCTCCATGGCATCGCTTACGGTAATCAGCTGCATGACGTTGACCACCGGTTCATACGCCATGTTGTCATTGCCCGGATCCAAGTTGACGACGCCAACTTGTCGGCCCAGCTCCCGATAGAACTTGTACGCCTCGTTGCAGTAGGTGGTCTTGCCAGAGCCAGGCGGACCAATAATCAGCTGACCGTAGCGAGGATTTTCTACTTTTGGTTGTACGCGTTGCAGCATTTTGAAAACTTAAGAGTTTTTACTACATTTACTTTTTATCTTCGGTTTTGTTATTGTTTTCATTAATTAGGGTGACCGCACAAATCCAGAATCTATCTATTAACATGAGAATGGCAAATCTATCGATAAATTGGCGCAACTCTCTTAGCTTTGTATCGATTTTTGAATGTCGAAAAAGGCGCAAGTTTGCGTTTGACCGCTATTTTACGCCCTTTCTCGTGCCACGCCCACTTTTAATATGTTATTTGAATTTTTTTTTAAATGTTTTAAATATATATTTCAAGTTCAAATGTTAGGAATAATGTTTAATTGAATTTAAGATAAAAGTTTATCCAAAATATGGAGTTTAGTTATATAAAAATTCACTATAGCGAAGCTTGACCGTATATATTTGCCTGTTAAGATGAACTATTTGTAACTACTAAAGCTAAACTTGCTTAAACTGTAACAATTTAATAAACGAATGTATTACTATTTACAAATCTTGAATCTTTGGTGTCTTAAGCCTAACGAATATATCATAAATATTCCAGTTTACTTCCATTTGAAAGCCTTCTTTCTATGGCACATCCCCGGGAGAACCCGTCTCCGTCGAGGGTGTGATCACAACCGTGTAGACTCTCAAGTTGTCATCCGTTTCCTTGCGTTGTCGCTCGTGAATCTTGCGATGCGTTCGCAATGCCGCTGGTTGCGTGAATCGCTTGCCACATTCCTCGCACTCGTTGGGCTTCTCGCCGGTGTGCGTCATCTCGTGGTACTTCCGGGTATCCGGCTTGGCAAAGCTCTTCTCGCAGTAGCTGCAGGCATAATCTCTGGCCCGTTCGTGAACCGTGCGCACGTGCATCTTGAGGTTCCCCGAGCTGTTGCACACCTTGGAGCAGAAGCGACAGGGCCAAGTGCGTTCCAGCGTGTGGTAGTTGATGTGTATCTTCAGCTCGTTCCTGGTCGTCTTGCGCATGCCACAGTACGGACAGCTGAAGTTCTTGATGCCCGCATGACGCAGCAGATGCACCTTGAGTTTCTCCTTGCTGGAGAAGCGACGCGAACACTCCGGTTCTGGGCAGGCATGTGGCAGCTCCGACTTGTCCTTGTGCGTATAGCGATGGTCGTTGAGCACGGCCTTTGAACTGAACACCTTGCCGCAGAATTCACAGACGTGCGACCTTAATTCGGGTCCCAGCTTGTGGCATCTTCGGATGTGCATCATCAGGGTCGGCTTGTGGCGGTAACTCTTGTCGCAGCCCTCTTGCTCGCAGCTGAACCAGCGACTGGTGCCCGTGTGCTGCTTCAGGTGCTCCGCCAGGCAGTGCATGCGATTGAAGGCTCTCTCGCAACCGATCTCGGTGCACGGATATGGCATCAATCCCTCGTGTTGCCGCTTGTGCGCCAGCAGGCGATGCTCCACCTGGAAACGCGTATTGCAGATGTCGCACATGAAGTTGGCCGCCGATGGCTTGGACAACAAACTCTAAAAAGGCACAAGGATTAGCGTCAGTTGGTAAATAGTATCAGGGATCATGACTTGCCTGCTCCTCCTTAGTTGAGATGTCTGTGTCCACTAGCTCCCTGTTAGCCTCTTTGCTTTGCTGTCTCGCGCGTCTCCTTCTTGTGCTTCTTAAATTACTTTCCTGCAGCTCCGAGTCCTCTACATCCAGTGACTCCTGATCCTGCGTCCTGTCCAAGTTGTAACTGGGTTTCCCATCCTCACAAGTCGCAAATTCCACGCGCCATTGCGCATCAGCTGCAATGCACCTGCCGCGAAATGCATAAAGCTGCTCCAGCTGATCCCTGCAGGCCTGGCAGAGCTCACTCGGCAGACTCGGCAGCTCCTCCTCCGAGACGGATAAATTTGTGCAGCTGACAAACTTGTGCGCCAGCTCGGGCAATCGCAGCATGTCGTAGCGTCCAGCTGTTGCCTCTAGTGCACAGGTGCACACACGACACTTGCCGGCAGCACTCGCTGACGCCATCTAACTCAATTTGAAACTTGATTGAAACCGCAAATAAACTACTTTTAAAACAGCTGCTGTTCATTTATTTGTTTACTTTGTGCAAATCAGCTGCTTCTTCTTTTTTTATGCCATTCACATACAAAGCGAAGCTGTTATGCTTTAAGTTAACAGTGGATTTTAACATGGCCGGCGCGCGCAATTTAAAATAATATTTGTAAAGCAATAAAGAATACTTTAATAAATCCAAAAAAATTATAAATTAAATAAAATAAATGAGATCATTATAGTGAGTGTTGGGTGCTTGTGACCCTTCGGTAAGTAAAGTTGCTAAAATTAATTTTAAATCAAAGAAAGAGGAACAGATAACAGCTTTTAAAGAACAGAAAGATCAAAAGAACTGAACTATATGAACTACAATCAGGCTCAAACGAACTTAATCTGAACGGTTCAGTACAACTCTAAAAGTGCGGGTGTTTTTTTTAATACGCTAATAGAATTTCCTATTTATACAAACGCAGCAGAAATCATAAGACACTAGAACAGCAAAAGAGAGCAATGGCGCAACCACAAAAACCGGCCTACGAAAACAGTGAGTTTAAATACTTTCGCTTCTCGAATTACCATAAAAGCAGCGAAACAGCGACAACGTTGCAAAAATGAGTCAACGAAGAACGGTAAAAGCAGCGGAAACGAATTAATATGACCATAAATGGAATTCAGCGAGTCGCCGAAACGGCAACAGCAGAGCAGCGTCGCCGCTGTCGCCGTCGTCAGATTCAGATAAACAACAGTAGGGGGAATTCTGTGAGCCGGAGAAAGCAAAGTAAACCGGCAAAAAGCCGCCGACCGACCGCACCCTTGTTACTTTTTCGCTCCTCTTCTCTCCACAGCTGTTTTATCTTTTGCACTTGTTTAATGTGGAATTGAAATTTGAATTAAAAACAAAGCAACCTTTGCTTTACAGAAAATGTATATGCAACGCTGCCGCGAACTGGACGTGGACAGCCCATTGTCTTGGGCGCGGATCCCAAGGGCAAGAATTTCCTCTATGCGAACGGAAACTCGGTGATCATCAGGAATATTGAGGTGAGTTCATTTGATATCATCACACAAAATGTGGCCATAATATAAAATATAATATGAGCCGACTGCTGATCCATAAAGCGAAAATTGTGTTATTTTTGGACTGCGCACAGCAGCTGCAATTTTCAAGCGTTATTTTTCCACTCGACAACGACGACAACCCGCGTATGTGTGTGTGTGTGTGTGTGTTTCAGTGGCTGTTCTATATTTATTTACCATACATTTGTATATATTCTTATGTATATTGTATACAGTGAAACAGCCGGCAAAAGCTCAAGAGAAAATATCCATCTTATTTTGCTGCCCACGCAACATAATAATGATGTTGTCGTCGTCATCGCTGTTGATCATAACAAAAAGTTGCTTGTAAATATTATTAATTTGTTCTAATTATTGTTTGTGCCTCTCTCTCTCTCTTCTTGATTTGCCTCGTCACGCTCCGATTATCGCCGTCGCCTGTCCAGAATCCAGCGGTTGCCGATGTCTACACGGAACACTCGTGTGCAGTGAATGTGGCCAAGTATTCACCCAGCGGCTTTTACATTGCATCCGGCGGTAAGTTAACCAAAGCCAACCATCCAGCGTGAAAGAAGCCTTAAAACGCTTTAAAACACACAAAAAAGAACCACAAAAAAACAATACCATGACTCAGAATTCAACTGTCAATAGACATCATATTACCATATGTATCTTAAATTGATTATCGCTGGCATTGGAAATTGCAACCTTATCAAAACTGTTTGATTTTAAAATGCATAGAAGAAGTGGAATGAAGAGAAGCATTCAATAATTTACCAAATAGGGGAAGTCGTGTTATCTAGTTTTGAGCGTTGATGTTATCTTTTCTACAAACTTTGAGGCTCTTATCTCTAAATGGCCGTATATGGAAACAGGCACACTTAATCAAAAATAGGTTGGTTTATTGGGAAGCATTCTTATCTGTCAAGATTTTCCTGAGCCAGCTAATAGTGTTTATAAAAAATAGAATCAGACAGAATTATAAAATATATAACTTAATATCATGCATGACTTGTCTCTGCTTTTCATTTTCAATATAATAAGATTTAATATATAAAAATCAAATTGCTAATAAAAGTACTTAAGATTTTTGATTATTTTTATGACTCTTTAAAGTTGTTAAGAAAAATAGATACAGGGTATTTATGTTATATAATTTTAATATCTATTAAATAACTTTTATATGATTCATTAATACGCATTAGATTGAATTGATTTTCGCAACACATGAAATATATGCATATGTACGAGTATTTTTGGAAAGTATTACTCATTTTATTAATCACCTTTATCACTCTCTTATACTTAATTAGATGCCTCGGGCAAGATTCGCATTTGGGATACAGTCAACAAGGAGCATTTGCTTAAGAACGAATTCCAGCCGATTGGTGGACCCATTAAGGACATCAGCTGGTCACCAGATAATCAGCGAATCGTTGTCGTCGGCGAGGGTCGTGAACGCTTTGGACATGTCTTCATGTCCGAAACGGGCACATCGGTGGGTGAAATTAGTGGCCAATCTAAGCCCATTAATTCAGCGGACTTCAGGCCAGCTAGACCGTTCCGCATTGTGACTGGTGAGTAGTAAGCTTAACCTCTTTGGCTGGTCTTTAATTTGATACATTGAATTGCAGGCAGTGAGGACAATACCATTGGCATCTTTGAGGGACCACCGTTCAAGTTCAAAATGACCAAACAGGAGCACTCTCGATTTGTGCAAGCGGTGCGCTACTCTCCTGATGGAAAATACTTTGCCTCAGCTGGTTTTGACGGCAAGGTCTTTCTGTACGACGGCACCAGCTCCGATCTGTTGGGCGAATTCGGTTCCCCGGCGCATAAGGGAGGCGTCTATGCGGTTGCATGGAAACCAGATAGCACTCAGCTGTTGACCTGCTCGGGCGACAAGACCTGCCGCCTCTGGCAGGTGGAGTCACGGGAGCTGATTAGCGAGTTTGTAATGGGCAACGCCTTGGACGATCAGCAGGTGTCGTGCCTGTGGCAAGGAGAGCATCTAATTACCGTCTCGCTGTCCGGTGTCATTACCTACTTGAATGTGGAGGATCCCAGCAAGCCACTGCGTGTGGTCAAGGGACACAACAAGCCCATTACGGTTCTGGCTTTGAGCGATGATCGCAGCACTATCTACACCGGCAGCCATGACGGCGTTGTGACCAACTGGAATTCCGGCAATGGTGTCAACGACCGCATTACTGGCACTGGCCATGGCAATCAAATAAATGGCATTGCCGCCTGGGATGACTTTGTCTACACTTGCGGCATTGATGACAGTCTGCGCCAGTTCAGCGTGGAGGGCAACAACTACACGGATTACGTGGTCAAGCTCAATTGCCAGCCACGTGGCTTGGCCATTTTGCGCAATGAGAACATCATTGCCTTGGCCTGCATTAAGGAGCTTACATTGGTGCAGGACCAGAAGAAAGTATTCTCGCTGCTCATCAAATACGAGGCCAGCTCCATTGCTGCAAATTCGGAGACTTTGGATGTCGCTGTTGGCGGTGATGACCAGAAGCTGCACATCTATTCATTCAATGGCAATACTCTGGACCTGAAGGCGGAACTGGATCATTTGGGCGCGGTCACCGATGTCGCATATTCTCCAGATCAAAAGTATTTGGTTGCCTGCGATGCGCATCGCAAGGTGGTACTCTACTCCGTGGAGGAATACAAGGTAAGTAAAAGAGATATGCAGTTATACAAATGGATTTTAATATATTCGTATTTATTTGATATTGTAGCCGGCTCACAACAAGGAATGGGGCTTCCATAATGCGCGCGTTAATACTGTGGCCTGGTCTCCCAACTCGCTCTTGGTTGCCAGCGGCTCTCTAGATACTACCATTATCATTTGGTCTGTGGCCAATCCAGCCAAGCACACCATCATCAAAAGTAAGTGATACTATCTATCAATTTTAAACTACTTGTGAATTAACCAATTCGTTTCGTTTAGATGCCCATCCACAGTCGCAAATTACTCGTCTCGTGTGGCTGGATAACAATACTGTGATCTCCACTGGTCAGGATTGCAATACCAAAGTGTGGCACGTGGAAACTATTTAAAGCCAAATGCGAAAGTAACATCAGCACAGCGCAGCCAGCGCATATTTTTATACTTAATCAGATAGGAAAGATAGAGAGACGGATACATATACAGATACAGATACAGATTGAGATCCATATACCCAACCGGTTAAATCGCACACGTAATTGCCAAGCTTCTATTATCGATCGATTCAGCGTCAACGTCAGCTTCATTTCATTTAAGTTCAAAAGTTTATTTACATTTAGCTATTTATATAACGCACTCATTATATCCCTTTAGTTTAAGCTCAAAAGTCTTTTGCTAATCATATCATGGATAAAGCTATTCTTTCTTGCATAATTACGAGTATTCTTTGAAAGATTTATCAACCTGTTTCCCACTTCCCTAGTCCAAGAACATTATGCTTGTATGTGTTTTTAAACAACTTTTTGATACTTATACAACTGAACTACAGTTTAAATATATATGTAAAGTGCGCATGCGTACGTCAATAATTGTATTATGAAATGAAATAAAATAGTTTTTGCATAAAAAATTAATTTGTCTTCAATTTTTATTGTGGCTTAAAATTTATTTTCATCTTGTCTTTTTGTGTGCATGTGTGCGTGTTTTTTTTTTTGTGTATAATTATAATATTTATAAAAATTGCACTTAATTTACTAGAATGTGTGTAGGCGTGTCTGTATGTGTGTGAGAGTGTGTTTTGGTGTTTGAAGAAGGTGTTTTTGCAGAGCCTCGAATATATCGAGCCCTTTTTGCGGATATAACGTAAGCGACATTTTTCCGAAATTTGTTTTTTAATGCAAATGTGTTCATTAATATTAATCACTGCGGACGGCAGTCCGCGCTAGTGACGAAAGCAGCACGAAGTGTGCGAAAGCGACTAGCATATATACACAGGAAGAATGGAAAATTTGCTATGACTGTCCGATCAGGTCGAGTTATATACCGATCGAAAGGTATTAGCTTAACTTACAAATGTGCATACTAAGACTTTTGAAATCTCACCTGGTTCGTGAGATAAACAGGTGTAAGTGGGAGGGGCAAAATTTAAATGATTGGAGCTAATGGGGCCGTTGGAGCCTTTTTGATTTTTTTTTTAATTTTTAACTATTCTAATCAAAAATACGCGTCGAATGACACCTTGATCATCAAAATCCGATCACTGGTTCAGAAGATAATTAATTTTGAAATTTTTGGTGCCCCTTTCAAAACGAGATGAAAAGTCAGTCTGTTTGTTTGTCTGTTTGTCTGTTTGTTTGTTTGTTAGGATCAAATCGTTGATTTAGCTTAAATGTTTGAATGAGGACTTGTTCCCGATCAAAAATCTAGAAACGTTTGTTCTACGACTTTTTCGAAAAAAAGCTAGTTTAGCGGGAAATCGCTAAAAACCGCTAAAATTAAAACCCTTATAGCAGTCAAACGATAAAAGCTACAGATGCGATCTATATATCGTTGAAAAGGTATTTTGAAGGGCTGTTATGCATACCTTTTAACTTTTTTTCTAAAGTACATAGGTAAATTGCTACAGGTGACATAAGGTATTTTCCCCCACATTTTGGCGGTTTTTGAGAAAACGCGGCTAACGATTTTTTTAAATTTCAATATGTTTTAGTTTGTAAAATTTCGCGTTTTTTGATATATGACACAAAAATTTTACCGATAGGTTTGGAAGATATAACCTATTAACTGAATATATACGTTTTACTTTGAATTGGAATAGGGCAGCAGCAACAAAGTGTCATAGCAGCCAGTTTGTTTGTTTGGATAGCTTAAATGTTTGAATGAGGACTTGTTCCTGTTCAAAAATCTAGAAACGTTTGCTCTACGACTTTTGCGAAAAATCGCTAGTTTAGCGGGAAATCGCTAAAAACCGCTAAAATTGAAACCACCATAGCATCCAAACGATAGAAGCTACAGATGCGATCTATATATCGTTGAAAAGGTATTTCGAAGGGCTTTTTGCACTGCTTGCAGCGTAATGCGGAAATTACCTGTTAGCTGAATACATACATTTTACTTAGAATGGGAATAGGATAGCAGCAGCAAAGTGTCATAGCACCCAGAGTTTAAGAGTGCTGATAGCTTTTGCGCTGAGCATGTGTGTTTGTAAAGGGGACCAGTGTTGCCAGACAATTTGCTTTAGCTTGTACGAACAATAATCAAAGTTGACAAAGCTATACTGTCAAAAAATATTGCAATTTCAAAATTTCTGAGGTCTTATTCAAAAATTTCTGATATCCCACAAAAAAAACCTCTTTACGAGGTAAAAGTCTAGTGACGAAAACATTTTCATGCCCCAAAATTTCTGATATCCAATTTTGTGACGAATAATATTAAGTTTTACACATAAATTATTTTAAACAAAATTTTTGCATTCGGCACTGCGCAAAACAGTGAATGAGTTTTATTTGGTATGAAGAATTGAGACATTTTAGCGCAATGTGCCGAGTGCCAAAATTTTGTTTAAAATAATTTATGTGTAAAACTTAATATTATTCGTCACAAAATTGGATATCAGAAATTTTGGGGCATGAAAATGTTTTCGTCACTAGACTTTTACCTCGTAAAGAGGTTTTTTTTGTGGGATAGTGTCTACACTCAAAATATTAAACTTTAATTGTTTATATTTCCGAAAATATTGGCCTGTCAACTATAAATTAAGCGACACATGACACGAATAAATCAACTTAACGAAACCTAAAAACCTTTCTCTTGTAAAATTTGCTTTTGTCGCTTACGTTACATCCGCAAATAGGGCTCGATATGCTTACAGTTCGAAGCGCGCTATCGATAAGAACAAGCTCTCAAACAAATTGCGCTAAAATTAACAAATAGTGAGAATCAAATTCAAATTACATAAATCGAAAAAGAAAAACAAAAGAAAGAAAAAACAACGAATTGCGCTAAGTATCACAGCCGGGTCTAAGACGTTGGTTCGGTACGCGGTGGGGCTAAGTTGCGGGTGTGTATGTATGTGTTTTTGTGAGTGTGTATTAACTAATTGAATAATCCGCTGATCTTCTATGTGGCCGATGCACCGCCAGCTTCGCTGCCTGCGTCACCATTGCTGGCCGTTGGCATTGTGCTCTTTATGGACACGGGTACCTCATGCGCCAGATCCAAGGCTGCTGTTGTTGTTGTTGACTCGGCCACTGCGACGGCAGCTGCAGCAGCCGCGAGCTGAAACTGATTGGGCAGAAACAGATATGGATTGGCCGATAGGGAGCCCGAGCTCGATCCGGAGCCAGCACTCAAAACAGATGCCTCGCCTGCTGCTGCCATGTCCCCGCTGGTTGCCGTTGCCGACGGCGCAGTCGCAGTCGCAGAACTTGACGTCAGCGTCGACTGCGCTGCCAGCTTTGTGACGCGCTTGCGACGCGCCTCGTTTTCGCAGGGAGACGGCGCGCCAGGGTGACGGTAGCTGACATGTTTGCGCAGGGCATCCTTGCTGCGCGATACGTGGGAGCAAACATTGCATGCATAGCTGAAATACATCAAATCACACGTAAGTACAATAATTTAGCGACGAATTCCCTCCCGACTATGAGATACCCAATATTCAATTTAAATAATAAACTATTTTTGTATCCGTTACTTAAAAAATAAGAAAAGTGTATACTATTGTATTCGTTGCAATGCATGTAACAAGGTGAAGGAAGCATCTATGACCCTATAATTCTTGGTCAATATTAACAGCGTCCCCGTGAGAGTTTAGATCTCAGAGACTTTATGAGCTAGAGCAAACAATTTTGCCACAGAGTAAACTCTAGGATGATTAAGTTTGTTTCTTATTTTAACCACGCCCCTTTCCTCTCCGCCGCATCGCGATAAGCGATATTACGGTTTTTTTTTTACCAATATACGTTATCCACTATTATAAGCTATCATCCTTATTAATCGCAACAAGATAGCAAAAACAGAACGATAGCAATGGCTAATTAAAGTCTTTAAGCAATATAACAGCCTAAAAGTATGCAATGCAATTTATTTTGTGTATTTAAATTAGCAAAGGCAATCCTTTACCGCTTGTTTTATACTAATTATGACATGAGGAGTTGATTGTAAGCTAAAAAATGAGTTTTAAAATCTTAAATTTTTGAAAAACACAAGGGAACACTCTACGCGTAAATTTTTAAGTTACAGCTACGAATTCTTTTAAAAATATTTGTGAAAGTCTCTATATATCGTTATTATTTGGAAATATATCGACAACTCGACTAATTCTTGCTGTTGATTTTTATATACAAGGTGGCGCAAAAGAAGTCACCCTATTGGAAGATGCTCTCATTTTTGCAAATGGCCGCCAATGTCAAATCTGTTTTGACATTTGTGGACTAGACAGATACAGAATACAAGTGAATAAGCCATGGAGCGATACACTCCCCAAGAACGCGGAATAATTGTAAAAATGTAATAATAATAACCGCTTAATCTCTCGTTTTTGAGATTTGCACTGGCCGGCCAGATCACCCGATTAATCCGTTGAAGACTTCTTTTATGGGGTTTTTTGAAGTCGCGGGCTTATGTCATAAAGCCTCAAACTCTTGAAGCCCTTAAAGAGAATATTGGCCTGGAATGCGAGAACCTGTCGCTCGAAGTTCTGGCAAAAGTGATGGAAAATGCCGTAAAAGGGGCGTATGGTCATCAACTCTGGCAGCGAACACTTGGCCGATAACATCTTCTTGTCTTGACCAATGAAATTCTAAGGGTTCTTATAAAAATTATCAAAAAACAGAATCGAAGTTTTTCATTTAAAAAAAAAATTGTGAGCCAAACAACATCGGATGACTTCTTTTGCGCCACCTTGTATTAATATTAAACTCGTAGTCTTTAAATTTACATCACTACCTTGGAATTATTAAAAAGGGCCAACTTACCGCACGTTCTGATGGGTCTCGAGGTGCACCCGCAAATTGTATTGGTTGCTCAGTTGCTTGTGGCAGATGAAGCATGTGGCATACAACTTGGAGTTGGACGGCGGCTTGCTTGGCGTGGGCATCTTCTCGGCGCTGAGCGATAACAAATTCGGCTCCGATTTGGCACTGACCATTTGACCAGCAGCCGCTGCTGCCGCTGCCGCCGCCTCGCGTTGACAGGCGGCGTATTGCTCAATGTGTTGCTGCAGCTTGGCATGATCCTCGGGCGTTATGTAGGGTGTGCTGGCATGATGCGCCACCTGATGCGATGCCTGCTGTGCCGTTGTCGGCGTGGCAGCAGCACTGTAACTGGGCAACTTGGCGCTGCTGTACAATTGACCGGCACTCAGTGGATTACTATAGCTTGGCGAGGACTTTACAACTGGCAACTGCGGCGAGAAGTGCGACATGTTCTGGGGTGCAAGTGCCACTGGTGAGCTGGCCACAATTGAATTGGGTGCACCACATTCCATGGGCGACTTGTTGATGTTTGTGGTTCTCAGATTCTCCACGATTTTGTCAATCCGTTTGACATCCTTAGGCGACTGAGCCGTTGCAATGTTGTTGCTTTGGTTGCCACTGCCCGTCTTCATTCGCTTGGCGCCATAGCAATCCTCCTCCTCCAGGCTGTTCTGATAGAGTTGACACTGCTGCTGGTACTTGGCCAACAGCTCTGTGGTCTTGTTCAACGCTGTTTGCGAGAAGTTCAATGGCTGCGGCAACAGATTCGGATAAAACTGCAGCGATTTCAAAAAGAAATTCTCCAGCGGTGTGCCCAGTTTGTTGGCCAGAAGTGGTGCTTGCAGCGTGGGATTTGGTAGTTGCGGTATGGAAAGATTGGGCGTGGTTGTGGGCGTGGGTGTGGGCGTCGGTGATCTGGGTGTTTCATATCCCAACGGCTTGTCGATGTTTGTGGGCTCCACATAGGATGTTGGGGTGGTGGCGGAAGTGCTCTTCGTTGTTTTGGGAAGCTGTAATGGAAGAGAATGCAATTAGATAATAATTAAGCTTAAAACAATATTTGCGAACGAGAGGTCTTTATAAATATTTAATTTTTAAAATAAAATTAACGCTTATTGGAACATTCAAAATAACTCTTTTTCCGTAACCTTTATTTGAAAATCAAAAACAATTCTTATTTTGTAACTTTAATCTTAAAATAAAAAAGAAAATTGCCACGAACATTTTCTTTAATAATCGTAATTAGTTTTGTACCGTAACCTTGATTTTAATCTTTAATATAACTCCATTTTTGTAACTTAAATTAAAAAATAAAGAAATTTAGTCGGTAACTTTTTTTAATTTTGAATAAATTAATGGCTATGTCGTAATTCCTATTTTAAAACTTAAATATAAAAGTTATGACCTTTGGTTTACAAGATATAATTAATAATAATAATTATATAATTATTTATTAATTATATAAGCTAAAACCAGCTTATTTTATTACAATTACAAGTATTGTATTGTTAACAAGCCTATAAAACGTTAGTAAAATATTTTTAAGCTTTAGATAAAGTCTTCCTTTATAAAGGTTCCTTTTGAAGATCTCACTTACATTATTGTTCTGCACATCTGCCAGTCCTTTGATGCCCAATGTTTCGGCCAGATTAAGCAGCATGGGAATCTGCTCCTCGTACACGTTCACCTCCCCCGAGTACATGAACGTCAGCAGGGCGACAATAGCACCAAAGCTGGCTCCGGGTATGATGATCACCGGATGATTGCTGGCCTCGAGAGCACGAAAGATTTCCATAAAGAAGCTGCTGCAGGCGCTGAGCACGACACGATGAGCACGGAGCAGACGACCCTCGGCCGAAATGGTCACATCCGTGAGATGCGATTGGTCTAGTAGGATCGGCAATGTGCTCAGCAAACTGGTCTGGAATGGATAAAATAGATAGCTGATGTAGTTGTCGTCGTTGTGGTTGAGGGCAATTGGGTCACTTGATCATATAAATAGAGTACAAGTAGATTTGGCAGACCAGCTGCCGGGAGTCTGCGGGCATGGGGCTAAATTTGTGATTTTGGCCCTAGGCTGGGTAAGATTGCCCGGAAAACATTTGGAGCAGATGCGCCAGGCGACACTTAATGGCAGCTGAGCATTAATTGCAATTGCGTCGCGTTTCTTTCGACGATTCGAAATTAGATTTACTCGTAGTTGCTAGTAAAAATTCTTTGGATTTTGGCAATTGCACGAAAATTTCATTTATTTGACATTTTTTTGGTGCCCCTCGCCCCCCGCTCAGCTTTCTCCACGTCCCGCTCCGTTGCCTTTGGCTTTGGCTATTTTGGACAGCTTTGTGCTGCCTCCCTGTCATCTCCCAGATCCTACTGCGATCTGTAGTAAACATTGGCGAGCTACAAAATTGTCACTATATGAAATGCGGAAAACTATGTGTGAATAAGTATGTTTAGTTATACTCTCACACAAACGCATGCAAACCAATGAGTATATACCCTATATATAGACGAGTGACATTTTGTGGCCGCTTCTTGTGAACGATGTCCAGTCAATTTTATGTCCGAGGCCAGACCCCTAGATAATACCCCCATATAAACTGGCTCGGGCATGAGTCGAATGCTGACGTCGACTATAAAAACACTCATTTTTGTGTATTCATCATTTTAAGTTCTTGGGTGCTTTGAACAACACATTGGAGCCAATAAATCATAAGATGAGCTAAGTAGTTTGCAATTAATGGCACCTGGAGCGGACGTGAAAACTGTAGAAATATTTAAATGGATTATATTTTAAAACTATTTTGCGCATTATTTATACCTATAAGAAAATGTATTTAAGAGTGAGGTGAGCAGGCAGATATAACAAGTTGCATCTCAATAATATAGGCAGTTAAATTCATATATTTTTTCTTGAAAATTTTAACGATATCTTGTGTTTTTTTAATTTATTTTTTCTTAAAAAAAATATTTTTTTAAATTGTTTTTACGCGTACTTTAAACATTTAAGCATTTTTCGCTTTTTTTCACCAAATAAAAAAGGGACAGGGTATAACATGGTGGAAATTTGATTACACAGTTGATTCGTTCTAAGGAGACTTTAAAAAATCACTTATTTTCCTGTGAAAATCGGCGTAGAGAATAGGATTGAATAGCTTTTTTTTATGTTATTTAAATAAACCATGCTTCATTTGATTGTATTCAGAAGCAATACATTACTGTAAATAAATTTGAGAAACTCTCTTACGTATATTACAGGAAATTATCAAGCGACTAATATGTCTACAATTCAATTTTAACACACATTAAACTTCTTTTAAATATTAGATTATTACCTGATGATTATGCCATCGTAAGCAAAATTGTTGTTGATTTTCATTGTGCTGTTGTTGTTGCTCCAGTTGATTTTGTTGCAGCTGTTGCTGTTGTTGTTGCTGTTGTCTAGCATTTGTCGTATTTACATGTTCCATAATTCATTAAGTTGCTGCTTTGTTCCTTACATAAAGAGTTCTGCAAAACATTTAAATAATTATTTAATTACACAGTTTATTAATGAATTTCATATCTGTCCAAGAATCGTGTGTTATTCGAACACTACATTTTCAGTTTATTTTTCTATTCATAATTTTGTTTGTTTGCATTGCTTGCGTTTTGGTTTGCTGTCGGTTTTATTTGTTTATTTATTGAACATTTTGTCACACACTTTTCGTTTCGTTTTGATTTTAAGAGATCCACAAAATGCTCTTTATAGAGCGTTGATCTTTAAGGCGGCCTGTCGCTGTGCGAGACGTGCACGCGGCGTATACGTATTATGTCGTAGCATTTGGTATATTACTCATACGCCATGGCATGCTATGGTTGCTCATGATACATATGTTTGTATGTATAGATGTGAGTATAGTTGTTGTTGTTGATGATGATGATGGGAAGAAAGGTAGCGCATGGGTCACAGATTGTTAAGGGTGAATTATGAATGGTTTGATATTCTTTCAAATATTCGTCCAATTAAATATGTGTTGTGACAAGCCTATTAAAACTGAGTATGTATGTATGTAAGTTGCTGCTTAAAAACACAGAAAAAATATCTCGTAATTGGTTTTTAGAGATTTGGAATGTCTTGTATAGTTTAATTGTGAATAAATAAATATTCTTTAATTTAACTTATAACTTACATTTCACTAAGAAATAAGCTACGAGTTTGAAGAAAATTTCTAACAGTCAGGTTTGGCTTATTGACTTCAAATTCAATTAATATATTAAAAATTATCTTAATTTTTTGCTTTTTATTTGCTTTTTAATCCGTAATCTTTAATGGATCTCTCACTCTATCTCTCTCAACATATTTTTTTTTGATTTTTTCTAAAGCATTCCAAGGTAGTCTCTTTTTGGATGATCTATGCTTAGTTTATTTTGTGAATATTGTCAGCGCACAGCGTTCGGCAGGCAGGCACCAAGTTGACAAATCTAAATTACAATAAAAATGCTAAAAGGAAGAATACAACAAACACAAATATTCAAATACACACACATACATATGTACATATATACTTTCAGCTGGGTGTTGGGGTGTGAGGGGATTAGCATGTGCTTTTGGCTGGCAATTAAATTAAATTTATTTAAATAAAATTAATTTGCTATGCTTGTTGTTGTTGCTGTTATTGTGCTTCTTGTTATTCGCTGGTTTTTGGCCTGGCCTGGGTTATACATGTATATCTATCTCTGTCTCTGTATCTCTGTGGGTTTCTGGGCTGTGCTATAAATCTGCCAATTTCCATTGTTTAGCCATTGAGTGAGTGGGGTGGGGTGGGGTGGTGGTTGTGGGATGGGCGGTAGATTGTACTATACTAGATGCAATGAGATACTACTTAGTATGCTACCGTTAGGTGGGCAGCGGGTACCCACTACTTTTGTCCGAGGGCTATTTTTGTGTGTGCAACGGACATGCATAAAAGAAATTGTGTGAGAATTGCAAACGGCAACTCATTGGAGGCCCCGAAAGTGACAACTACGACATCTTTGTTAGCCGCTTGCTTGGTGCCCAGCATGCGATTTGCTCTTGTTGTTTTTGTAGACAGACGGAATTTTCTTCATTCCATTATGTGCACAGCGACTGACTGAAAATCGCATCTAAGCATTTTTCTATTGAGCGACGAAGGCAAAAGAATACCAGAACCACAACCAGAACCAAATTCAGAACCAGGCAAGCCAACTGGCCGAGACAAAGGGGGGAAGGAGGATTGGCGGGGTGGGGCAGAAGGACGCTCTGGGGTATGGCCTTTTTGGCGCTCGTTCACACAGAAAGTGTCTTTTCCGTAACTCTTTGGTATTTCTGCTCAGTTTTTACTTGATATACTCGTATTCCGAAATTAGTTTTCGTTTTTGTTGTTGCTGTTGCTTATGTATTTTTAAATAGCCGCCACAAGAACTGTGCTAAACGCTCTCGCCAGCCTGTCTATTTTGATTTGTTGTCCAAGTGCTGTCTTTGTCAAGTGATTTCATCATCAACATCTACACCCTTCCAATTCCTCCTCCCCCTCCACCTTCTTCTTCGCCTTCTTATCCACTTTTTGCGTTGATGCGTAATATTTTACACATAATCGCTCATACGCCGCGTCGCCATTCTAATAAAATTCAAAAGGATTTTCGTTTTATTTTGTGTAGTTCTTTAACTTTCATTTGTTCCATGACATGGGGCGAACATAAATTTCCGACCACTTATTTATCTTGTCTCGCGGCATTTCTTTCTTATATTGTTTTTTTTAATATTCAAATTTGCAAAATTGAATTTGTTGTGGTTTTCTTTATTTTATTATAGTTTGTTTAGGTTGAAAAAATCCAGCATTTTCAACAGCCCTGACGAAATCTATTTATAGTCTTAGGCCCAACTGAATTCAGAGGAGGTTTTTCAACTGGAATTTAATATGTCAACATTTTCACGATTTCCTGTTCTCATAACAGTTTATAGAACATTAAGTTCCCTTTATTTCTTTCTCAGTAAAAAGTCTTTTTGATCGTCATGTGTTGTTGCTCCATTTTATGGAAGACTTGTGTAGTATATTAATAATAATATGATTTTTATATTGTGTTTAATGGCGTTCGCAACTTGTCACATCCATATAAAAATATATATATTTTTATGTTTCTTGTTAGGTATATTAAACAGTGTAAATAATCCGCTTGAAATTGCTCAAACATTTTTGGTTCAGTCAAATTTTTAGCCAATAACTTTTTTTTAATTTCAGCTTCATTAGTAATTTTAAAGCTATTCCTGATATATAGTTTTAATAATTTATTACATTCACTTTCAGTTTCATTAGTTATGTCAAAGATATTTCTATTATATACTTTTATATATTTTTTTATGCACACAAACTTTGTTTCAGTTTCATTGCCAAAAAAACATTTCAGATCACATAAAATTTGTTATTTTTGCCATTTGTTTATAATTTATGTGCGTTTGATGCGTTTTAATGTTTCGACTAGTCACGCGTTGCATACAAGTTTTAAATTTTTTGATAAGCCCTTTTTTTGTACACTTTATAATGAAGTTTAATTTTGTAACTCTTATCCCCAATTTAATACACTCTTTACTTTTTGACAAATTCTGCGTTGTCTTTCAATAGATTTTTAATGATTTGTTTGCCCTAATGGGCATGCTTTAAAATTTTTCGTAATTTTTATTACAGATTATATTAATATTTTTTTGCCTTTATTGGCGTGCTTAAAATTTTTCGTAATTTGTACTATAGATTATATTAATTTAATTAAATTATTATTAATTTAATTAAGTTAATTTTTTATTTAGTAGCGCGTTTATATTCGCTGTACCTTTAATTTTTTGTGTCGCTAGTTGTCTTTATTTTATTGAGTTTTATCTTTTGTACATCTGCATAATGTTCTTTAATTTTCACTAATTAAATTATTTTTTAAGATAATTTTGAAATCGTTTTTATATTTCATTCGATCCTTCACATTGATGAATTGCCTTGCAAGCTCTTCCCAATTTTTCACGCGCTTAGTTTTTCATTGCGTAGAATTTGTACTTTCTTTTATTTTTTCTTTATTTATTTTTTTCGCTAAGCGCGCACCTTTGTTAACCGTTTGCTGCTCGCATCTGAAATGAAAATATCCGAAAATGTTTCAATTCTTTCGGTTTTAGTTGGAGATTTTCTATTTTTCGAATGTCCATCTCTTGACAATTTTTGTGCTGTGTGCCTTTAGTTCGTTCATTTGTTTTTGTTTTGCTGATTTGATTTCTCGCTCGTTGTCGTCGTCGTGCTCTGAGGCTGAATTTGTAGCCGTAGCTGTTGATGTGACTATGGATGTCTTTGCTCAGCTCCTAACGATCTCAATCTCATCAGCATCAACATTAGCATCAACAGTATTAACAGCATCGCTGTCGTCTGTTCCATGTTCTAATTAATGAGCTGGCAGGCAGGCGAAGAGAAATTGTTGCAGTTTTGTACTGGCAATTTGTTGTTTGTTTAATTAATTGGATGCAACAACATTTAGTTAATCAAAACATTTGTTAGTACATAAGAAGTACACTCACGTATCATAATGAGCATCGAGTTGTAGTCCATCTGCAACCCAAGACACAATTGACATGGCCAAAAGTCACACACAAATATACTACAAAATTTCGCAACGTCTGCATTATTAATTTGCAATAAAAATGTGGAAGCCAAAAAAACAGCAACAACAGCAACAACAACAACAACAAACATAGCCAAATGTTACAAAAATAAATTTTGTACCTGCTGTTGAGATTTGAATTATGTTGACAACGCCTGACAAATACAAATGGAGGCGAATTGGAGGCGCTGCTGGGCCAAATCCCTCCTCCCTACTCAGCCCCCGGTCTCTGCTGTTGCTGCACTTTTTCAATTCATTAAAATGCCACAAATACTTATTTATTATTGTCATTTCGTGTGGCTGCCTCACACAAAATCTGGGTTAGCCCAGCATTTATTCACCTAGCGACTTAAGAGATTAAGATTCACCTATAAGCTAAAGCATTGCACCTCCGACATGGGCTTGCATCGTCCCTCCGCATAATCCCAGCCAAACTTGTAGGGACATCGCACGATTGTCAAATATCCTCGCAGGCAACTGTAATAATACTCGCAGCGCTCGGGATGTGGATGATTGCCATCACCGGAGGCATCACAATGTGGCCTACTCCCTTCGGGAGCGGCAGGCTTTACCTCTGTGTGAGATGGTGATATTGTAGCTGCTTCAACGTGCAATTTCTCCTCTATCTCTGCAGCAGCAATCATTGTTTCCTTCGTTGTTGTTGTTGCTGTCTCCAAAGGCTGCAAACAAACGCCGGCATCATCAAAGGCGCATTCCTGGGCATTTCCATCGAAATACGTTTGATCCGGACAGGTGTCCCTGAAGGAGTCATCTCCATTGCAGTATATGTAACTGGTGCAATCATCTATGGCCACAATAAAGGTATCTGCTTCCACGTTTGAGCATTGCGGAAATACATCCGCCTGACTCTTGGCAATTCTCCCTGCCAGGAGCAGCAGGCAGAGCAAGTTGGCAAGTCCTTGGAGCTTGTGCATTTTGTGTTGTTTTCAAAGTTACCAATTCAAGTATATTGTGAGTATTGCTATTTTTCGCCTATTTAAGCAGCTTTTCAAGGTCATTATCAGTAGCTTATCAGTATTGTTATCTTTGACAAGTGTAATTGATTTTTTGCCAAAAAGTTATCTGTTTGCTGTTATTTTTTGAGAGTGTGTCAAGGTCGAACATAATTTAGGCAACTTAATTAAAAGTGGTTTTTAAAACAAGTTTTAATTGAATTTTAAAAGGAGACAAAGAAATCTACTTAGTTTAGTATTATAATAAGTCCAAACTAATCAATTACTATCATTATACCTATAAATGCTTAAAAGAGACTCCTTAGTTTTATTTTTCTAAGCACAAATTTAATATTTTTAAGAAAGGCTTTTTAGAGCGAAGATATGCACGTCTTCTCAAACGGAAATAATAATTCTAATTGATGGAGTGAAATCTTTAAATCTTTACTTGAATCCTAATGTGATAGACACACTTAAAGGGGAAAACCAGTTTAGCAGGCCGAAATTCAAGTGATACTTTTAACGGAAAAAGAATAATTAGAATTTGTGTTAACTTGGAGGATTATATTATTTGCATTTTTTCCCACATTAACATTTTTTCGAAGCCGTTCCGCTGAAAGTAGTTAAGTTAGAGGCTGATGTCCATTAACGATCGAAAACACCTGAAGATCGCAGCTTTGATCCGAAATCAATAATTTTTTTGCCATATGCTCACATCTTCTAGGAATTTAGATTTGAAACAAGCTGCGTATTCTTATGTACTTTTAATTTATGCAATGAGAAAATCGATTTTTTGAACCATCTAAGCTAAAGTGTATAAAAATTATAAATATTTGAATAACTATAAATTATTTAATTATGAAATTTTAAAGGTAAATAAGTTGGTTTACTTTTAAGTTCAAGTTCAAAATTGTACAGATAATTGTTTTATTTATGTATGCGCTTAATAGTAACATAATTTCCATTTAAATATTGTCTAAACTTGGAGCATGGGTCGCTTTTCCTTGGCTTGCAGATTGTCATTGGTAATTGCATACCCAGTGCCGCCCTATAATTAAAAAATGTTTGAATATATGGATAACAGACTCAAAGGCAAACTGGAATGCGTCAGTTACCCGTTGTAGAAGAATGATGTCCTTGTCCTTAAGCTTGCGATCGGTAAGCGGATGAATCATGTCCTTGCGTATAAGCTTCTCCACACATTCCAGAGTAACCACATCGCCCCTGCAAGCATGTGAATTTAAATTAATTGAAACTGACGTTCATTTTGATCCTCAGCATGTGACTTACGTGGGACGCAGCACGGCACAGGGGACCGCATTGCTCAGCACATCGTGGGTGATGGGGCACATGTAACGAGCTTCCTTGGCAATCAGCGAACGCTTGTTGTCTCCATCTTTGAGAAGCGTAAACTTCACATCAATCAGATCCTTGACTCGAAGCGGCTGCTGGGACACTGGGCAATAAATTGTGGCATCCGGTTTCTTCGCCTTGGCAGCACCCGCATTGGGACACTCGGAGGGTAGCCAAAAGCTGGGCAGCTTCTTTTCATGCCCATTGACCATGTTCGATATGGAGCTGACAGAGCTAGATGACGCCGCCGCCGCCGCCGCTGCTGCTGCTGATGTACTAGGCGTGGGCCTGACTATAGTTGCAGCTGGCCTATGTGCAGGCGTTGTGGTTGGCTTCTCGGCATTCACAAACTGTTCCATGCGCGCCTGCTGCTTGTTATTTGCCTCCGCAGCCAGTTCGTTCTCCTCGACACGACGCAGTCGCTCATATTCCTTTAGCTTGCGACTGTACTCGTTCTTCTTGGTGACAATGTACTGCAGAATTGCTTCCTTGTCGAAGAGGTAACCGTCCTTGGTTACCACCGGAATCCTGCACGGCTGCAGCGTTAGGGAGCAGCAATCAAATGATTTTACGGAATCTTTGCCCAGACGCTTGGCATTTGTGCCGTACCCAGACTCGGCAGCGTCGCGCTTTTTCTCGTTGTAAGTGTAAACTGCTCCGGCAGTACAATTGCGTGCATGGCGAGTCATTATACACAAATCCTTTACGTAAACAAGTAGTAAATAATAAATTATTATTTTTCAGCAAACAAAATCGGAGACAAACAAACACACACACCCACACACAATATATGATCAGCTGATTGCATTGGCAAAAAAAAAATGGTGGCAATCATGGCAAAGGTGGCATATTTGACAATATTTAACTCTTTTCAGAAACGTTGTTCAATATAAACGTTTTGTTTTTTTTTTTAAATAAATTTTGAATTTTATAATTTTTTTTTAGAATTTCTAACTAATTTTTCAATTTCTTTACCACGCAAAGACTGGCGTGCCTCAAACCAATTTTAAAATGAACTTTGTTATATTAGAAAATTTATAGTTTTCTTGATTTTTTGAATTGCACTTGAAATATGAAATTAATTTAAATTGAAATTAATTTAAAATTTATTAAAAATCAAATAGTTGAAACTGTGTGGCAGCCTTGGCCCAACTTTGTCAAAACAAGGTGGCAGCCTTAACAAAAATAGAAGAAAAACGCATAAAAAGTTGCTACCGTGTGGCAACCTTGTATTTTACACTACACAACAAACATACGAAGTCACCGATAGTTTTGAAATGTGGCAGGCCTTATTTTTGTTGTTTTTTCTATTATGGAGATACAGCTTTAAAAATTTGCAATCATTTTTGTTAGAATTTGGTAGATTTTTAGATTTTTTATTAAGAATTAAATTATACAACTTTACATTTTAAGGAAGTGTTATATGTTTAATCGATTGTCACCGATGTTTGCCCATCTACCAGTGTCACCACATTCGGCGAATGTAATATAGTTATTAGAGTTGTGTCGTTTAGTTCTGAAAAAGTTCAAATGAACGGGTCATTAAGATGAACTAATGAACTTATTCAGTCAATCATGAACTAAATCGGTCATTTCGCAGTTGGTCAGTAATTTCATTAAAAAAAATTTTAATTTCTTAGAGAAATACAATACATGGAGTTCTGCAAATGGATTCAATTTCTTCTATATTTACATGTAACAATGTTTAAATTCTATATATTTTTAAGTTTTTAGAAGGTAACCTAAGCTCAAAATTAAAAACCAATTTACTCTTTTTTCTTATTTTCAAAAAGCCAGGGTATAAGTATAACCCAAAATAATAAGAGGAAATCCGGAATCTAGTTGGCATTTGTCGTCTATTTGATTCAAAAACTTAAAACACATTTCACATTTCACTAAAAAGAAACAGTCTTAGCCTATTCACATCGTTTATCGTTCATAAACAACTGACCAACTGATCAGAATGATCTATTCATCTTTCATCGTTCATGACCAACTGAATAGAAACCATCTCGTTCATAGTTCATGACCAACTGAATAGAAACCATCTCGTTCATAGTTCAGACCAACTAAAAAGAAACTATCTCGTTCATAGTTCATGACTAACTGACCAACTGAATAACTGAACTAAATGACTGATTTAGTTCACGACTGAAAAATGAACGATTGAACTTATTCAGCAAATCGAACTAAAAAGCCCAACTCTATTAGTTATGCCAAGAGCTATCGATAAAAATGTGACCCGCTCGTTATATGAAATACGCACAATTTGAATTTAGTTTTGAAATTAATTCATATTTTATTTATTTGCATTATATTGCATTTTTACATTATTATTTAATGTTGCATATGAGTAGTTGTTTCTTATGTGTCTACTTGACTACTAATACTGTTTGGCTGATTGATGTGTATTTAGTTTTATTTTTCACATATGTATTCATATAGTATTTCGAGTATATGGCCTCTATTTTCTATTTGTTGTGGTTGGTTTACTTCGTTTCTTTTTTTTTTTGCTTTGACTTGTCTCTAATGGTTTATTACGAATGATTTTCTTTTGAGCATATCACAGAACAAAAATGATACATAGTTACTAGAAAGTTTGGGTTTTGGGATTGTGAGTGTCTTGGATTAGAAAGTTCAAAGTGTAAAAATATTAATTGGAGCTTAAAATATAGCTTTATATATAGTTTTTTGGTTTTTGTTTTTTATGTATATGTATGTGTATATGTATGTATATATGTATCTTTATATATCATCTATATGCAAATGTCATTTTTGCCGTGTATATGTTTATATAAATTTTGATATCAATAGAAAAATATTGAGCAAGAATATTTGGTTTGTTGGATTGGATTGGATTGGATTGGGTTGATAGCTAGCTGGCTCTAAACTGAAATTGACGCTCAATTCCTAAATAAAACCATAAAGCGCTCACTACCTACACAAGTATCTTATCATAGGACGGCGGCGGTGATTCATCCAGTGGCAGTTGTTTATTGCCCAGCGCCGCCGTCGGTGTTTGTTCCGGCAACAATATTGCTATATGATACGGCGGCGGCCCAGCAGCAGCAGCTGCTGCCGTTGCAGCACTAATCTCCACCTGTCGCTCGTCCAAGTATCGCACGTCATTCAGCTCCAGCATGCAACCGCTGGCATTATTGGCACTCGTATTCACGCCACGGCTGTGACAAACGGCGCGTCCATTGCTGCGAGTCGGCAGGAATCCCTTGGGAATGCGGCACAGCGACACCATGCAGGCAGCCAAAAAAAATGTGGCCGAAAAGGCGCAAAATATCAGCACCTCCAGCCCGGTGCCCTGATGGTCAAAGTAGAACTTGGCGCCTGCCACGAACACCGAGGCCAGCACGAGTGAGGCGCACATGCCACATTTCAGATGACTTGGCAGCAGCTGCGACTCGGCGTGTTGCAACATTGCATGATGCTGATGTTGTTGCTGCAGCTGGTTGTTGTTGCTGCTGCTGTTGTGGCCCGTTGTTGTCGGCGTGTGTGTCTGTGCGGGTGCCATGGGAGTGACTGTAATCGTTGATGTTGTTGTTGTCGTTGCTGCTGCTGCCGCTGTTGTTGCATGTCGCATATTGTTGCTAGAGTTGTGTCGACGCGGCGTGGCATATCGGATGTTGTTGGTGTTGTTGCTGCAGCTGTTGCCACTATGATGATGATAAGCGCTGTAGGCATCGTCACTATAAAAATGAGGAATTTAACAAGTAAGTGATTGCAACTGCAACAGTTGCCAAATAACTTGCCAAATTATAAAATAATAATCATCCCAATAAACTAATCAATGCTAATAAAATAATAACAAAAAAGTCAATGATTAAAAAGAAAGTAAAATAATTAAAAAAAATACTTACGCGTAAACTCCCGAATGTTGCTGATGTTGCTGCTGCTGCTGTTGTTGCTGCTGCTGTTGTTGCTGCTGTGCCTCAAATTGGCGCACGGGCACAGCCATATTACCAAATTGAGGATGATGGTAATTGTAGTGATAGTGATGTTGCTGTTGCTGCTGCTGCAACGGATGCTGCTGCAACTGTTGATGCTGCTGCTGATGTTGTGGCCTTGGCTGATACCGCGTGCTCGGCTGATGATAATGCGAGCCACGTGCGACAAGCGGAACAATTGTTCCACTGCCTGTTAGCACGGCTGCCGACGAAGCAGTTGCATTGGCATTGGCATTGTTGTTGTTGCTGGCAGTTGCAGTTGTCATGGCAGCATGGCTGCTGCTGTTATTGTTGTTGCTGCTGTGATGCAACAGTTGCGGATTGCTGGCATGTGCATTATTATTGCTGCTGGTATAATGTGATGCCTGGCGACTGCTGCTGGCGCCCGTCTGAAAATCATTGCCCCCAAACGGCGCCAATCCCCGATGCACTGAGGCCAAATTTTGATTGTGGCTTCCGCTGCTGCTGCTGCCGCCGCTCGCGGCCATGTTGCTGCTAACATTGTTGCTGTTGCTGCTGGACTTGCTGCGACGTGGGGGATGCCCGTAGCTGAGGCCGCCGCCCGCATGCGACAATGAGGCAGCGACACGCGAACGCCCGTAACCGGTTTGCTGCGACCGTTTGTCAATCCAGAAATGCATGTCCGAGCACTCCGAGCAACACTTGACTGCAAGTAAGAAAGAAATAATGTTAACAAACGACAAGCACACGACGCGAAACTTATTTGAAGTTAAGAGTTTGCCAGACAAAGCGCATGAGTCATTTGGCTTTTCATTTGTGCAGAAGAAGCAACTGCTGTTGCCTAGACGGAAGATAGAATCTCTCACACCCGTACCCACACTCGCACACACACACTTAGATGGCTAAATAGGAAACGTGCGCATCGCTTTTTATTATGCTGCACTCCAAGTCTGTCTGCTTCGTCGGTTTGTTTCCTCTTTGTGCGTTCTTTCAAGTTCAACTACCCCACAACAAGGTGGGCAACAGCAGCAGCAGCAGCAGCAGCAGCCCCAAAACGATTTCCCTTATTCGCAAGAGCTGCATAGGTAAGCGGCAAACAAAGGTTGCTGCCTGGTCAAAAAACCCCCAATAATAACACCAACAATGACAACAACATTCTGGTAATGCTTTCACTTCCCGTGTCATTGGCAGCAGCCGAAACCCAAAACCGCCACAACTCAACACAAAGCCCAAGCGCGCCAAAAACTGAACACAGACATTCATTAACAACATTGCAGACACACACACACACACACACACACTAGGTGCTATGTTAGAAGGAACACGTCCTGGGATTTGTACAGTGGTTCAACTTCAATTGCACTACTGGTTTCCAGAAATATGTAAATTTAAATGTTTATTTTAAATAAATATCTTTATTGAACTATTTAGATATGCGAAAAAGGCAACTGCTCCAATGCTTTTTCAACTGTTTCCGTGGTGTAGCGGTTATCACATCTGCCTAACACGCAGAAGGCCCCCGGTTCGATCCCGGGCGGAAACAGATAAATTTAATTTTTGAATATTTTCTTAGGCAATTTTTAATAACAAAAAAAAGTCGTACATTTATTGGAATACACATAATTTTAATTTTTTTTTGAAAAATTTTTTTTATAAAGTTATCTGGACTATATTAGATGCATACAGCTAAGAAATGATTAACTTTGAATCTGTATTGTAAAATTGTGCAATAAAACGCATATTTTATTAAAATTAAATCAATTTAAATTGGATGCTTTCATTGGCTTTTTCGCCGCATAATTTTCAGCTGTTTCCGTGGTGTAGCGGTTATCACATCTGCCTAACACGCAGAAGGCCCCCGGTTCGATCCCGGGCGGAAACAGATGAATAACTTTTTAATAATTTTTTAATTAGAATTACAAAAAATTAAAGGAACGTTTCGAAATCCATTGTAAATCAACATATCTAAAATTCTATGTGAAACGTGAAAATGTATGCAAAAAAAACATGTCCAAGTAGATTTAGTATAATCAAAGCAATTTGAAACTTTAACCAACTCTTAACAAATTTCAATGCTCTCGTCTCAGTGTTCGTTCGTTCTGTGTGCTTTGTTTACATTTGAGTTTTCCGCTTAACTTGCTTAGCTGTTCATTGAACTGTGCTCAGTGGTCGTGTTTGGTCTGGTCCATGGTCGTCGCTGCGGTGTTAACCAATCAACAGTGACAACCAAAAATTGCACAACAAAAGAAGCATGAACTTTCAAATGGCAAGAATCGCATATAAAATAGCCTGGCGTTCAAATTCATATTTATATTTTAGCATATTTTCTGGAATTTGTTCATGTCAGCTAAAAGTCCGTGTCCAAGTGTGCCCGTCAAAGTTCAAAGTTCAATGTTTTTCGCATTGTCATCGACATCTTGAGCGAGAAAAGTTACACAACGGCACTCATAGCAGTGCGCAAATAAATAAATACTCAAGCACGAGCAAAAGTAATAAAATAAACATACTTGTATTTAAAAGAGACATTTTGACAACCTTTTGATAGGTTCATTTCAGTTTCTTGCTCATTTTGTCCTCCCGCTTTGAGCTTTCGATTCGTATTTGTTCAACAATTTGCCTGACTTCCAAGGTTCAATGCATTGTGTACGCTTGATTTGCCAAATTCTGCCTCCCTACCCCTCTCTGCCTCTCTCTCTCACTCACTCACTTTATCATAAAGCCCTATGGATTTTGCTTATTATGATTGCAGTTTAGTATTCGCTGTCTAGGGTTGAACTTGCTGTATCGTTTACCTCAATTGGTCAATCGGTAAGTGTTCTTGGAAGTTGTCGGATCCGAAACTAATGAACTCTGACATTGTCTTCAGTTTAACATGGGAAAGGGTGAGAATATCTGATACTTGTATTGCTAAAATTGCTAGTGTGGATGCCAGCGAAACTATTGTTTAGTTGAACTGCTTAAGGGTTGACCTCAGATGGGTTTCCAGTTTCATTTTTCGCCTCTTTACGTTCTTTGTTTGCCATTTATTTTTTTGAGTTTGTACATAAAAAATATTTATATTTATTTCCACATCTGACAAATCACCCGCTACATTTGCACATTTCGAGCACAATTAAAATATTTTACACCTAATCTTTAACACTATCCATGGGATGTACATAAATTTTTCACTCAATAAGCTAATAATTCCATTATCAGTTTTTGCCTGCTTCGTGCTGTTTTTAGACAATAAAAAAACAGAATAAAATTAGCTGATCATTTGGTCGCATTCCTAAATGTATTTAAGTAAGCAAAACAGATTTATTTTTCTTTTATTAGACCCGTTTAAAAAAGGTTGCTTTAAAGCTGACTATTTTGCCGCATTAGGTTCAACTGTTTCCGTGGTGTAGCGGTTATCACATCTGCCTAACACGCAGAAGGCCCCCGGTTCGATCCCGGGCGGAAACAGATGAAATTCCTTTTTATCTCTGTTAATTTTTTATTCTTCAAATGACGTAAAAACTGTTTCATAAATAAAATATAAGGGAACTATTAAATATTAGTTAATACATTATCAGAATATATCTAGTTCCTTACCCAAAATTCTCGGGGTTTTGTCTAATTGAATAAGGTAAACACAGTCGAACTTCCCTAACTCGAATCACCATTATCCGAGAAAAAAGTTCGAGTTAGGGAGACTTTGAGTTAGGGAAGCAGAATTGTATGAAATTTGCTCGCTATTGCCACTCGATTTTGTTCGAGTTAGAGAGAATTCGAGTTAGGGAAGTTCGAGTTAGGGAAGTTCGAGTTAGGGAAGTTCGACTGTATAGAATAATAGAGTTACTTGGGTTTTAAATAAATAATAATAAACTAGTAAAGCAAATTTTTCGCATGCTGCTCTAACTTTTCTTTTTCCAATACATTTTTTTAAATGTACTTCTGTTACCTGAAGTAGTAGTAGTTCAATCTTATCTAATAAAAATACCATTTTAATATAGTATTAGTTTTTCTCTAATCGTAAGACAGTGATTGACGCATATCAATATCAAACTGATAGAAATAGATTCATTTCATTTAAATTTAAGACACTATACAGTTTTTCAATAAATGCTTTACAAATACCAATAAAAATGCCCATGGGCACATATAATATAATACATTATCTCTTTATTCAATGCCTTTGTATTAGCTTTAATTTTAGACTGTCGGCACCTTTCCCTTTTTTTGTATTTATTGTTTGAACTTGTTTGCAGCTCCAGGTGGCAAATTCAAACCGTGTGTATTTGTCCAACTATAAATGCCCTTTCTGACTCAAGCGCTTCCAACTGTTTCCGTGGTGTAGCGGTTATCACATCTGCCTAACACGCAGAAGGCCCCCGGTTCGATCCCGGGCGGAAACAGATGAATACTTTTTTTATAATTGTCTATTTGTTTGATAAATAACAAAATAATTTTGCCCATTTACTTTTTGTCTCTAGTATTTTTCAGTTTAATTAATCTGTGTCGAGTTAAGTTATAAAGAAATTTTTTTAAAGCATAATAAACTTAGAATATATTATATATATATTATATTTATGTTTGTTATTTGTACGAAAAAAATTTTATTCATACTTTGGTGATGAAATTGTTATAATTAATTACAAAGTGAAAAAGATTTAGCGTTATCCACTTTTCGTATATAAAAGATTTTGAATTACTTTCGAACCAGACTGTTAACAAAACCTAAGATTTTCCTCAACTCATCTTCAAGTATGTAAAATATCAAAATTTCACAATCAATTCTTTGTGTAAAGTCTAGACATTTGTGACTTTATGCCAGACTTTTTTCTTCCTGCTTTCTTCAGAATATACATATGTACATATGTATGTACTCGAATTTATTCAATTTCTTGTTCTTAGACGAATTAAAAAAGAACCGAAGCCGTGGGAAAATCTGCCAAACAAAACAAGTATTGTAAAGTACAAAAGCACACGCTGTAGTCAAACCCCACATCCTTTCACTCTCATTTTGTTTTATGGGTTTCTCAGCCTTCTTTTTTATTTCATGGTTTGCTTTTGCCGTTAACCTTTTGGGCCCTGTTTGTGTTTTTTGCCTTGGCGGGAAGTGAATTTGTTGTTGAATTTCTTTGCAAAAACAATGTGCGAAAGGGAAAAATGAGGAGGCATAAAATCAGCTTGGGTCAAAAGGTAGGTGGATATAATGCCCACGACTACCAAACCGTCTGTCTCTCTGTCTGTCAAAGCGACAAGCAGACAGATTGCGTCGCTGTTACCCACTTGATGGCTCACGCTACGTATGAGCAATGCGAGCAATTTCAATGCAATTTCAATGCGAAAGTTGTGTTAATGTGGGCGAATGCGTGTGTTGGCTTGTGTGTGTGATGTGTGTATATATGTATGCTACATATGTGGTTTATTTCAAGTGCAGGCCAATTTGCATGTCATTTGTTAGTACTTTTTACCTGCACCTTTTTGATATATGTATGTAGAAACTAACTAATTTATTATGAAATCTCCGCTTTATTTGCACATTTATGGCACATTGTTTGTTGTTGTTATTACTGCACGCATATTGTTGTTGTTTTTGTTGCACGGAAAAGTCCTTGAACGCTCAACTGACCTGGCACGATACACACAACTGGCAATAGCGATTCCTCTAGCCAGCCTTGAATTAAACACGCGACAACCGCTTCGATTCGTTTCGCTCAATTTCGCTTTAAATTGTTGAATAATTATAACAAAAAACTATTTATTGCAATTTTGTTGCCCATATATGGAATGCATAGAGCGGGTCCTTTTGTACAATTTATAAACACACTGCGCGCTTTTATGTATTCATTTTAATTATAGTGCCTGCCAATCTGCTTCCTCCTGCGCAAGGACCCGCAGCGAACTGACAACGCCAACTGAATTTCTGAATGCAGCTAGCAAAACATTTTCACTTTTCATGAGTTCAGATTCAAGATTATTTCTTCTTTTTATTCGCGTTTGTGTGTGTTTGTGTGTGTGTCTGTGTATGTGTGTGTGTTGCTTTGCAAAGTAAATTCAGAGACTGCCAACATTTGTTTTTGCTTTCGGTATTGGTTACGAGACGTCTCTCTGTGTCTGTGTCTGTGAGTGGGTGGCTCGTGGTCCGTACACGAATGTGGTCTCGATTCTCTCTAAATGAATACGGCAGCTGCACAACACATGCGCAGTGCTAACGGTATCTTCCGTTGTGAATGGTTCGGAAATGGAATAGAAAAAGCTCTCGAAGCGCTTCCAAATATTTTCAAAGTTGACACAATCTTGTGATCAATGAATAAAATTAAATTTAAATTAATAAATCATTAATAATAAATGTGAGAAGCGCTCCACAGTAATAAAAATGTGAAATAGATAAATATAGTATTGCTAAAATAGGATTACTGAAAATTTTGTATGATAAATTTGAACTACAAATATTAGTAAGTATTACTTAGCCATTACATTTAAAGAAATTTTTACTGGGCATTAAAACGGTACGAATATTAGTTTCAGTTACGGTTTCGGTTATTTTCGCAAACGGAATTGCGGAGATCGCGTTTCTTTCAGAGTTAAACATCGAAAAAAAATCCCAACGCATAAAAATGAAAACACAAAGTAAACATTATGCAATTACGTTTCTCATAAATTCATAATATTTGGTACAATTCATATGTATAGAATTGAATGAAAGATATGTCAAATACAAACAGGGTCTAGTCAATGTATTGAGGCTCTCGGCACTCGCGAGCCTGCGAGTCGTAGAGCAAGCCAGGGGTACAATCCAAGGTAACACCATTACCGTTGACACAATAGTAGTAGGCATCCCGACGACTCTTGTGGGTGTAGAAATGAACTCCTTTCTCTGGACAGATAATATCAGCACGTCGAGGCGGCGATCGGGAAAAGGGCTTAATGTTGCGCTGCTGAGCCGTGATCTAGAATGACAAATGAAAATATTTACCATAAATATAATAAGCATATATCAACAGATCAATTCAACTAACCTTGCACTTAAAATCTGCTGGCTGAAAATCACAGCAATTACATTCCGGATTAAAGTACAAGCCCCTTGCACACTCCTGAGCATATGGCTTGCCATCGGAACAGACATAATACTTTTCACAACTAGCCTTACTGGCAATATAAACGATGTCTCTCGGTGTTATCTCTTGCGAACACTCATTTTCAACACAGTCCACGAATTCGGGAAAATCGCAACGATCCGTTTCGGCATTGTACTGTAAGCCGTCCATGCACTCCCTCAGAACTGGGTAACCATAATAGCAGAGCACGTATTTGGTACAGGTGCGATCATAGCAAAAGCTGGTCAGGTTATACAGCTCACATTCTGGCATACACTTAACGTACTCCTTGCGATTGCACGCTTGGTGTGTGTAATCGAATCCAACTGCGCAGCCTGTTGCATTACCATCGCAAAATACATTAACATAATCTGGATATTTGTCATAACAGTTTTCTGCAGTGGCTTTTTCATCTGCAAGAGATTCAAAGTGCATTAATATAAATGATTAAATGAAATGCAATATTATTATTTTTATTTCTCACCGACACAATCTATATACGAAGCACAGTCACCAACATGGGGCAGATATGAATTATTTGCAATGTTTCCGCACAGATTAATTTTGTTAAATATTACACCGTATTGTTTTAATTCTGGATCATTTTCCAAATCCTCATCCTCTCTTTCCACAACTTCGGGCTCGGGCGCCACAATCAATTCATGTGACGGACCTGGATTCAATACATTCTTGGCCAATACAAACTGGACCAAGCCGAATAGGACCAATCCATAAAGTGGTAGCAACTTCACTGTTAATAGAATATGAATAGCAGGGAGTAGAATTAACTGTTAGTGGATATTAAAGACGCTTCTAGTGTACTAACTTCTTGGTAGCATCACTTGCCGAACTCAACTGTATGTTGTTCCCGGCAACTGTCGAATTTATATGACAGATTGATTAATCTTTTTTCTTTTTCCTTCTATTTTGGGACTGTTTTATACACATCTAAGTGTAAAAATTAATTTCACAAATGGGCAAATGAGTTCTTGGGAAGTAACCTTATCAGATTCAGGCACGCGTATCAAACTCCCAAAGGAAAATTACATTTTAATTAAGCAAATGGTATAAAAATTTGATTTTTTTTTAATAAAAAAAACATTTTACAAATTTATAATTTAATACAAAAACTTTCGTCAAGTCTGTTCTTTAGTATTTTTTTTGATAAAAGTATTCTATCTAACATAGTTATAGATAATTATGTATGTTAACAAATACATTTTTAGTTGTATTAAATATTTTAAAAACAATAAATTTTATTGGATTAGGGATTTTGTATAATAATAATAATACAGTCTTGAGAGCCCAATTTAATTTTCGGTTTTAATAATACTTAATACTAGAAAATTCTTTAAAATAAACATTTTTTATTTGTTAAGGAATTTAAAATTTTATTACGATTTATTATTTTTTATTCAAGTTTCAAAAAAAGAAATAAGGCAATATAAGAATATTTATCAATATGAAATCAGTGAAAATATGATTACAATGTTATTTTTTTTCTGAAACCTTTTTTTGAAAATCTTGATTTACATGGTATAAACGTAAAATTTACTTCAAGATATATCAATCGAGGTTTTGGAGCTGCCTTCTACTGAGTGTGTAATGTTTAGGACATGTTGTAAGTATAAATTAACATATGCACATTAATGACTGATAAAAAAAAAAGATGACAGCAACTAATGAGCTAGTTACTCTTTGGGTTTTCTTTTTGTATTTATAACGAGTATTGTTCGAGTATGTTTAACATATGTGATACTGCCTTTATCTATTCAATTTGCAAGCTGAAAACGCGCTTGTCGCCAAATTCTCATCAGATAAATTTCGTTTTTGCCGAATACAAAGCGAATTTTATCTGGAAATGATTGCCAAAAAAGAAATGGAATTGCCTATAAAATGGAGTTTCTTTCGCAAAAAGAGAACAGTTTCCATAAGCGTGACTTTCAAGAAGTGAGTATAATAAGTTGACATGTTGCAGAGTCTAGAATTTCAATTTTCCCAGTGGCCTACCAACTGTTAGCCTTGCTGTGCCTCACCACGCTCGTCGGAAATGGTCTGGCTGAAATCAACATTTGCTCCAATGCGGCCGACAATCTCTTCCTGCCACACATCAGCAACTGCAGCGAATACTACTTGTGTATTGGTAAGTAGAAGAATATCTCTGAATTCTTTATATTCTTTAATTGTCTGCCTTGTCGAATAGCCAACCAGGCCATAGTTCGCAGCTGCACTAGTGACTACTATTTCGATGCCCGTGATCAGCAGTGTGTGGACGTCTCCGAGGTTCGTTGCCTGCCCAAGTGCCCAGCTCAGGGTCTAAGCTCCTACTGCTACGATCGCACCTGCACCAAATATGTGCTCTGCTTCGCCGGAGAGCCAGTACTACGTGAATGTAGCGACGGACTGCAGTACAATGCGATGACAGATCGTTGCGACTATCCTCAGTTTGTGGACTGTGTGGACAATCTTTGCGTGCGCGATAACAATGCCGCCGCCATTACCTACATTGCCAGTAAATCGCTCTGCGACAAGTACTATATATGCGTCGATGGTCTGCCAGTCAATCAGACTTGTGCCCCTGGTCTCCAGTACAATCCCGCATGTCAATGCTGTGACTTCCCCTCACGCGCCAATTGCACGGTGCGTATTTGTGTCTGTGCTCTCATTCCACTTTTCTTAATTGATCCGTTTAATTCAGGTGGAGACTCTGCAGCGCAACATTCAATCCTATGCCAGGGTTCCGCCACGTTCCGCTGACATCCGTTGCCCGGAGGAGGGTGCTCACTTCTTTGCCCACAAGACCCGTAAGGAAGCCTACTACTATTGCCTGAATGGCCGTGGTGTCACCCTGGACTGCACTCCCGGTCTGGTGTACGATGCCCAGCTGGAGGAATGCCGCGAACCGCAATTTGTGGGTGCCTAGGGGATGTCGAACCAAATAAATTTTAAAGTTCAACGAATGTGTTTGCATTTCATTTGTTCTGAATGCTCAGGTTTCCCCTCTCACTCATAGGCTAATTTTAGCTGTTAGACAAATGCTGCTCTCTGGGGCCAGCCAGGCGACAACAAAGCAACAAAGCGATCTCACAAAGAAACAGTAACATAATGTCTAATACTATCCCAAGTAGAAATATAGCAAACATTTGATAATAAAGGTAACCACAAAGGTAATTAAAATACTTCGAAATAAAAGTCTCAAATTATATTTTTGATTTGTTATACTTTTGCACTTGCACTTTTGGGAAGATTTCATTTATTAATCGCTTATAAATTTGGGTTCTCGGCATTCTTGCACACTTGCATCATACCACAGGCCTGGTGTACAATCCAAGGTAACACCATGACCATCTATGCAGTAGTTGTAGGCATCCCGACGCTGCTTATGGGCCAAAAAGTGAACTCCACGTACTGGACAGACACTGTCAACTTTTCGAAGCGGCGAACGAGAGTATGGCCGAATGTTGCGATTCAAGGCGGAAATCTAAACAGACATAGTATATACAAACGATTGTTTTCAAATGAATGCTTTAATAATGTTAACCTCACCTGACACTGGGACTTGTCTGGATAGTCACAGCAATTACACTTTGGGCTGAAATGTAGACCCTCTGCGCAGGTTCTATTCATGGGAATACCCTTGGCACACAAGAAGAATTTACTGCACGATGATTTGCTGGGCAAATAGAGCAGATCTGTGACTTCAGCGAATCTCATACACTCATTATCCACACAGTCTACATATTGGGCAAAATCACAGCGATCCGTTTCGGCATTGTACTGCAATCCATCGTGGCACTCCCTTAGAACTGGGATGCCATAATAACAGAGCACGTATTTGGTACAGGTGCGATCATAGCTGAAGGTCGTCAATTTGCGCTTTTCACATTTGGGCAAACACAAATCGTCGTTCGGGTGGCTGCAACTCTGATTGTGGGCATTGAATTGATAATTCCTTCCACATTCCTTCTCAATGGCCTCACCATCTGGCATTAAACAAATTTATAAAAATATTTCAGTTCAATTTTTAAATATATTGAATTTCCACTTACTCCAGCATAGATAATACTTCTTGCAGTCACCGACAAAAGGCAGAAACACTTTATCGGCCACACCTTTGCAGAGTTCTATATTGCCCGTGAAGAGACTGTTCCGATCGTATCCATCGTCATATCCAGGTGCTTGAATTTGATCAGTCGATCCATACTGCAGTAGCAGAAAGATTGCTGAGATGCCAATCAATATCCGTAACTTCACTAATTAAGAAGAAAATCCGTAAATTGTTGACTGATGCTCCACATGTTGAGATACCCACTTCTTTCTCCTGGCAGTCTTCTTTCTCGACTGTTGTCGTCATTCTGAGACAACTACATTTATATGATTCTCAACAATCAATTAAGTTAACAGATCACAAATATTTTTCTCTTATCAATTTCTTCTCAATCTGCTCATGGCCCTGTCTAAAAACAGTTTAATTATTTTAATTGCAGTTCAGTTTCATATTTTGATGAATCAGCAATTCCTGGTACTTATACTGACTGTTGGGGGCTCCACAGTAATATTTTTTAAAGACTTCGTCATTGAAACATTGGTCGCCTGCCATTCGCGCAGAGAGAAGAACTCTATGTTTGAGAATATACACATTATAAATTATCGTATAAAATATTTTCATTTTCGGCACAGCCGTTTAGTAAGAATATTGGCATCCCATTGTGCACAGACGCAGCGCATTGTTTAATTTTAAATAATTCAAAATAATTTGTTTTGTTCCTATTGTTAGTGCAGCGCCTGCACATTCCTCTCTGTAAGTTTATATAATTATTGTTCGAATTATGTTCGAGTAATTTCTTCGGCAAGGGGCAGAAGACATTCGTTATTTCTCAAACACGTCAAAATGATTGACATAAATATTACTGTGAAGTGATATTTATAGACATCGGTACTCTACTATGTGAGAGTGCCTGTCTGTGTGTTTGGAAAACATCATTTAATGGCTAGCTAAACACGCTATGGCTGATGCAAATAAGTCATAAGTCGTCTGGGTTTTCCTCAATCCTAGCAGAAAATGTTGCTCCAATTTGTTTCTTCTTTTCTTATTTTTTTTTAATTTATTTTCTTATTTAAAATATTTTGATTTTAATGTTTCATTTAAATTTATGTTGTTGTGTCGGCTAGTAAATAAATAATAATAAAAAAATATTTTTCTTTTAGGGAAAATCGTCGAAATGGTCAATGAGTTGAATAAACCCCAAGATAATTCCGCGTTGAGCGAGGTAAGTCGAATATATGATTGTTCATACATACTATATGTACATATGTACTATAATGTGAACAATGGGAACAATATCGTATATGAGCTGTTTTCTATTAATATTTTATAGCTTCTGGCGGCCTCGAACCGTCAGCTGCAGGAAATGCAAGAGGAGCATCGACAGCTGCAGGAGGAATTGTCTCGATTGAGTGTGCAGCGCCAGCAATTGAGACAGGCGACTAGAGAGCACCATTCTCAGGTCACCTCGACTACGATCAGCTCATCTGGGTCAGTCCTAGGCTCAGAATCATCTTCATCTGTCGCGGAAGGAGCAGCTGAGGTGCAGACCGCCGCTGCGGACGTTGCGGAGGAGGAGGAGGACAAGGAAGAAACGGCCAGTTATCTGCAGGAGAAGCTGGCCGAGATTGCCAACTTGAAGGCGCAATTTAAGCGGGTACAGCACATGACGGACTCTACAAAGCAAATAGAACAGCACCTATCCTCACTGGAGTCACAATCATCGACTGCGACTGTGATGAAGAGTAGGCAAACGAAAATCATGGAATCTGTCCAATCCAGCAGCAGCAGCAGCAGCACCAGCAGAAGTGCTCTGTCATCATCGGCGACGGCGTCGGAGACGGAGGCGGCAACATCTGCTGCATCTGAGGCAAGTGGCACTCCAGACAATGCGGAGCTGCTGAATGCAATGATTAATATGGTTACGGACTTCACAAGTGATTTGCGGGGTCAAGAGGAGACCATTAGGGCGGAGCGACTTCGTATCAAAACGTTAAAAGAGGAAATTATACAACGCAAGCAGAGCAAATAGAATAATGACATTCTAGCAATTAATCCTTTTGCTGATCACTTTAACAAAACCGACATAAATATGTAATTATAATTGATTAAATCATAATTCCTTTACTGAGCAAATTGCATTGATCAAATTTCAAATTTTTGAATCGCTTGTCGATTTATTAATAGTATCAATTATCGATAAGTATTGCAGATGATGGAAATTGAGTCTTTCTGTGCCTTAATGGTTGCCACCGTGTTTTGGGAGCCAAGACTGCCACTTTGTTTTGCCAAAGCTGCCACAATTTGACATACCGAATATCTTTCCTCTCGCTCTTCACTTGTTGACTCACTCTCTATATTAGCAACCCTACATTTATCTGTTTGATTTCAGTAAACTGCAGTTCAAATCGCGAAAATGTTGGACATACTCAATGCTGACAGTTGGGCAGTAATTCTACAGTATGTGGGATTAAAGGATCAATTGTCATTAACGCAAGTTTCGGAGGAAATGAATGCCGTTGTTCAAAACAACTGGAGATACATTAAGGAGGCTCACATAGATGAGGACATACTTAGAGAGTTCAACAAAAAACCAAATAAAATGCACAATTTCCTAAAGTCAGCTAGTGGATCTTTACAAGGGTTATTGCTTGACGGACCGTTCATTTACAAACTGTTACCAAAATGGAAGTCATACGACTTCCCTAAGCTTCGCAGCCTCGAATGTCGCACAAGGCTCTCAGTTAAGAATGATGAAAATGTGACGCTGCTCCTCACAGAGTTCTTTCCAAAGCTCACCAAGCTTAAACTTCGAAGCACCAACCATGGTCTTCATCTATGGAACTTTAGTCAACTTCAGGAACTGTACTTGGGCTCTTCGTCGTTAGATACCCCAACACTTGATCGGATCTTCGGCTCGTTACCCTTGCGAAAACTGTCGTTTTTTCCGTCCCATAACTCCGAGGTTGGAGACCTTTCTACGGTCCACAAATGCGGCACCCTAGAAGAGCTGGTGATTGAGAACATTAACTTGAATTACGTTACGCTGAGCCATCTGCTGAAATTACCAAGGTTCCACCGTTTGTCGATTATCATAGATGGGAACTATAATTATTATATGGATGCTTTGAAAGAATTGCATCAAGAACACAGGGTGACATCGCTGTTATTCAACTGTTCCTATTCTTTCCGTGATATGGCCTCGCGTATTGCTCGTTTTTCAAATCTATGTCGTTTGGTAATACATAATGATAATTTGGGTAGTGAAGACCTCTATTCCATTTGCTCCAAACTGAAACACTTGAAGGAGCTGCATTTAATAGAAAAGCCATATTTTCCATTTACCACGGACCTATGGAACATGGTCAGCGCTTGTAAAACTTTGCAGGTTCTCAACATATCCAATAACAATTTGAACGAGTTATTTTTGGAAGAGAGTAGCGAATGTCTAAGTCGGGTACTCCAAGGACGTGATGTAGATTCCCCAGTCACTCTTCATGTCTACCAAACTATACTGGCTAACAATCCCCAAAAGGTAAGGAAATCCAAATTAACTTAAATTGAACAGTGAAATAACTAATTGAATTGCCATTTCAGACAATCGATGCACTCAACCATCCGTGTTTAAGAATCTCATTTGATCCAGTGCCCATGTGTCTACAATGTAAATTTACGGATAGGAATTCAATATTTGTAACAACGGAATTTGGACCGCTTTGAAAGAACTTATTCGACTGGAAACATAGACGTTGCTAAAATTACTAATTTGTGAATTTGTACACAGAAATCTATATAATTTTAATTTATCACAGTTTTACTTAAAGGCTCCAACTGCCCCATGAATACCAGGAATTTACTTAAGTCATTTGAAATCGAAAGAAATCTATAATTACAATTAATTTTATATTAAATCAAGATGAATTAAAGTTTATGTATATAAACTCTGCAGTCTTTACTTGAAAATAAGTTTATTTTGCGAACATTTTTTCGACCACATGCTATGTACTAGTAAGTTGAAGAAATATATGAATCTCTATCACTTATTTTTGGCAGCTACTCGTTAAGTTATCACCATTGAAGCTCTACGAATTTCAGGATTATAAAAGTAATATATAACGCTGCGATACTATTTAAGTATTCAAATCTCTGTTATGTGTCTCCAGGTGAATAATGGGAAATTAGAAACAATCGGAGTCGATCCTTCAGTCTTTCGTTTTGTGGGTTTTCTTGATTTTGTTGTAAATTATCTAAATTCCGTTTTAATAAAGGCTCTATTCGAGTTGGCCAATGTGTCTATATGGACTGCATCAAAAGAGATTTTCAAATTCGGATGATTGAGTGCATCGATTGTCTGAAATGACAATTCAATTAGTTATAAGGCTGTTCAGTTTAAGTTATCTTCTTATTCGCGAATATCTATTAAATGCAGCTCCTCCAAGTGTTTCAGTTTGGAGCAAATGATAAAGAGCTGTTTTCTATCTATATCATCGTCCTGTATTACCAATCGACATAGATTTGAAAAGCGAGCAAGAACCAAGCCCAGAACATCTAACGTCTAAGCCTTGGCAATCTCAGAAGACTTGTCAACACATCGAACGTCACTCTAAAATCATTAACCAAGAGCTCCTCAAGGGGGGAGCACATCCAGACCTGATTAAGGCCTACAACGCTAGATGTGGGATATGGGAAAAGCGACAGCTTTCGCGAAGGTAACGAGCCGAAGATTCTACGAAGTGTTGAAGTGTCCAACGAGCAGCAGCTTAAATGGAGTTCCTGAAGTTGGCTGAAGTTTCACAGATGAAGACCAAGCCTCAGCTTGGTGAGCTGTGGAAAAAACTCCAAGAGGAGCAGCGTCATATTGTTGTCCTGTTCAGCTGCGGACCATGTCGTACAGTCGAGGCTGCGAAGCATGGGAAACTCGTATGACTTCCAAGATGGCAACAGTACCTCAAGGAATGGCCCATATAATAACAATCTTTGCAGAGAGACAGGCGAGCTTCAGGAAATTGCGCATTTTACTTGGTTCCTTGTTGAATTCTCGAATTATGTCCTCATCTATGTGAGCCTCCTTAATGTGTCTCCAGTTGTTTTGAACAGCGGCATTCATTTCCTCCGAAACTTGCATTAATGACAATTGATTCTTTAATCCCACATACTGTAAAATTACTGCCCAACAGTCTTCATTGAGTATGTCCAACATTTTCGCGATTTGAACTGCAACTGAAAATTGAGCTATCCGTGGAACCTGAAGGCTGCCACCTTTTATTTTTTTTTGTCAGGCTTAGCCAGGGCTGCCACATGATTCTTTTACCGTTTTACCGACACAACTCTAGCACCAACACCACAGCTGTTTTTGGTGCTACAAAAAAAGTGACTTGCGACAAAATCAGAAATTAGATTGATAAAATAAAAAACAAGGAATATTTCATATGTTTTTATTGGCATTACATACATATATGTATGTATGTTGTGTCATGTTGAATTTAAATTGAATCTCCCGATCTAGTGTGTAGCACTCATTCAGTCATTCAGTTTACATTTAACAATTTTGGAAGTTGTATGTATATTTTCTGATGGCGCCGACTCCGCCCGTAAAGTTAATTATGAAAAACGAGTGCGATACAAGTCGCAGTACCGGTGCAGTACCAAAACAAACAACAGCAACAACAACAGCTTCAACGTCGCCGGTTAGCACAAACACATCGTCCTCCTCCGCCAGCCGCTCCGTCACCAACCGTGCGCGCAACTCGTCTTTAATCAAGCAACAACAAGAAAAGAGGGAACGGGAGCGTGAAAAGGAGCTGACATCGCCCTTACAGAGTGGAACCTACAAAGCACTTTATGTAAGTGTATAAGACAGCTTGTGCAGCTTCTATTAGGGAACTTCATATCTATAACATATGTACAGTTGGTTTTCTTTGTTTATATTAACTAAACGCATTTTGCACGTTCGCGTTGCCATGACGCCCATTCGCCAACTGATCTATGTGTCTGCTCTGAAACGAATATCTGCTCTCTTAGCCAAGCGCCTGTGCTCTTGCATTTAAAAATACACTTCACACTCATGGCAGCCCAAAACATTCGAGAACTCGGTGGCGCCGATTCAGTAATTCAGCCGACCTCCTTCATTTAACACAGCTCGATTTTTTATGAGACTGTTCACACATTTTTCCACATAGATAAATACAGCAAAATTGCTGCGTTTTTGGTATTTGTTCTATTGCTAATCTTCATTTGTTGTTGCTTTAAGGATCTGCTGGAGCGTGCAACACTAACAAAATCCGAACTGAGCACACAACAACAGCTAAATCAACGTGAGGCACTGCGTCAACTGACTGCGGAGCATAGTTACGATCCAACAGGTAAGAAATTAAGTAACATATCCGTAAATTAGTTTCTATACGCACCTGGGTGTCCAAGTCTTGTACTGCCTACATCGAATGTGCGCTAGTTCATGCTCTAAATTTAGAACAGCGCACGAAAATAAACGCCCACGGAGTGAAGTGGAGGGCCGTGTGTCCGCATCGATCACTGTGGGCATTTGGCCAGTTTCTGGCTGCGTCATTGCTCTGAACAAATTCTATTTACGATATTTCGATTGTCTTACAGATCAGCAGCAGCGATATTGCTTTCCTGTGCGTCCAGTGCAACGTGTACAGCATCAGCAGCAGCCGCCGCCGACAGTCGGAGCCGTGTTACGTTTGCGTCCACCGACAACGACACCGAATGCCACAGTAGGTGTCGTCACACCCAACACAACCAACGGAAACGAGGAACACCAGTCTATAGCCAGCGCCAGTAATAACAACAATATTCCTCAGCCGTCCACAGCTCTGCAGAATCTGGTACGCCGCATTTTTGGACCCACAGCAAATAATCCAACGCGCACACAAGTTGAAAAATTGCGTACTTTGCTGGGTTTGGATGAGAATTGGAATAATAGACAGCAACTAACAGTACGCACTTTGGAGGAGGTAAACAGAAAACTCTCCAAACTAACTTAAACAATCAGAGGTCACAAATTACAGCCAATACATTTAAATCGTCTGGGCTTTTTACATCATCAAAACCTATTTTTAAATGCATTTGTATTATCTGTCATGCTTTTTTATGTAGACAACAACATAATGTCTGGACTAAGAAAACGTAGATAAACACAAGTTCACAATTCATTATTTTTTTAGAGCAAAATGTATCTATTCGAATTCGAAAAGGCTGAATTTGACATTTACGTTGTAATTGCTACTTTTTTTTTTTGAATTTTAAATTAAGTATTAATAGTATTAGTTAATAGATACATTTTTTGATCAAAATATTTTGAATAATGTACTTTTGCTTGAGCAATAACAAACAGAAGCGACATAAAAACATTATTAAATCTGAAATTTCATTCAGTTTATTGATGTGTCTACAAATAAGACATTTTTCAGACACTCTTAAACTGAGAATGAACTTTGACGTCTTTGGTTAAAACCATAATATATTTAAATCTATTCAAAATATTTTTTTCTATAAATATGCTAATTCTCGTATAATAATATCGTTATTCAATTCTCGTGCTAGTGTAGTTAAGCATATTAAATCAATAAAATAAAAATAAATAAAACGAAAAACTTTGCATGCAGAGCATTCAATGTAAGTTTAATAATATTTGCTATTGTATTCACAGCAATTAAACAATATGGTGCACGAAATCAACCCACATGCTAGCGAAAGGGAGGAGGGCGTTGTCAATTCGACCAGCCTCGAGGATGTTGCATTAAGTGAGGTATGTATATCCGTTGTAACATTGCTAAGAATATTGAAAGTTATCAAATTGATTAATCCAATTAGATGAGCGACAATCGCGCCCAGTCCATACAATCGCTGCACAGTGCAATGGAGACACCTACGCCGGACACAACGCCAAGCTTTGATGAGCTGCAGCAGCGTTTGGATGCATCTAATCGCAACATGCAGCATTTGCAGGATGAGCAACAGAAGCTGCTGCAAATACAAAACATGGCCAAAACACATCTGAATGAAATGGAGCAGCTGCGTCAGCATGCCGGTCGCCTGCCGCACAATGGGGATGGCGATGCGCCCAACTATGAGTCGGTGCAACAAGTTCAGGATGATATGGCCTCGCTGGTGGGACGCATGAAGAATCTCACGGCCTTTATACACAATCAAAACGAATTGAGCAGTGTGCTGGGCGATGATGGACCAGAGATTTTGGCCGAACAGCAGGCACTGCAAGAGAAACTGGAATCATTGCGCACACAACGCGAGGATATGCGTGAGTTGGTCAACGAGCTGAACAGCATTAATCGCACGGCCAGGCAGACGGCACAAACTTTCAATGCTGCCAGCCAAGAGCAAAAGGCGAAGCCAAAGAAGGAACCCACACCACCGAAACCGGTAGCCAAGCCCAGCAACGAGCGTATCGTACCAGTGGAATACCAACGCAATGCGCCACTCTTGCGTCAGGAAGCAGCAGACGCGGCTCAGCGTGCTTTACACGCTCAGGCTATGATTAACCAGAAGACCGCCGACATTGATGCCCTCAAGGCGCAAATGGCAAAGCTTAAAGGCATGCTGAACACCGTCAACCAGATTGACGAGTGCACGCCCAGCGTGGGTAAGACTCTGGAGCGCATCGAGATGCCCATTGAGCAGCGTGTGCACGACCTAAATGACGTGACATCGGAACTACGCGCTGAAGCCGCACTTTTGCAAAAGGAACGCGAACGTATTTTGGAATTGAAGGCCGAAATTGAGCGACGCAAGAGGCAGGCGGCAGCTGCGGTCCAGTTGGGCGAGGATGCACTTCAGCGTAACAGTCTTACGCCAACACCCACGCCTCGCAGACAGGTTGAGGTGGAATTGGATGAGGAGGAGGAGGAGGAGAAGCCAGCGTTCCAAGTACCATCGCGCAGTGAGTTACGTGCCCAATGCGATCAACTGCGACAGGAGTACGAGCAGAAGCAGCGGGAGTATGCAGCGCATTATACAAACAACAATAACAACAACAACAGCAGCAGCAACAACAACAGCAATGTTAATAACACAAACACCACCTCGGAGGCGGATGATGAGGGCAACGATGACACCGATAGCGATAGATATTTTGGACATGTGCGAGGATCATCTTCGACCACACTAAAGCGTGCGCCATCGGCCAGCACCGTGGTGGAGAAACATGAATACCAACAGCAGCAGCAACAACAACAACAACACCAACTGCAACAGCGACGCAATCAACAGAACCAACAACAACAACAGCAGCAGCAGTCGCAGCAACAGCCGCCCGTTGCCCATTCAATCTCCAACAATGAAGAGGAGCTGAATATGACCTTGGACAGCCTGTCGCTGGGCCACGACAGCATACAGTCCAGCAGCACCAGATCCCAGTACATGCCGCCACCAATGCCTCCAGTTCAGGGCATGTGGGGTAAGCGCACAATCAACTGATAACAGTAATTAATTATTAATCAACCAAATTGCATTTAATTCTTTCAACAGCCACACACAACGCTGGCAATGCTTGGCATCCACAACCTACCTATGTGCCAGCCACGCCCAGCAATGTACCAGCCGCTCAGGTGGCTGCAACAACATCTTCGAATGCATCGAGCACTAATCCAACGTCAGATGCTGTGCTGCTGCAACAATTCATGCAAACTCAGCAGGTGCTCATCAACTCGGTTTGCCAGTGCAATCAGACGTTGTGGCACCAACAACGTGAGATTGACAATCTCAACAATCAAATTCATGTGGTGAGTATTAAGACACAATAATAGGAATAGGAGCTATGTAATGGAAACTATTAATGATACCTGTTAAATTTCGATTAGAACTAGTAATCAGTTAAATTATTTTTGGATATAATCGTAGTGACTGTTGAAAATTGTGTAATTATTTAATGATTACGATTACAACAAATCAGAAGTTACATATTTAAAATTATTACATTTATTAAAAAATAATCAAAAACAATAAATAAAAATATAAAAATATTTGGATTATTTTTGATTATTTCTGATTTTATAACTTTTTTTTTTTATTATTTTTGACTAGTTAGTAAAAATCAAATTATTTTGAACAAATCAGTTTATTACAAAAAGGTTTCTTCTTTATTTTTTAATTTTACATACACATATTTAAAAACTATATTTTAAATTTGAAATATCCATAATACGGCCAAATATCTTCTGAGTTGTTATTTTCTTGCAAATAACTGAAGAGCTGATAGAAAAATAATTTGATTTTCACTAAATAGTCAAAAATAATATAAAAAAACTAAAATAGTCCGACTACTTAAATAGATTATTTTTGATTTTTCTGATTATTTTTTAATAATTTTAAAAATTTTAGATTATTTCTGATTTTTTGTATTAGTAATCATTAAATATTAGGGCAAAACCGAAAATAATCGTAATTTAATCATTAGTTTGACTTTTAAACAAAAATAATCGAATTACTAATGACTATGTATAATAATCATTACCTAACAGGTTTGCTATAAATATAGGTTGCCATATGCAAAACATTTCTTCAACGATATATTAGAGTAACTGATTTAACTAAATGGGTTTAAACTAATTTTGCTTAATTATCTCCCAGCTGCAAGAACGCTTGAATGCCACTTGTCAGGAGCACGCCTATGGCTTGCGTTCCGAGTCTGTGCCACCGGTTGCTGGCGGGCTGGCGCCCAACAATTTGTGTCTAGGCGGTAGCAGCAATCGCGCCCAGTCTGAGCAACTGTATGGCTTTGGGGCCAGTCATCAGAGCGCCTTTAGCAACTATCATCGCAGCAGTCATCGCAACAATATCTACAGCAGCAACGATCATCATCATCAGCAGCAGACGTATTTGAATAACGCAGCTCCACCGCCGCCACCACCACCGCCACCGCCAGCAACGCACTACAACAACGAGACACCGCTGTCGCCGGGCTCATATCGCGCCAGTCCGGGACCCATATTCATGAATCATCACAACAATACAATACACCAGAACAATGCCAATTTGCGCACCCAGAATCAGCATGCCAACAATTTGCACTCATTGCCGGAGACCGGAGTTCCGCCGCCCACTCTGAACAATCAGGTGCCACCGGGCAATCGGGCCAACAATTATTGGGATAATTTCCGAAGGTAAAGCGCCAGATTATATGTACATATAATCTCATGGTGTTGGTTTCTTTCACATGGATTAGGCAGTTATTTTATTATTTGATTCGGTTTTGGAGAATTAGGAACCAAAGAGCTGTTAATTGAAATTATTGCTAAAGTAATAAACAAATCATTGATATTTATATATATTTTTAAATATATACATATATAGAACGAATCTCCAACGACAAAAATATTGTAGTTAATTTTTTGTTTTTATTTGAGTTTTTTAAAGTAAGTAAAGTAATAAAACACATGCTTAAAATTGAATTCTTAAAATAAACTAACTGTTGGTTTTGTTCACTGCATTGACTAAAAACATTTAAGTTTATGCTTAAAAGCTAACATGTAATATCAAGGCAACTAATATCACTTTGTTAACTGACCCGCTTATAGCTGTTTTATAAATGCAAAGCCTTAGCTCCTTTTCAAATGGAACAGGCATGTTTATCTTTTGCTACTAAAATATAAATAATTTATAACTCTGACATTGTTTAAACTATGTTTTGTTTGTTGCTCGCTTGTATTAACCCATTAATATTTATGCGCTTTGCAGCTACACGCGTCAGAATTTGCTATCTAACAAAAGCAACGAGGAACTGAATGTGGAGCATCAATATCGTCAAATTCAGAGGCAGCGTCAGCGTCCCAGTTACTTTCAAGCGCATTTGCCACACACCGCACGCACTAGCGGCACAATGATAATACAACAACAGCAGCAACAACAGCAGCAACAGCAACAGCATCGCCTCTTTTATGAGACGGCAGCACAGCAACTGCAGCACAACAGCAGCAACAGCAACAATTTGAATAACAGCGCCAGCAGTCGCGACTGGCGTGAGGATGGCCGCGATGAGGAGGATGTGGAGGAGGAGGATAACAACGATTCAGCCATTTTTGGTGTGGGCGGCAGCTCAACTGGCAGACGTCGCAATCGTCGTCGTCAGCTGCCAACTCAGCGTGACGAAGAAGGCGCCGTACAGCAGTTGGCCGCCGGCTCATCCAACTTGCTCAACATGAATGTGAACAGTCCGCTCTATCAGCGCAATAAGGTTCCGGCTAAGCCAACCACATCCGCGGTGTCTCTGACTCCGTTGCAACAACGCCATCTACGCTTCGATTTTGAGTTGCCCGCTCAGTATATGGACTATGAATTGCCAGCACCGAGTGCCCTACAAGTGCCGACAAGTGCGCCTGTTTACAATCTAACAACTAGGGACTCTGTTGCTGGAGCAGATGAATCAAATGCTACGCTGGAGCAGACTGAGGACACCGCCTCCGAGGAACTGAATCGCAATTTGCTGGTCAATGCATTGAAGAATGATAAGTTTACAACAAAGTTTTACGAGTCGATCAAGGAGGATGTCTATCGTCGGTTGGAAACACTCTTTGAGCAACAACAACAGCAGCAGCAACAACAACAGCTGCAGCAGCAGCAGCAACCACAGCAATTGCAACAGGAGCAACAAGGTGAACAGCAGCAGCAGGTATACAATGATGTCCACAGTCTACGCAAGACACTCAACCAAGGGCAGGCGACAAGTGCCCCGCCAAGCGAAGATGTTGCTGTAAATGGGCCCACAGAGGCCACCGAAAGTGGGACCGAGACACCACCGCAAGAGCAACCTGCCAACGATAGGCCCGAGGATGAGGAGAGTTTGCCAGCATTGGCAACAGCTGCTCCACCCGTTGTCCTGGAACAATGTGAGGCTGCAGCAGCCGCTGCCTCTGTGGACATCGAAGATGTAAGTAGACTTGGCTTCCGTGTACGCCTGCATCCGCTTAATGCATGTCGTCTTCATTTTAGCAAATAATTGAAGTAATCATTGAACGACCCGCTACGCCAGTGGCCAGCATTGAGTTGGCGCCCGATCACGAGCTTATTGAGTACATAATCAAACGCATTCGCAATCAGACGCATATCAACACAATTATCAATGACTCGCTGCTTGCTGAGGTGTCCAAGCTGACGGCAAATGCTGCTCAAAACTCCGCTGCCAGCTGGACACCCAATTCCGCTTCGCCTATCATTTCGCCCAAGCGCATCTATGCAAAAATTAAGAAGATGGAAATGCCACGACAACGCGACGAGTTTTTGCTTTGGTATCGCCAATATCTCGAGCAACTATTTGTGGTGGAGCAGCCGCGCAATAGCTGCACGGCCAAAACTAAAGCTAAAGAGGAACGAGGAGCTGTCGGTGGCAAAAAACAGACCAATAAACGTGTCCGCGCTCAGTCGCATTCCCAGGATTCCAACAATGATGCCGATTTGGCCGAAGCAGATCAGAAGAAGGTCGCGGTAAATGGCGGCGACAATGAGTGCGAGAACAACGAGAATCCGGAGGAAGAGGCCAATGCAGCTGCAGCCGAAGAAACGAAGAATATCAGCTTAGACTAGTTAGTTATTTAGGTAGTTCGTTCAATAAGTGGCATACCCAAACAACATTCCTAACCATACGTATCCACACATCTATACAATACCACCATGCATATGACCATATGACATTACTCATGCATACTGACTAAATTAGTTACTAACTGCAGTAGGCGGTCTATTTATCAATTTGTTTTGGCTTTTACTGAACATTTAGTTTTTATTAAATTATACACTTATTATATACTCGTATGTAAAACATAAACCTGCAATTTCTTCTTATTCATCTTCAATGTTTGGATATTAAAAGTTATCAATGTGTTGCATGATATCAAAGACTACATATGTATGTATTATATTATACATACTCTATTCAGATATTTTGTTTTAGGCTTAGGTCTAAAATTGATTCTTTGACAATTGGCATTTAAGCATTTAAAGGTTGATAGGATTTAAATATTAGATTCATTTTATTAGGCACGTCATTAAAGCAAAATAGACTAACGATCCTCGGACTGCCGAAGATGAACAATATTTATGCAGAATATATTTCGTCTGATCGTTTCTATGCCCAGTACAACTTATAAAATTCCAATTTAATTTATTATGTGAAGTTACCCACATCGAGAGCGTAAATACTTTATAGGGCTTGGTAAAAATTTCGTGGCTTAATTAAAATATGTTTCAACATTGATTTTATATTTGATATCAGTTGGTTCAATATAATATATGCACATTTTATTGATTTAAAGCCATTGAATACAGAAACCTGATTTACGTAGCGATCACATTGACTGGACAATCATGATTTCATGTTGGCCGTTGAGGTAGTGAGGTGCTCCAACATGCGATAATAGCAATAGCGACTGTCGTATTCCATGTCATACCAGAAATTCACAGCGATGCATTTGTGACTCTGCTGGACATGATGGAACCAGTAGTTAGGCAGGTAGAGAACATCGCCAGCATGGACTCGGACACGTAATGGACGTGCCTTGGCATACTGTGGATATGTGCCCATGTCGGGTGCCAATGGATCGATGCTAACCCATTCCGTATGCTGCTGCATATCGTCATCATCCAGCAATGGCTCTATGTAATACTGCCCACATGACTTTTGCTTGTAAATGCCTGTGGGATAGCTGCGACGCGGTACACAGGACAGTTGGTGCGGCGGCAGAAGAATGAAATCCTTGTAGCCAGAAATGACACAGTACAAATTCTCATATGGATCCTTGTGCACGGACGTAACGGCGCGCTCGTCTCCCAGCCAAAAGTTAACCGCATCTGGTGGCTTATTAAAGCACTGTTGGGCAAAATCCAAATCACTTGACACTATATCGCCAGCTAGCTCCGGAAAGTCCTCACTGAAATTGGAGTTTTGCTTCTGTATATAATGAACAGCTCCCATCGGATCATCGAGACGCTTCAACAGCTCGGATAGCGGCATTTTTGTTTCCAACGGCAGCACAAAATACTCCTCGCCATCCTGCCTGGCAAGGCCATCGGCATAGCCGTTGGGAGTAACAGCCACATCGACAACCTTGTCATTTAGCGTACTTTGCAGGTATTCCGGCGTCCACTTCCTCACAGCCGGCCAATGGGCGACTGCGCCTCGGATGACAACGGGAGCGTTTTTCGCATAATATTCACGGGCAAATTCCAGTGCATTGGGCAGCTGCTCCAGTTCTGTGATTTGTCCGCCAATACATAGTTCCTCGGCTTCCTGGAGCAACAGTTTTAAAGCTGCTTCAATTTGAGTTTGAGCCATCTATTTGTTGTTGCTTCGTTTGAGTTCCATGATGTTGCATGCAAGGTGGATTTATACCTGGTGATGTATTCGCTCTCTCTCGGGGCGGAATTGTCAAAATGAGTCTGACGTGAGAGAGACGACAGAGATAGATATATAGAAAAATTGTTTTGTTTTGTTTTCTATACTCTTCACTCATTTTCGTTTTGTGCGCTGTGCAATATATAAAATGAAAATAAAATGCAATGGCATGTTTGTCTTGTTGTTCCTGTAATGACCCGTAGGTAACCAATTAATTAATTGTGATTATGGAAGTCTGCTAAGCTCCTGTTAGCCGTCAGCATCGACGCTGTTATCCCTGTTGCTCTCTTTGTGGAAGCTGCTCACCGGTGCATGCTTCCACAGTTCCTGTTGCATTTATTTGTCTCTTTTTCATATCTCTGGAAACACAAACCAAACGACTTGCGTTCGAGCGGCATATGTATTTTTCACACAAGGGACATTTTTTAGAGAATTTAATACAACCGCTTATTACGATGTTTGCTTTCGTAATGACGTTTCCGCTCCGAAAAAGAGGCCACGTCGAGCGAATACATCACCAGGTATAAATCCACCTTGATTGCATGTGTTGGCCAGTGTTGTCATCTTAGCTATTTTAAGTGATGTATTTTTGTTTCGCAAATCAGACAAGAGGTGGCGCCACAGTTTGCGCCAAGACCAATTTTAGCGCTGCACTTTTGACAGTTTGTGGTGGTCGGCCGATTGTTGAACCTTTGAAAATCATGATTGTGCAACACTGGGAAGTGGAAGATGGCAAAAATATCGGTAAGTAGTTTTAGTTCAATTTGCTGAATAAGTTCAATCGTTAACTTTTCAGTCGTGAACTAAATCAGTTAGTCAGAAGCTTATGAACGATAAACGATGTGACGAGGCTACAACTGTTTGTTTTTATTAAAATGTGAAAGGTGTTCTAAGTTCAAAACTTCTAAAAAAATATATAAAATTAAAGCACTGCTACAAGTAAATAAAGAAGAAATTGATCCAACCGCATTACTTCATGTATATTATTCTAATTGCATTCTCTAAGAAATTTAAATTGTTTTTAAAGAATTTTCTAACCAACTGCAAAATGAACGATTTAGTTCATGATTGACTGAATAAGTTCATTCGTTCATCTTAATGACCCGTTCATTTGAACTTGTTGAGAACGAAACGACACAACTCTACGATTTCCTCACGCACGAATGTCCATTTGTCCCTGTCCATTTCTCTAATAAAATTAATTAACTTTAAAAAATTTATTAAAAAATTTGTAAGTAGTACAAATTGAAAAAAGCAAGAACGTAATAAGTTTTGTAAATTCATAAAGTTAATTTTAAAATTGGATTGGGAAACGTCAGCCTTTGCGTTGTGAAGAAATTAACAAATTAGTAAAATATTCTAAAAAAAATTATAAAAATTTAAAAAAATATAAGAAATCCTCCTGTGAAAGTTTCAAAGCTCCTAGCTTCAATATTTATTGTGAAAAAAATAAAATGTAAATATTTAACTCTTTTTCTGAAAAGAGTAAAATTCGGTCAATTTTGAACCGTTGCCAAGGCTGCCACCTTTTATTTTTGGCTGCCAAGCAAGAGCAATGTGGAAGGAACATGTTCACTTGCTCATTTCGGTGAGCAACTCTTTTTTGTTCACTCACTCATGAGCAACCCAACACTAATCTTTAAACAACACGCGGCGCACGTGTTTCGTATTTTGTTTGCCAGTTTTTCAAGTTAAAAAATGTCTTTTGGACGAGGTCGTGGTGGCGGTGGTGGAGGTGGTAGAGGTTTGTAAACGTACAAGGTTAGCTTGGGCACAAACTTACATTTCCCACACATGCAGGTTTTCGTGGAGGCGGCGGAGGTGGAGGACGCGGCGGTGGCGGATTCAACAAGTCCGGCGGAGGCGGTGGATTTAGAGGAGGCTTTGGCGGAGGTCGCGGTGGAGGCCGTGGTGCCTTTGATCAGGGACCGCCAGAACGTGTTATTCCGTTGGGCAACTTCAGTTACTCGTGTCAGAATGATCTCGTTTGCAAAGTCGAAATTGACGACGTTCCATACTTCAATGCACCGATATTCCTCGAAAACAAGGAGCAGATTGGCAAGATTGACGAGATATTTGGCACCGTTCGCGATTACTCTGTCTCGATAAAGCTATCGGATAATGTATACGCAAACAGCTTTAAGCCAAGCCAACAGTTGTACATTGATCCCGGCAAGCTGTTACCCATTTCAAGATTTCTACCAAAGCCACCACAGCCGAAAGGCGCCAAGAAGAAAGGTGGTCCTAGTGGTGGAGTTGGTGGCGGTCGGGGTCGCGGTGGTGGTGGTGGATTTGGTAAGCTGCAATTATTCAAAATTCAAGTGATCAAAAATATTGATTTAACATTTTTTGAAAGGTGGTCGTGGAGGTCGCGGCGGTGGTGGCGGCTTTAGAGGTGGATCAAGCCGAGGTGGAGGCGGTGGCGGTGGATTTAATAGAGGACGTGGTGGTGGCGGCGGAGGAGGTTATGGAGGCGGTGGGGGACGTGGTGGAGGCGGAGGAGGACGTGGACGCTGGTAATCCAAGATGTATCATAAAACTAAGAACAATAAAATACACTTTGATAAACAAAAATAAAACTTAAATCCTTGTACAGCTATGTATGTACTATAAATAAGATTTCAATAGTCGAGTGTAGAGATGGGCATGGGCCTCCTTTTTGAGGCACGGCACGGCCCAAGCACGGCTGGTAAAAACTGAGGCCCAACACGGCCCAACACGGGATTTTTCTAAATAGGCACGGCACGGCACGGGCACGGCACGGCCAAACACGGGCGCTTGTAAATTCACTTTGTAAATTATCTTTATTCATTTTTGTCATCGTGACGTCCTTTTTTTTATTATAATCGTGCTGTCGATGTTGTAAGTGTCCGCAAATTGTGCGAAACATTGATGAATTCTACAGCTCAAGCTGACAAACAAGCGATAAAACTACGCCAACTTATCGAAAGTACCATGTTTAAGCTCAAAATCTGTACCGTGCCTACCGTGCCTCCCGTGCCTCCCGTGCCTACCGACTTTGGCACGGTAAAACACGGCAATTTTTAATAAGGGGCCCAACACGGATTTTTTTAAATAGGCACGGCACGGACACGGCACGGCCCATGCCCATCTCTAGTCGAGTGGTTCAATTTTTATTTTATTTGTAATTTCTGATCACGATACATGCAATATTTTACGACTATATATGTAAGTAAGTAGTTACATGTGTTTTTTTATTTTTGTGCACTCAATTAATTGTGCTATTGTTACATGAAAAGATATCTAATTAAGTGGAAGATTTATAGGCCTTTAAATTTTGTATCATTCATATGGGCGATATATTTGTGATTAATTTGAGGCGTCTTGGCAGAGTCGTTTTTCTTATCTATTAATCGGCCAGGGCCTGGAGAATTGAAATTGTTTGTTTTGATCTTCAATGAATCTCCATCTGGCACAGTATTTTCCATTGTTTTGTAAATGCTGTCACTATAATTAATATTGTAGCTAAATGAACGCGTATATAATCTTCCGGGCCAAGGCTCAGCTCCTTTTTGTCTTTGTGCCTCAGGATACATGTGCTATGGGAACAAGAAACAAGAAAATGTGTTATTGTCAGGGTTCGAAACGATTATAAGTTTTATGGAAGGATTTATAAAATAAAATAAAAATTATTTACTGATTTTTATAAACAAATTAAAAGTAACTTTTTTTTTTTAATTTTTATCATGAAAGTTGAAAGTAAAAATTGATTTTCAATTTTTATTTGAAAAATACATTGTACCATAACTCTTATTTGTTATTTTTAACATAAAAATTCAAAATAATTATTTTTTCCTATTTTTATTATACAAATTTTAAATAAAAATGAAATTGAAATGTATTTTTACGAAGCTATTATGTTTATGGGTATATGTATACAGGGGTGCCACAGAAATCGATGTCGCTTGAATTTAACATAAATCTCATACAAATTTAAGTAAAAGAGATTTCTGTAGCACACCTGATATACTATGCCGATTTATGAAATTAGTTCTCCCGTTTAAAAGATTTAGTACATATTAAATCAATATATATGGGTAATTCTCCCATGTCGAATGCGACATTCGTACGCATTCAAAGTGAAATAAAACATATGCCAAAACATTATTTTGTTAAAACAAAAGGAGAAACTTATAGGTATTGATTAGCACTATAATTGGTGCTAAAGTGGATTTTGGGAAATTGTTCGTTTTCAAGATATTTTAAAAAAACTAAGGCATTCGCACGCGACTCAGATAGAAGTCGTTTTTTCGGCGACCAGTTCTAGCACTGATTTCGGCAAAACGTGAACGTATATTTTGATGCTATTTATTTTGAAATGTAATGTATTCATTTATCTAAAAAATGCTTTTTGTTTAATTTAAAAACATCAAGTAGTTTTTTTTTAAATGTAATTTGAGTCACTGTCGCATGCGACATGTCGAACGTGACATTTTTTTCCACAAAATATTTTTGTTGTTTCTGTCTCTCTTTTTTTAAATTATATATCGAAACAGCTGGAAAAACTTGTTTTAAATTAAACTTTCAATATATTTCTATGTATTAAAATGGTTTATGTTACAATCTTACTATCTTACTTAGTGTAATCGAAAAAATACAAACGGTCCATTTTGGAAATCAATTTTTAAGAAAATGGACATAAATATGGAAAAAGTGAATTTATTCCAATGTAGAATCTATATGTTCATCCTATTGAATTTCTTCTAGCGTATATGGCTTAAATAAATAACTTGAACACATTTTTGGAACATAATTGCACAAGATGTGAGTTTTTGAGCAATTTTTCGTTTTTAGGCTCGGTTGACATTTCTGGAGAAATGCCCATATGTATTATAAATTTTTATAATAACAATTGAAAAATAACTTTGATTTTTAATTTTAAAAATTTCAAAAAAGAGTTGTGATATGACTTTACTTAAAAATAACATTTTAAATTTTTATTATAAAAATTAAAATTAAGAGTTATAAATAATTTTAAAAATAAAAATTTTAATTTTTGTAGTGTTTGATTTTTTTTCCTCACAATTTCTATTTGCGATCTCTGGTTAATATTAATATAAAAAATATATGTATAATATTATATAGTTTTACCGTCATACTATTCCCTTCCGTGAACGCAACACTATTTCGAATAATGTCTTCGGAGTGATGATGATAATAATATTGAGGCTTTTGGGTCTGTGAATATCTCCGTGTGCTGCTTACAACATCGCCGTTATGGTGCCCGATGTTGCTATTTGTGGCACTGTTGTAGATGTTGCCACCATTACTGCCACCAAACATATCATCCACAAAATTAAATGTACTAAATTCGCTGGGATATATGTAAAACGTCGCAATTAAGGTCGCGTATATAAACAAATGGAACAGTATGCAAGTCCAAATTAGATTTATCTGCAATTATATTAAATGGCAATGATTAGTTTTATTTGATTAAAATGAAATTTAATTCAATTTACCTTTTTCTTTCGTCCATATTTCGTGAAAGTGGCAAACGGAACCAAAGAAATTGTCAAAAATGCTCCGCAAGCAACTCCAGCTAGCAAACCGGCGAAATTAAGCTGGTATGGCAATGTGCCAATTCCGAATAGGATCGTGCATAAAAGTAGTAGCTTGAACAGTGCCACATATGGTTTATGCAAATGCTTCCAATGCATCAATATCAGCAGTGCAATGAGCGCGGATACTACGCCACAGAGGGAGGCAGATGGTCCCACCTGTTAAGAATATGTAATTCAGAAACTTAAAAGACTTGGGTTTTCTAAATTTAATTTATCTAATAAAAAACTTTTGATCCTTTGCAAGGGAAAATACGAAGTACTCAATCTGTAAAATATGATGAGGTATCTGAATAAACAAGAAAGTTTTATACTCGTCGATAGGACAGCTTCTAAGAAGTAACTCTACGATATAAAAACGTAGTTACGAAAACATTTACATGCCACAAAATTTTAGAAGTCATAAAACAAATATAAATTATGCTTTCGTCACTAGCATGGACTGCCATCCACAGTGGTTGCAAATACACAATCTGTGATATTCGTCAAGATATCTCGAGAATAAACTAAGTTTATTTAATTGATGATTTTCAATCGATCCCTCTCAACCAAAATTGGGGAAGCATATGAGACTTACTTCTGGGCGATGTGGTGCTATCACAGCGCTGGTGAGATTGCCCACCAAGCCGGACATAATGTAGACAACGGCAGTTCGCAATGTTCCGATTAATCTCTCTAAATCGGCCAGAAATAAATGCTGGAAAATGAGAGTAATTGCCAGGTGGAAAACACCCGCATGCATGCAGAGAGATGTCAGTAGTCTGTAGAACTGGTCGGGAATTTCCACTGAGAAGAACGGGAACATGCCACAAACGTTATTTAGGCAGGATATCTGAAAAACGGCAGCAAGAAATATTTGATTAGAACTTGGTTGGTTAGTGTTGATATTTGAGAATGTTTACTTGCGAACAAAGCGATGCTTCTTCATGAAAATATCCATTGACGAAGTCACAATATTCCCGAGTCGTTATTCGACATTCACCATAAAGGCCCGTGCAGCAGGGATGTCCAATAATTTCACAGACCATATGCTCTGCCGTATGATCTTTGTATCGATAGCGTTGTGAAAATGAATTGGTTTTCCGACAGATAGGCCATTTGGTAATGTCATCGGGCCATTCATAGGGAGCAATAGATGCGGGCGCATCACAAAATTTTGGATCCAAGCCACACACTGATCCGGATATGCGTCCTCCGGGGCCGGACTCACCAGGTGACCATTTCTTCCAAGTTGATATGGATTTCTTAGCAAAAAAAATATGAGAATTATTTATAGTGCCAATTTAATTGAGATTTCATTATAATAATTGAATGCATAAATAAAAATTTTAGTTACTTAACATTTTTTCCAGAAACCGTAACGATTATAATTTTCAAAATATAAATTGTTAAATAAAAGTTATTTGTTAATTTTTATTAAAAAAAAATTAAAAGAAAACTCTTCTTTTTCAATCTAAATAATAAAAATTATCAAATAATAAATTTCAATTTTTATTTAAAAATTATAATTTAACTCTTATTTTAAATTTTTATTTTAGCAATTGAAAATAAAAGTTATGTATTTTTAATTTTTACTATGCAAATTGAAAATTAAAATTATTTTTCTTTTTTTATTATAAATGTTGAAAATAAATATTAATTTAAAATGTTTAATATAAAAGTTGAAAAATAAAAATGTACTGTAAATCTCTTTTGAATTGGAAGGCAAGGAAGTAAAGAAGAGTACACCTTCCGGTTCACAAGGCAATTACAGTAAATTTTTATTTTTCAACTTTTATAATACAAATTTTAGAATATTTTTTTTATTGTTTTTTTTTAATGTAATTTTCTTTATAATTGATAATGCTTGTAAGGTACATACAGTTGGATAAAGTCCTCGTATGGAACAGTCCGCCTGTGAGCTCTGAACACAGCCGGAGTCATCATTTCTTATGCAACAAGCTGTCTCACGCTCCTGCCTCCTGGTTTTAGTGAGTACGTCCATTATCTTGACGTCCCTTCGCATGCAGGCGGCAAACTTTGCACCCATGTGAACCAAGTCATTATTCCGAGGGCCAATCCAAAGGTTTCGCTGCTCAACGTGCTGCACCGTCTGCAGACTCAAGCTGGTCACCAAAACCTGCCCGGTCTTTTGCTCAGATCCAAGTCCGATGGGTGCAATGCCGTAGCAAACAATGGATAGAAATAGAACGACAATTTGCACGGTGTTAATCCAGTAAGTAAAGAAAGGTCGATGGTCCGTGCGATCATCCAGATCATTGACTGAGAAATATTTAATTCGCCGCATTTGGGGACGTCGGGAGTTCTCCAAGACTCCATCCAGCAGCTGTGCGGTTATTCGAGTGCCACGATTAGTCGACGACACCGTAAAATTGGAGGTGCGAATGGCGGCTTGACTCTGGCCGGAATTGGTCAGATTAATATGGTTGGCCTGGTGAGTGTGTGACTCATGGGATCCGATCAAATTGAGATCACTGCTGCCGTTTCCACTACCATTCAGTGCTGAGGTGCGCCAGCCATTGTGATGTCGCTCAGCCATATACACTCCCACACCGGTATCCACTCCGACGCCCAGTCCTAATCCCAAATTCGCCGATTGGTTTGTGGATTGCTTATTTTGTTGACGGGCCAAATCGACGCCCTCGTCATTTGTGGACGAGGCCAGGGTCGCTTCGCAGGGATTATCGAAAAAGACTTCATCCTCGATAAGCGCCGCCAGAGTGTCCGCCATGCACTCGGAGTCCATGTCCATTTGATGCCGTTCGCCATGATCCAAATCGGCTCTGCCGTGCACATGGATCGGGGCAAAGCTACGCGACCATTGCCGATGGCGTCGGCTGATGCAGTTGCCGTTTCCGTTGCCATATCCACTGCTGTGGCTCGTCAGCCGCTTGTTGAATATATTTATCAAGTAACTGATGCTCGTCATCAGCATATGGGCCACCGATGCCTTGCGCTCCACAAATTCAGCAGCATTGAAGTCGTTGTTGGCATTCAATTTGCGCCATCGACACGCTCCATGCAGCGACATGTCGATGTTTTGGGTATCCTGAGCCGGTAGGATGTCGGGTCGGTCTGGTGCACAGCTGTTTGGCTCACTGATGTTCCGCTGATTACCAAGACCTCCACCAACACCAACACCATTGCCGGCACCAGCCATATCACGACTGTCATTTGGCATGGGCACATTGTATTCCAGCTCTGAGATTGGATTCAATGGGCCAAATCTGCGAATTGCCAGACGTCGATGTCGTCCATACCAAAGGGCAAAGTCTGCCGCCTCAGAGCTGGTCTCCACGCCAAAGAATCGAGCAATCTCTCGCCTCACATAAATACTAATTCGTTTCTTGCACGAATAGCGATAAGTCTGCTGCTGTTGTTGCTGCTGTTGCTGCTGCTGTGGAAGAGCTTGCAGCGATTGCTGCTGCTGCTGCTGCTGTTGCTGCAAGTTCTGCATTTGACTCTGCTGTAATCGAGGAGAGCTGGAAAGAAGCTGTGGAGCTGCATACATCTGCTGTTGATTCGCTTGTCGCTGGAATGACATTTGGTTGCCATTGTCATTAAGAAGTTTGGCCTGTTGCTGGTGCTGCTGTTGCTGGTGTTGCTGATGCTGCTGTTGTTGGTGCTGCTGATGTTGCTGCTGCTGTTGCTGCTGCTGCGACGACGACTCGGCGATTGTTACCGGCGAGAGAGAGATGGAGTTGGAATGTGTTGTCATCATCATCTCCTGTTCATGATACTTGAGTTTGGCCAAATCGTTTGTGGCCGTTACTTTCATGGGTACATGTGGCATGGCAACCGGCACGGGGCTAATCGGTCCGGTTGTTTGGGTCGTCTGATGCACCCCCGTGGTGCGGCGAGTCGTGTTGCAGTGCAAACAGGTGCCGGTGTTGTCTTGACCCTGACCTTGACCCTGACTGATTGCCGGCTGTATAACTATGATGGATTCTGCTTCATCCGAGTTGCTGGCTGTGGATCGCAGCTTGTTACATGATCCCACGCTCTTCGTTGTCACTGCTCCTGTCGAGATATTCGGTGAACAGATGCCCGAGGCTGGGGCTGGAAAGGATACAGATATTCCGGATGAGGCTGGCGATGGTGAGGGGCAGGGGCAGCTGGATGACGACGATGATGAGGATCCATTATTGCTAACATTGTATGTTTGAGCACTCTTGGAATGGCCAGTCTCCTCATTGGGCAGATGACAGCACTTGACGCGATAATTATACGGCAATGGCATATTCACGTACTGCGACGAGACGGGCAGGGAAGAGGTTGCCACGCAACTGGTCGATGCTGCCGAAGTCATCGACGTGGACAGGGATAGATCCGTGTAGAGCTCACTGGCCAGCGGTGGAGTGGGCACGTACCGCTTAACAGGCGTGTGCACCGTTGAGCCCAAGTATCCACTGTACGCATCGCACTGCACCTTGGCAGGTGGCAGGAAATAACGGCCCGAGGAAGCACTCGAGGGTGCCGACGGTGATGACTGATTCATGCCTTTCCCTTGACCCGACATCGGATCTCTGTAGCGATCCAAGCGGTACTTCGAGTTGGGTGACATGACCCGTTGGTGCTGCTGCTGCTGCTGGTTGTTGTTGTATTTGTTGTGCTTGTGCAATGTGGAACCGTTGATATTCTCGCCACTGGTCAAGGCCATTACGCATGGCTGGGACTTGGCGCTGCCCGAATTGCTGGTACAGATCGAGGAAGCCGAGTTCGAGGATGACAGCGGATAGACATGAGCATGGGTGTGAGCATGGGCTTGATGCTGGAAATGATTCAAGTTCAGCTGTTGCATCTGGTTTGCCTTGCTCTGAGATTGAGATTGGGATTGGGATTGGCTATGACCGTGTGAGTGGACATGTGAGTGTGAATGAGCCAAGTTAGATGACAAGCAATCGCTGTTGGGAGCTGGAGACGGGGGTGGTAGACATCCGTTTATTAACGCATCATCGAACTTTTCCAAGGGTGGAATTGTTAGTCGGGCTGACTGGGGCAGGAATATCTCATTTGGATGCGGACTAAAGCGCCCCGTTGATGATAGCTGCAGGGCAGTTGCTTCCCCTCCTCCATCTCCTCCTCCTCCCTCCCTCGGCTTGAGGGACAGCTGCGGCTGATAATTCAGCGACTTTCTTCGCCCACTGCAAACACTTCCAGTGCCCACATTGATCGTGTTGCAATCATTGTTGCTGCCGCTATTTCCATTGAGATTTAGGTTTCTTCGCGGATTTGCGAGACCAATTGGTGTCTCACCTCCAACAGGGTTCATTTAAAAGATTAGCCTTTTGCGTGTCCCGATCTTCAATATTTTACCTGGAATATTAAATTAAATTTCATTAGATATAACAACGGGAACTCTATTTATTCCCGTAAGAAGGATATTTCTGTACAGTAAGAGACGTTATTGTTTTAAATTAAAAAAATTACATTTTATTATTTTTATTATGGTTGCCTAAAGACAACTTAAGATCCATTGAAATTTTCTATTTTTATTTTTAAAAACAAACAATTAAATTTTTTGTCTAGTCCAGTTACTTGACATACTGTAAATTAAAAGGGAAAACCAGGAAAGATGGTTCAAAAAAAGATTTTTTTATTGCATACATTGATAGTACAACTATTCAAGAATATGTAGTTTAAGTTTCAAAACAAAATTCCAATCAGTTCTGAAGATATGAGCACCAACGTAAACACCGGTCGGTTCAAACGCGCTTTTCTCGAAACGAATTTTTTTTAACTATCCTAGCTCGAAAAGTTATTAACGAATCGACCTGAAAATTTGTGTGAATATTCATTATTCAAGTACTTAGAATATGAATCACATTTTAATTTAATACTATTGAGGCAAATATTTTTTTTGTAAGAAAAGTGAAAAAAATGATAAGAAATAATGACATTATGTTCAAATACCTTTAAAAAATTAAATTTTTCACTTTTTTGACTATATTGTGGTTCATATTCTTAGAAAATATGTTAGTAACAAAAAAACTAATGATTTCGGATCAAAACTGTAAACTCCACTACTTCCGGCGGAAATGGTCTTGAACAAATTTTAGCTTATAGTTCAAAATAGGATTAAACTATCCTCCAAGCTTAAACGAATTCCAATTATTCTTTCTCAGTTAAAAAAAAATTCAAAAAAACACTCGAATTTCGGCCTCTCAACTGGTTTATCCCCTTAATGATCTGCATAACAACCAAGTCGATATAACCATGTCCGTCCGTCTGTAGGAATGCTGAATGGAGTATCAGACTTTCACGTTCAGGATCTATTATTATTGTTATTTTTATAATTGTGTCCCAAAAAATAAGGCGCGGATTTTGCCTTCGACGCGTATTTATATACTTACATACATATGTATGTATGATTGTGTGGAAGTAAAAAGTATGCATGTGTTTAACGTACATACATATGTATCTCAAGTTAATCGATAATCCCCTTTCACGTTTGAAAAACGATTAAAATTCCACTGTTTGGATTGACACGCCACGCCTACTTCTACAGTTTTTCAAGTAATTGTTTTGACTAAATTCCCTAATTTGTTTTGTTTAAAAAAATTTAAGATAAACAAAACTCATTATTTATTTTTTAGCTTGTTCTAAAAGCATAAAAACTAAGTATAAGAAAAGAGGAACAAAAATAAAAAAAAAACCAAAACAAAAACAAATTAATATAATTTAATTTAAAATTTTTTATAACAATTACTTGACTTACTTTATTTGCAAATATTCGTGGGGGCTTCATAGGGCTGAGCGCCAGATATCCCGTTACTCAAGCACTTGACTCACATATTTCCAAAAAAGAATTCTCTTTATACACAGGTCGTTTATTATAGCACAGATTACAAGTGCAGATATATTTATTTATATTTTCTGTTGATCATTGACTTACAAGAGTAACAAAAAAATTAAAGCTGTTTGGCTAAAGTATAAGACTTCGTTTTCATCGATTTTTCACCAGTGAACACCATACCCTTACATTTTTTCACAGCTTATGATTGTACATTGTTTAAAAGAATTATATTTATTGATCTACCTATCATTGCTCTCGGCCATTTTCCTTGAATTTGTTATCATTTTTAACATCAGTTTCCTTGCAATATTATTTTCATGAAATAACGAGCACAATAATTTAAATCGTACTGAACGTATAAATGTGTACATAAGTATGCGTGTGTTTATATAGCTGTTTGCCATTCGCCTGAAATGCTGCAATGTCCCAATGCGCATGCACGAGAATAATCTCGTATTTGTGGAGTTCAATTATTTTTTAAAAATACTTATTTTTAAAGTTGAAATAATAGATGGGTTTATTTAATATGTTGCAACGTTGTAGTTAAAGTAGCTTAATTTCAATGTCTGATTTTCAAATTGACCACTTCAAAGTATAAAATGAAGTTGTATATGCAATATTGCAGCGGAAAGCGACAAATTATTTGTTGGTTTTTTTTTGGATCTTCTTTCATTTCTTTTATTATCTAGCTTAAGCTTTATCTAACCTGCCTTTTTCTTTTTCGTATTATTCAAGTTATGTCCAATATTTTTTTTTCTTCCAAAATATAATAAATCAAAATTAAACAGTTAGTGGAATACCATTAGTGTATTTCTTCACTGGGTGGCAGCCCAGTCGTTAATTTATATCGATATTCTTTGGAGTCGATAGATTTGTTTTATACACAGCTGTTTTGAAGCATATATGGCACGATAAAACATGTTGCGCTTGTAAAATCGAAGAAAAATCTACAAAGTTCAATTAAATACGTAGCTAGATCGTTGGCAGCATGGAAGAAGAGAGCGAGGAGAAGGAGTTCAACTGTATCGACGAGGCGAATGCCATCATAAACGATGTCAAGGCTCACGTGGCCGAAATCGCCATATCTTCCAAAATGGTCAGCAGTGCCACGCAGATCTATCTCAATATTCGCACCATCGAGAGCGCCACCTGCTGTGTAGAAGTGACTAGCCGAGGATTTAAAATAGTCTCTTCCCAATACGACACTATCGATGAGGACAAGGCACTGAAAGCGGCACTGCTGGGTAACGGGGATGGGGAGGAACCGGAGGATGATGAAGAAATATTTGAGACGCCATATGCACTGCTCGACAAGATTAGTCCACGGTATGTGGAGTCGTTTGGTAATCAACTCTGCCAGCAGTTGCGGCAACTGCAGCAAATGCGCACTGAATTCCACGAAGAGGATGAAGAAGAGGAGGAGGAGGAAGAGGACTAAGTGACGGGGGATTCCCCGATAAGCAACTTCAACCTGAGGCTGTACTCATTAAACACAAGATTTGTAATGTTAGTTTATTTATGTATTTTATGTACCCGTAACCGTAACCATGAAAGTATTTCGGATCGTGTAGCAAGCCCAAATTCGAACCACTCTAGACTTTTAAGCGTTTCAAAAATAAAGATTGTGATTGCAACTCCAAGTCGGTCAATTTACGCACGGTGGGGCCCAGTTGCTCCACATGATCCTCGTAGCCAGTGCCCATATTGAGGTTCTTCTGGCCATAGACGACTTTGCCATCGAAATCATTGACCGGCACATCCAACGACTTGTCCACCTGCTGTATGGTTATATTCAGATGATCCTCCACCTCGGCCAACAAGTTCGGTTCATTGTACCAAATGCAGCAGCCGCGCACATCAGTCAAATTGGTGTTTCGGCAATTACGTCCCCGGGTCTTGCACCACTCACCGTGATACCATACCTTCTCCGGCACCGTGGACACCAGACTGATGGCGAGGCCCATTCGCTCGGCGCGACCCACGCGGCCAATGCGATGCACATAGTTGGATTTATCGTCTGGCAGCGTTATATTAATCACTGAAATTGGGAGTTCTTCAAAATCTGTTAGGATAACACATTTCGACTGTTACTTACTAAATGGCAATCCTGTTATATCCAAGCCACGTGCAGCCACATCAGTGCAGATCAGGAACTTAACCTGCTGGCGCTTAAACATTTCCAGATTCTGTTTGCGCTCCTGCGGCTTTCGATCTCCGTGCAAACAGACGCAGGAATAGCGCTGCCCGCCCTGATGGCGCAGATGCGCCTCCAGGTTATCGCAGTCCTGCTTGGTGCGACAGAAGATAATGGCACGATCCATTTTATGCTGATCGATGGCCTTGATGCAGTACTCGCCTTTAAGCAGCTTCACAGCGTGCGAAAATGTCTCAGGCGACGGAACTGTTGGATGGACGTTGTCCTGATCGTGTACGCCATCGGTGGGCACCGGTTGACGCAGATTCTGCCAGCTCAGGTCAGTCTTTGGATCCACCATGCACACTACGTGATGCACTGTCTCCGGCACAGCGTCCTCGCCCTTGAGATCCACCCAGGTGGGGAAGTGCATCAAACGTTCGGCCATCTTTTTCACCTCGAAGGCATGCAATGTCGCCGAACAGACAATCATCTGCAGGCGGCAGCCATCGCTGGTTATCTTGGGTATTTGCTTGTGCAGCCGGTCAATAAGATCGGTATAGCCTTGCTTCAAGAGTGCATCCGCTTCGTCCAGTACAAAGAAGCGACAGTGCGTCAGCTGCACAAAACCGCTGTTGATCAGCTCCTCCAAGCGGCCAGGTGTGCCCACGACAATGTGTATTCCCTGCTGCAGCTGTGCCTTTTGCTCCTCGAGACGAACGCCTCCAATAAGCAGTAGAGGACGCACTTCGGGATTGCTTAGATGCAGCTTGAATTTCTCGATTTGATTGTAGGTCTGCTCCGCCAGTTCTCGGCTAGGCTCAATAATGATGGCTTGAGGGGCATTGGGGGCTGGCTTTGATGCAGCTGCGTTTGCTGTGGGACTTGCCAGAGGATTGGCTTTGCTATGCTCCGCGTCCGCCTGACACACAGCCACAAAGCCCTGGCCCGGCGCGTACTTAAACTCGGTTTTTCCAAAGTTGAATAACATTTCGGCATTCTTCAGCACAACAGCCGGATAGAATGTATCATTGCGTAGATTTTCGGGTACTTTAAAAGCCACACCCAACGGCACGCCATTCTTGGTGAAGCTGACCTCCAAGCGCTGCAGGTCCAGCAAGCAGCCGACAACATCTGCCTTGCCAAAGGCTTCGCCATAATCGTCAAACTGACGGTTGTTGGATTTCTTGCCTGTTCCGCCGAAGCCAAAGCCATAACGGCAGGTTCCCAAGTCCAAGTTGGCCATTTGCGTGGACCAGCCAATGCGGCACAAGCCCTCATCGGTAACCGTGGCCTCGTAGTAGAATTTGGCTTTGCCAAAGACGCCAGTTGTGGCACGACAGCCGTGCCATTCCTTAAACTCGCGCGACTGGCATCGCAGACCATCCGGAGTCACCGCCAGCGCGTTGGTGCGATCAAAAAACGACATAGTCCATGGAGCAGCAGCACCGGCTGCCCCATTACCGCCCTTGCCACTCTTTCCCTCCTTCAAATCACGCAACGTTTCCCACACAATTTGAAGAATGGGCAAGCAAAATGCTCCCGTTTTGCCGGAGCCCGTTTCGGCCGCCATTAGGACATCCCCGCCACCAAGAATTAATGGAATGGCCTCTGCCTGCACATCCGTTGGCAAACTGCAAGTAAATTGTTGTTCTTGTCATACAGAACTGAAAGAAATTTACTTATATTAATCATTTACTTACGTCCAGTCCAATTCGTCTGTCGCTTTGCCAAGCTCCGGCAGAACACCAAACTCTGCAAGATAATTGCTCATTATTATTTAAAATTGTTTCCTACTGATGCAAATATTATTAAACTCACCTTCGAATGCAGTCATTTGTCTCGTCTGTTAATAAAAATAGCTTAAAACTAATTTATTTACTAAGTTCTGCTGCACTAGTGTTGGGTTGCTCATGAGTGAGTGAACAAAAAAGAGTTGCTCCCTGAAGTGAGCAAGTGAACATGTTCCTTCCAACTTGCTCTTTTTTGCTCACTTGCTCAGTTGCTCAGTCTTGTTCAGTTGCTCTTTTTTGTTCACTTGCTCAGTCTTGTTCAGTTGCTCTGTTTTACTCTTTTTTGTTCAGTTGCTCAGTCTTGTTCAGTTGTTCTGTTTTGTTCTTTTTTGTTCAGTTGTTCCTTTGCGCTCTGAATTCTGTTGGGGCATTTTGCGCAGATTCGTTAGCCCATTTTGCGTGCTTGCTCATCTTTGCGTATGTTTTCTTTGAAAAAGCACAATTCTTTGATTTGCGCCATACCTGAATCTCCTTTAAAAATTCAGAATGTCGCTAATTAAAAAATATAGTGAAATTTGGAACCACTTCGAAGATCTTGCAAACCAGCAAGCAAAGTGCAAGTATTGCAAGTCCGTTCTAAGCTGCAAATCGCACAGCAATTTGAGCCGACACCTTAAAAACAAACACCCAGCAGCGATGGAGCCCGTTGTCCGCCAAAGTGAAGAGAGTGATGTTGTTGTTCAAAATGCGCAACCAAAAATTACTACCTTTGTTCACAAGCCAGTCCCAGCGAGCAAAACTCAACAAATTGACAGGCAACTGGTCCGGATGATTGCCAAGGGTCACCACGCCTTGCGAATGGTCGAGGAGCCGGAATTCAAAAAATTTGTTGACGTTGTATCACAAGCTCCAGGCTACAAGCTACCTACAAGGAAAACTCTAACAACTTCATTGATACCCAAACTATGCGATGAGTACGGGTCTTCTATAATGGAAAACCTCAATGCGGCGACAGCGGTTTGCCTAACTACCGATGGCTGGACATCCTGTACAAATGAAAGTTATCTGGCTGTCACTGTACATTTTATTGAACAGAATACAACCGTGCTGACGTCGTACACTATAGCTTGCCAGTGTTTTGAAGAGTCGCACACTTCGCTAAATCTTTGCGGATTTTTAAAAGAAGTTGTTGGAAAATGGGACATACAAAACAAAGTTTCAGCCATTGCATCTGACAATGCCTACAATATTGTTGGTGCCATAAAGATCGGCAATTGGCGTCATGTACCATGCTTTGCTCACAGCCTGAATCTAATAGTTCAAAAAGCTTTAGATGAGATCAGCGGTGTGCGCACAAAAGCGAAGGCGATCGTTGAGTTTTTCAATCGCAGCACATCAGCCCAAAAAAAATTAAAAGATATGCAGGCTCTTTTAAAGTTGCCAGAGCTCAAACTTACTCAGGATGTGCCAACGCGTTGGAACTCGACGTATAAAATGTTTAAGCGGCTAGCCACATTGAAAGAGGCGGTAATGGCTACAATCTCAACTTTACGGAGTGACCTGATATTGTCGTCAGATGATTGGAAAATTGTTGAAGGAGTTCTACCCATATTGCAGCCATTCTTTCAAATAACTGAAGAAGTCTCTGCTGAAAAAAATGTCACTCTATCCAAAGTAATTGTACTTATTGGCATTTTGCAAAAAAAGATGGCTATTATGAGTACACTGGAAGAAGACCATATTCTAGCAGCTGTAATTGAAAAAATATCAATGGAGATGATCGAAAGATTTAAGGACTATGAGTACAACGTCTTGTATGCAGAAAGCACAATTTTAGACCCTCGATTCAAGGGGCGTGTTTTTAAGTCCCAAGAGGCTTTTAAAAAGTCAGTTGCAGAAATAAAGAAGAAAATTTCGGCAACGCGGTCAGCCATTGCACCCCCTGAAGCTGCCCTTAGAGATGATAGCAGGCAGCAACTCGACTCAGATGACGGCGACGACGTTTGGAAGGAATTTGATTCTCAATTTCAGCAGGTCAGCAAGCCCACCAACAGCACTGTTGCTGCCATTAGGGAAATGGATAAGTACCTGGCGGAGGAGTATCTTAACAGAAAGGACGATCCGTTGATATGGTGGGATCAGCGGAAATCCCAATACCCGCACCTTTATCAATTCATGCTTAAGCGCCTTTGCATAGTCGCCACATCTGTGCCTTGTGAACGAATATTTTCAAGTGCTGGCGAAACAGTGCGCAAAAGGCGCTCTTTGTTGAAGCCACAAAATGTGGAAAACCTAATGTTCCTACATAACAACATGTAAATATAAAGTAAGTACAACCAAATTTCCACAGACTGAGCATAAATTACAGTTTTGTTTCCATTTCAGCACTATCTCATAGAGTATAGTAATGAAAAACTGGAGAAAAAGAAGTGTTTCCAAAGGATTCCCAATGAAGGGAAATAAATACTTAATTATTTTATTTTTTAATTTTATTTGTTATGCTTCCATTATTATTTTATTTTTATGTTTGTTATTATAGTTTTATGTACCATAATCAAGTAATGAACCCGATTTAAATTGAAATGTAACGCATGTAATTTTTGATTTGTTGAGTGAGGGACTTAGAGCAGTGAGTAGCTGAGCAACTGAACAAGTGAACAAAAAAGAGCAACTGAACAAGACTGAGCAACTGAACAACTGAACAAGACTGAGCAACTGAACAAAAAAGAGCAACTGAACAAGACTGAGCAACTGAGCAAGTGAGCGATCTGAGTGAGTTGACTCACCTAAAAAAAAAGAACAAGTGAACATGTTCACCTAAATGAGCAATGTTTACCCAACACTATGCTGCACCTTTGACAACCGGCTAGTGTTGCTCTCTCTCATGAATGAATGAGAGAAAATCGATTAAAAATCGATTTATTTAATAGAACTAAATTTTTTTTATTGCTATTTTTTTTACTTTAATTGGTTTGCTTTTTTTGTAGTATTTATATTATTTATTACAATTTTTTTATGTTATTTAACAGTTCATCAATAATAAAAAAAAATGGAAAATAATTAAAATAAATTCAGATTCAAATGACTAAAATTAACTTAATTTAATTCATATGAGAGATTGAAAAACGCGCCTTTACGTTCCCAGGCACAAGTAGTATTTTCCGTTTTAAAAAAAATCGATTTCTCTTAAATCAATATCGATTTCTTCTTTGGTG
>JBAMBJ010000139.1:0-32251 GCA_037043495.1 Drosophila recens
TAAATGGACACTAACAAGTTTTTTCGGAGACTTGTGTATATTAGATATGCCCTATAGTAATACCCTATCCAAGAGTAATAATATTAATATATAAACAAAAAAAAAAAAACAATAATTCAATTTAGATTATACTCTTTGCTGCTTATTGTGATTATTGCTCATTGGCCTCAAGCAAAATGCAAACATTTTTATTTATATTTTTACTGTTATTGTTTGTTTTACGAATGGCCTCGCATCACCATTAAGAATATCGCTTCCAAAAAAATGCCTTTCATTTCAATGTTTTTAACTAGTGAGTGAGCGAGTGGGTGTGCGAAAAATGTCTTTGGAATGAATATAATATATAGACAGCAAACCATATTCATCGTGACAGCTACTTAATATGGATTAAAAACAAACGGGAACAGCTCTAGTCGAGTCCCCGACTATGAGATACTCGTTACATACTTTGAGGCGCTTGCATGGATTCAAAACTTAAAACAGTGACTAAAGTCAATCTTGTTGCCGATTTGGCAGCCCTAGCTTTTATAGTCTCTTGCTCATATTAATTCGTATAAATATGACTTAATTCCAACAAAATAAAACTTGTTATACGTAATAAGAGTTTCTGTTTCAAAAAGGTCATTTAATTTCTAAGATATCTTTACAATCACAATTCAATGTTATAGGTGTTTTTATTTATTTTTTTTACTCTCAACATCTGTTAAAGTTTCTTGTAAAATATTCCATTTAGATTTGTCATCAATCTAAAATGATTCAGAGTCTTGAGGAGTCACAAAAATATAATAATTTTCCGACTTATAAAATATAATGCTATATATAATGGTAAAATTTATAAAATGATCAGCAATTGGAACACTTGCAACAAGTAACAAGGCATCAAAAAATGCACAAAAGGCGTTGGACATGGGACAACTTGAAAATGACTGTCAAAAGTTGCGACAGGCTTTTAATAGTGCCGAGAACCGTATGCCCAACTGAGAATCAAAAGCTGACCCTCGTTGTATAGTAATGTCGTGCTGCTGCATCCAAATGCGAATTTCAACAATAATAAACAATTACGAACAGAGCCACTAGACAAACTTGAATATCTGGCTGTCTCGAACATTGGGGAAGCATTTGCCAACTGGCAGATGTCCAGCTCAGTATGAGCCAAGGGGGCGGTACAACGTTCAACATTCAATTCAATTCAGATTCCGATTCAGTTTTGGACTGAGTGACAATAAATAATGGCATAGATGTCTTCACATAGGGCGGGGCTCTTGTCGTCCAATCGATATGCATGCAATAATAAAATATACGAAAAGCTTTTTCTTCTCTCGTTCCAAAAAATTCAGTGGGTTTCTACTGTTTACTGTTGCAGGGGTCGTCTCTTTTGTTTGTAGCTTCGAAAATTCTTTGGCGTACAGCAGTGCATTAACCTACTGCCCCTCCCCCACCCCGTTACCCTGTTACAGATTCAGTCGTAGTCCCAATTCAGTCTCATTCCCATTCTTCTTTCCCATCGCAAGATGTTTCACATGTGCGCTTTGGAATTTGACAATACAAGCAAAGAATGTCCGGCAGAGGGGGAACTCAGGGAGGTTGTGAGGTAGAAATGCCGAGTAGATGGTCTAAGTGGAATTGTTGATGGTTTAGTGTACGCAATTCGAAATGAGATTGTAATGGAAAAATAAAATGGATCGCTTAAATTAAATATGCTATGATACACACAAATAAGTATTTGATACTATCAAAAATTCCAACCAGATGTCAATGGTATATTTTAGCGTTAGCTAATTGATGAAGTGCCGACTAGAGATGACCACGCCAAGCACAGTGGTTGATTCTGCCAATCTGGCAGGCAATAAATGCAAAAACAAAAGTGAGAGTTCTGTTGGTTCTGGGTACCATATGCAGGTTCTGTTTTAATTGATTTTGTTTTTTGAGAATATGCATTTGGTGATTTCTTATACCTGCTAACGAAATTCTCGCATTATATGACTGCCATAATAACAATCGTTCGAAAATTAAGGATTAGTTTGAAAATATTTTTTTTAATTTGTAATTTTTTAGTACTACATAATTTGTTATTTTTGCTTAGGCTTTCTTTTATTTTTAATCTTATAATTAAGTAATATGTAAATTAATTCAATTCGAAGCAGCAATGTTGGCTTCTAAATAAATAAACTGCTTTGAAATCAGCGTTGCCATATTTTGAAAATTTTACCCATTCACAATTTCACATGGTGTATAATTTTCTAAATTTATCGATAAACTGAAATTTCTTATCGAACGAATAATCTATTGTTAACTACTACTGTGTTTAACTTTATTGATACATTGAAAAATCGGAACTTAGTATAATACTGTTTTTTGACATTGTACACAGAAAAAAAATGCCATTCTTAAATCAAGTACAAATAGGCACTTTTTCCTTACTTTTATACAAAAAACTGTAATTTTTAAAAAATTTTGAAAAATACTTGAGAAAAGATTTTTGAAAATTTTTATTGCAGTCACTAATAGAATTGATTAGAGAAACTTTTTGCATCAAAACTTTTTTTTTCAAAAAATCTATAGTCAATGCTAAAAATGTGAGCTTATGCGGGTTATTTTCGTTTTCTTTCAAAGTTTAAAAATTCGTCTTATTTATTAATGTTGCCTTACTCCCATTTGTTATATTTGAAATAATATAAATACAAAATAAAAAAATTTGGATTTCCTTGTATGGTTTTGTTTTTATGAATGAGCTCTTTTTCTCCCTACTGTATATATGTACATACATATTTGCAACCGCGAATGATGCATTCTGAACCGTTGTTATTATTAGTTTTGTAAAAGTGACCTTCTGTATTAATCATCCGTGCAGAAAGTGATTGTATTGCATATATCCGATTGGATGAAATCTCTCCTGATCGTACATTTGGATTATTGTTCAAAGAGAATAACAAATCTTCCATCTTTAACCACCACCCACCACCCTCCAGCCATCGGGGATTACGATCTAACGAAGCGCTCTTTGCGCTCTTTCGCTTTGGTCGTTTGATGAGCACGCGCAGTGAAATTCCATGAGATGATCGCGCATACAGTTTGGGAGCAATTGAAAGCAATGTGTAGCCAAAAATATACGAAAATTGTGTACTCATCATATCCAAGGAACGGCGCTGCACGGCACGGCACGGCACGGAGCGAAACGACATGGCTGAATAATCCGAAATGCCTGAAGAAAATGGAAAGTAAAAGAAGAGAAGAGAAGAAACTGCTGAAGCGGCAAAAACATTTACCGTACAACCGTCAACGCATTCAGACGACTGCAAGAAACGGGCAGCTGTCTGTCTATTTACACAAACGTACGCCAGAGTAACGGAATAACACATGCTTATTAAAGATCAGCAAAGAATTGAACAAAAAAATAAAAATGAATGGGAAAATTACGTGCAAATTTGATCTAATTTCCAATTAACATAGCAAAATGGAGCTTTCAATTTCAACCATGTGTTCTCCTTGACCTTTACCATAACTGTGTGTGTGTGTGTGTGTCACTGTGCCAGGTTGTCCGCGTGTGTGTTTGTGTTTGTAACGGTACAAAATGTATTTGCCTTAATTCGTGACCCAACGTGCGGCTTATGACTTGATTTTTGTTGCACTCACACTTCTTATTTGCGTTTCTTTATATGTACATACATACATACATACATATGTATGTACTTATTATTTACATTTGTTTTGTGTATCGTGCTGTCGAACTAATTTTAGCCTTGGATGGTGCAATAAACTGCAGCGGTCAGTGTGGATACGAGCAGCAGAACAACAAAATATCAATTTGTTCCCATATTGATTACCTTCGATCTCCGACAACTAACATGGCAACGCCACAGGAAATTATAGATGTGGATATGTGTAAGTTGAAAATTATCACAGATGACTTTTTTAAACCTTATTTCATATTCAATAGATGCGAAAACTGTAGGAACCCCATTCATCTTAACATCGTATCCGAGTGAAAGACTTAAATATTGCAGAGTTCGAAATTACAGGCAACACAAATATATTTTCAAAGCGGTCTGCTCTCCTCAAAAACAGAAGAAATTTGAATCAGAGGATATTTGTAATTTGTCACGAAAAGTGCAATGCATTAAAGAAGGCAGACCCCACAAATTATAAAGATTCTTGTTCAGGAAGATGACCTTAGTCATATAGCCATGTCTGAATGCAAACTGATTTTGATGCTGTCTTGATGAAACTGGATAAAGGTCCGTCTTTTTCTTGCAGCCAGTTTCCTACATACATACATATGTATGTATGTTTCTCTTAATAAATAAGCATTTGGGGCTGTTTTACACATATGAACCAAATTTGGTTCAAATCTGTCTACTTTATTATATACTTATATATCTGCCACAGAAACGATCAGTGGAAAATTTAGCATTATTATGTAAATTTTTGGGAGGTCAACCAGACTCGCAAATTGTGTATTTGCTGTCAAATAGCTGTCATAGGAAAAATCAGTCTAAAATTGAGCACAGGCTCTGCATCCTCTGCATCCTCTGCATATTCTGCATCGGCCATCAAATCTTTGTCGTGCCGAAAATAACATTTCTTTCTCGTTTTCGGGGCATTTAAAATATGTTATCTGCCAAATATTCAGTGTTGAACAAAAGCACAATAATGCGGATAATAATGCTTGGCCAAATCGGTTAATTTGAAATGAAAATATACGGGGGTGCCACAGAAATCGCTTTCGCTTGAATTTCACTTAAATTACATACAAATTTAAGTGAATTTCAAGCGAAAGCGATTTCTAAGGCACCCCAGATATTCAACAACGTTGGAGAAACTTCGAAAATTCTAAAAAAAACGTAATATTTCGAAAAATGTTTGTACACAATTTTTTTCATTTTGTAAACTTGTGCAATCAGTCTTTAGTTTGATAAACTTTGTTGTTCTTTGAGATATGTATGTTATGTTTGTTATTGACTTTACACCGTAAGCAAATTTTATTTCGATTGGACTACTATGAACAGGTAATGTATGAAACAAACGCCTATTTTGAGGATCTGGACAAGTTTTATTTTACGGATGGTATTTAAATCCAAAAGGAGATTATGTTGAAAAATAAAAAGAAAAGTGCAAAAACAAACGTGTTTTTTTGGTAGGCCGACTATTTACTAAATAGCTTTACTAGCCCACCCTCGTACAGAGATATGGTGGGCAGAAACCTTTTTTGATTTTGTAAACTAGTGTAATGAAATTAGTATATGCAGATTAATTAGTTTTCTCAGACGTTCATTTATTGCAAATGCTTGCGGTTGCCGTTTTTTACGTGCATACATTTATTTCGCTAAATATTGTAGTTGCATTTACTTAAAAATAATTTATTATTAATTTTAAGTGCGTTGCGTTCTTTAATGTATTTGGCATGGCATATGCATTTGTATAAGAACCAAATGAGTATATTATCAAACAATTAGATTCGAAATTTCGATCGAACCACTATATCATATAGCTGCCTCAGGAACGATCAGTCAAAAGTCAACTTTTTTTTAAGCAATCTAAACCGATCAGACAGAATACGCATCTAGAGTAGTCATATACATTCTTATTAAATTTGGTTGAAATCGGTCCAGTTTATCACATAACTGTCATAGGTACGATTGATCGAAAACTTAGATTTAGTATGACAATTTTTTGTTGCTTTTGGAGATACCTCAGCTAAGCTCACAGATTGGGATTATTTTTTTGTCTTATGCACCCTGATCAAATTTGGCTGAAATGGGTGGACTTTATCACAGAGTTGCCATAGGAACGATTGATCGAAAATTATCATTAGTATGCAAATTATTATTCACAAATGTTATTGACTGTTATCGCACCTTGTTTTTCCTGGTGTTATTTCGTGTTTAATCTTTTGTGGAATTTTTAAAACTTTATTATTATTTGTTTATGCATACACATATGTATTATGTATGTATATACATAAGGTATTATAGTTTTCTGTCTAATAAAATAAAAACTTTATTGAAATTGTTAACAAACTTTAAATTGTATTTACTCGTAACATCTGTTGGTAATATACCTATGTATGTCCCAATATTTTCAGTTCGTTCTCATTTCGATAGTTCTGGCAATGAGATAATTAATATAAAGTATTGGATAAGCCTACATTCCCACTGAACCAAAAGCTCGTAAAAAATATCGCTAACGATACTTTTGCGAAACATTTACGTGCAAAACTATCGAGAAAACACTCGCAAACGATCCGCAAAGTAATCACCCGTCGCTCAGTTTGTGGCAGAGAAAGTTTCGTTCTCGATAGCTAATATCATTTTTCTCCCTATTCTTATATCATATTCAAGCTCGAATGAGATAATTTTACGATACTTTCGCCTCTCGTATCACCTTTGAGCTCGAATACGATAGTTTTACGTTACTCTCGCTTGACACTCACTTCGTGGTGCAGTGGGTTTGTTGGAGTATCAATTCGATGTGTACAATATCCACAGCCTCTACTTATGGTGCCACCCATGGCGTTTAAATGTTTTCGAAAATAGCCGTACAATTCGCATTAAAATATATTTCCAAGATACAATTTCCACCCACAAGAAGCCAACTAATGGTGTCTAGATTCTTAAACTAAAATTGCTGTGCGTGCAACACGTGCGAGGAGCGCGCGATTGGGGCATTCATAGAATCAAGAAAGGGTGGCTGGAGGGGCATCATTAAAAGTTGCCCAAAGATGCCCAGCACATGGCCAAGGCTGCAAACCCATTTTATGTAGCAGCCAGAGAATTTCGAGTGTAATTAAATTTATACAATACGAGTATATTATGTATATATGAAATCGTGGCATAAAAAAAATGAATACGAGTGCAATACAATTTGGCAAATAAACAACATTCGAGGCGGCAAATTTTCCATCACTGAGCCAACATGAGCAACTTTGTCCAACTGGGCCAACATATGTTTCTTTATTTGGCGAGCTTATAAAGGCAAATTATTCAGTAGCACACAAATTATGAACGGCCCCCATAATGGTGGCAATTATCGTTTGATGTTGCTTTTTAACGACTTGCTTGGACTAGGGATCCCCATCGCAATCATAACACACAACTCAGGGTGGAACAATGGACGAACGGAAGTGTATATTGCATTACTGGAACTTACAATTTCGAATTTTCAATCATTAGTTTGTTGCTGTTTATTCATTTCTGCAAGAAATGTGTTCATTTGATTGCCAGACTCTGGATAAAATCAACTCTCAGGCCATTGCCACGGCGATATATTATTGATGGATGGCTTTATTGTTGATGTGCTGCATAACGTAATCGTATGGAAAGAAATTGTAATTGCCACATAGTTTGATAATACATGCTTAAGACCAAATCTTGATGGGTTACACAAAGAAACAAATTCAAATTTTTTTTTTGCTACGTGGAATTTTATGCCTGTTTGCTAATTTGAGGTCGCTGATTTCAAAAATACCCACGTCGATAAATGTCTGTAAAATGATCCCAACTATTTTTGTAGCACCTGTGTGTAATTTACATTCAAAAATTTAATCCATTTTAAATATCAGCGGGCTTGAAAAGATTGGCTTTCCAGGAAAGCTATGGTTCCGGAAAAACTAAATGTGATAAATGAACCCCTTGTGTCCAAGGATCGCATAATTCTGTCACCTTTACATATCCAACTATCGCTTATGGAACAATTTGTCAAAGCTCTGAACACGATCTATAATTTGTGCACAGAGAAACTTAAAGACGGAAATTTTAAATGGTCCACAAATAAGAAGGTTGGTAATGGATGAAAACTTTAAAGGTGATACAAATCACCTTAATATTTTATGCAACAAAAAATATTTGTATGAATTAAAATGTTAATTTTTTTTTCAAGAATATCAGGCCTGTTCCGGTTTTCACTTTTTATTTTATGCTCGTTTTTCACTTTATCGGACTTAAACTCTTTAGCCCAAAGTGAAATAAATCCGCAGAATTTCGCCGAAATGATATTAGAGCAGGTCAAAGAAATTCACTTCCGCACTTACCGAAAGTGAAAACCGGAACCAACAAATTACATTAAATCGATCATTAATATTATTCAATTATGAAGGTAAAACAGCTAAGTCTTCGCAAACTGAAGCAATAAAACTGATAAGAATTGTTTAAACAATAAATTTTGTTTGACAGAGTAATTTATTTAGACAATAAAACAAAATTGACAACAGATTTGAGCCGAAATGTCGAAAGCTGAAAGACGATAATCGGGTACCAAAAGCTGAAAATTGAAAGCTGAAAATGAATTCGAACAATGTCTGGAATATGTTTCTCTTGCATTCAAAATTTGTTTAGATTTCTTCCGTCATAAATACATTCCCCCTTCTTGTAGTTGGAGTCTCTCTTGTTTTTCGGCATAGACAAAGCAAGAAAATTACCGCCAGCTTTTATATAGACAAAATAGTGTTCAAAAGAGAGATGAAAAAAATACCAAAGAGATTAAGGGTGGGTAAAGTCGATAGTACTCGACTTATAGACGTATTTATTCAAATAATTAATGTAAATATTTTTTGGTTCTGGCCTATTGTATGCAATTTTATGAGTGTTGTTAAATTGTTGTTTGGTTATATGAATTGTTTTTATGCCTGTTACTTGTACACTGATGAGAAATCTTATTTCTAAAATCGAGAATATTTTCTATATTTTAAAAACAAAGAATACAATTTTGAAATCAAGATACTCATTTTTTGTTTAAAGAATATTTGTAGAATATAATGATTTTTTAATGTGTTCAATTCAAGGATAAATATGATGTGGTGCTTAACCCTTGGGCGGGCAAGCTGAAAAAATAAAGTAAATATTATATTATAAGTTATTCAATGCAATTATTTTAACGACAGATTGCGCAAATTTGCCGTACTTTCCAGCCCTTCGACGGTTTTCATAAAACAAGGTTTCGCTGACCCTTGCAATGATGTTGAAGGTTCAATAAGAACCATATCTAGGGAAGTGAAAACCTATTAAATTTTATATTTACAACACAACTCGATAAATAATCTTTATTGATCAGTGAATATTACAGGACGTATGCTTAATATTTTACTGTATTTCCTGCTCAATCAATCTGATGTTTAAATGGAAGGAACAAAAAGTAAAAAACTCTGTACAACTTTATTTTATGCTCATTTTTAAAAAAAATTTGAATATTTTATGCTTAAAAAAATTTCATATTCATTTTGGAACACATATATACATAAATTTAATAAAAAATTCTTTTGATTTAATAATTTTTTTAGTTAATGATTACTTTGTTTTTTAAAATAAAACTTGTATATTTGCACATACATATGTATAATATAAGTAATTGACATTGAATACTGAAGCTAAATACGTTTTCTTCTTTCATATTTGTTACGCCAAACTCAAAATTTTGCTTTAAAGTTTGTTCATACGTATACGTCATATATTTATATATGTAGGTATTTAGAAGTAACGATAAGCATAATAATAAGAATTTTTCGATACGTTAATTAAGTATGCAACACCGAAAGAATACTGAGTACTTCACATTAAGCTGGCAGCATAAGAGTCACTGCCTAGTATGCATTCTTTTCTACAGATTTATCTATTCGTACTTGTGTAAGAAAGTCTGTCTGTTATTGTGTCTAAAATGAATGGATCGTTATAGCCGCAGCAATTATCGCTTCCTGAAACACATTATGGTCTGGCAATGAATAAAGATAATGGTGCGGCTCAATTGTTTAAATCAAATACTTAAATATTGATACTGAATTAATGACAGGAATTCACAAATAACGCATTTGATTACTTATTTATACAATTAAATATCAACCGAAACCATTTTTAAGAATAACTAAAAATGCATGTTTAAATGCCGTAAACAGAAACCAACCGCACATCGGGGAAATGCGTTGCAGAAAAGATACACATTTGCAGCTGCTGTTGAATTTGTAGCTCAGTTTTCACATATTTTCTTTGAAAACACTAATGTAACTCACCTGCATGGTAACCACTTGCTAAGCACAAACTCGTTGTTATTTTAAGTAAGTTGAGACTAAATTATTGTGGGCTTGTAGGTGTTTGTGTTTATTTTCTATCTTTGAGATATCGAAATTAAACTTGTTGGGTATGTCAATTGTAAAACTCCAATAACATTTTTAAGCCACCGCTGTGGATCGCTAAGAGGACTGACTTTTCATCTTATGAAGGCAACAAATAATTTCATATTTATACAGTTTTTGAGCCAGTTGTTGGATTGGCCGCAGCATCAGTGATCGATGTATCATTCGACGCGTATCTTGAACAAGAATAATTAAAAAATAGCTGCAATCATTTGTATTTTGTCATGCCCAAGAAAGCGCCCAAAAGTATGCTGTAATATGTATACCGTTGTAATTTTCATGTCTTCAGAATATATCCAGTAAAGTGACGAACGATATTAAATTCAAAATTGAATAATTCTAAAATAAACACAAAAAAATTGTTTGGCTCGCGGCACATTGCGCGGCATCAACAGCCGAGAGATGGTGCCACGCTTACTTTTCCAAAAAATTTCTAAGGGTTTGTATAACACTAGAAAAAAAAACCGTATGAAAATATCTTGCTTAGTTTACGAGTTATTAATAAATGACACATTTTCGGTAAAATGTGCCATTTCGTGCCTAATAGTAATAATAATTGGAATAATAGGCAATCGAAGTGCTTAGGCACAGGGTAACTTGCAGTCGAATCCACTTGACTAGCCGCACCTGTGCGTACTAGGAGCTCCCTAGTTCTTTTTTTAAATTTTCGCTGCAATTGGACTTTGGGAAAGTCCAATTTAATTAATTTTACAAGTTAATTTTGCAATTTAATTTTTACAAATTAAATAAAAACACAATACCAAAACCAACCGAATTCGGTATGACACTGCAATGGCTATAAAATTAATAAAACCGTCAGCTAAACAGACACGTGCTATAGAACTACAGTCTCTGCATCCTTTGACGAGCTACCTTCGGTCATGATTATAGCCATACAATTGCGGTAAGAAAAAGGAGTTTTTAAACTGTTGTTGGCACTTTGAGCACAATAAGAAATGCGACAAATAAACATGGGCGAAAAACAGATCCACACCAGATACGAATGAAGACACAACACAAGCATGCTAAATTGCAGTTTGGCACAACGCCAGATATTAGCCAGCTGCGGTTGGGAAAAGAGTTTGTCAAGCTAAATATCCGAAAAAAGCTGAGTGGGAGGACCTCAAGCAGAGATAAAGCACAAAGGCAAGCGTAGAGGCAGAGAAGCATAAACAAAATGTTTTGCCAAAAAGGTCGTCATAGTATTTTTAAAGTGTTGCACGCTCTTGTTGCACGAAGCAATTAAAATGTGTCGGCAGCTGTTGGCAAATAAATTAAATTAGTTACGATATCAATTAGGTGTTGAGTAAGTGTACAATACAAAAGACCTTTTCTTATAAGTGGTAATGTGTGAATTCAGATTGCTTACAACATCATCAAAGTGGAATCTTAAATGCTTCCTTACACTTAAAAACCCCTTAAAAATGGGTCGAAAGAAGACACCTCAGTTATGTTATAGATCTGCATTCCTCTAACATCTGTAAGGTTGGACGAGTAAAAGTGAAGAAATGAACTGGAAAATGTAATAGATTCCCTTGACGGGTATTTCCTAGTCAACCAATCTCATTCAAAAATCTGTTTTTTTTCCACGCGGTGGCTGTATAGCTCTTAAATTCTCGGCTGCTGCTTTTCCAGCTTGTTATGTTTTGTGCGCATTCTGCGCCATTTGGCACATTGCCTTGCAAATTTTTTGTGAGTTTAAAAAAAGGGACATCAACGAAAATATCGAATACATTGAATACAAATTTGAATGATTTACGACATTCGCAAGCAAATACATTGCACGAGAGAGCAAAAATTTGTCACACATGCGGCGCGCATCCGAAATGGATTTTGTTTATTCGATCTATTTTTTCAGTTGATTTATTTTCATTTTTTTATTTGACCAATCACAAATCGGCAGGCAATTCATGAGATTTCTTTGTTTCTTGCAGCCACGACGACGACGAGCTCATTGCAGGGCACCATCAACGTCATTACCATACTTAGCAGCATCAATAACAACAACAACAACAACAGCAATAATATAAATAATAACGATTGTAATAGCAACAACAACAACAACAATAACAGCAACAGCGACAACTGCAACAGCAGCATTATTCTCAGCGAATCTCAGCGAACGCTATCGCCAGGAGGCAGAGAAGGGGAAGGAGCAGGTGCCGTAATTGGGGCATCCGTGGATCATAGTTTTGTGGCGATTCCTCTGCTGGAGCGTCGGCGTCGCAGTCGCAGCCACAGTCGCTGCCACATCGCGCCGCTGGCGCCCATTATTTGCATACAGACCGGCGCACATCCAGAGGACCTTACGCAACTGTCGCGCTCCGTTTCGTGTTTCGTGCGATTTCGCAGGAGCTTTGCCAAATGTAAGTGACCTGAAGCGCTGAATTCTGAATTCGGTTCACCTTTCCCTTCCCTTCCTTTCGGTATTTGCGTATTTTTTTCCTTTAGCATTTCCCAATCCCAATTCCCGATGCGCAGTGTCCAGAATCCCAATTGTGACTCCGCCGCTGACAGTGGCTTTTATCTTGACCAAAAACTGCATTTACATTTTACCCTTTCAGCGTCTATTTCCATTTCCTTCCACTCAGCAATGTTAATTGAATTTCGCAGTTTCCTTTTGTTTGTATTTTAAATATTACTCTACCCTCTTGTTGACCTTTGCAGTTTTTGCCAAAATCATGGGCAGCAATAATCCCAGCGAAGCGGATCGATTCGACTATTATGATTGTAAGTACAGATACAGATACTTCGACCAATTATTGAAGAATATGCAGCGCCACAACGTTGAAAAAACAAGTGGCAATCAATTTTATATTCAGACAATCTTGAGAAATCAACTATAACGAAATTTGACTTTGATTTATACTATGTAGGTATTTAATGATGGCAAATACAACAAAAGTTCTTTTAGACTTACATATGTCCGCTATGTGTCATGCTAATATACGAGCCCAAACCACTATTAATTCGTACGGCATGCTTTTTTACGCGTATGCAATGTTTAACATACGATATTTGCAATGATAATGCAGATTTCAGATCCAAATATATTTTTCCCTAAGAGACAATTTTATTCTCTATAAGATAGAAGAACAACTTTTTTTGTAATTCCAACAACAACAATAATAACCGTAATTTATTCGAATGCTTCGTTTAACTGTTAACAAATATTTGACCACTATTAATTCGTACGCTGCGTAAGTTTAGCTTAGAATCTTAGAAGAAGATCAAAACAAAAGCAAACACTGTAACATAATCACTATCTACTTATAATCTGTAAATAATAATGCAATGCAGAAGGCGAAAAAATAGAATTGCTTCACATTATTCTAAGTTTAGCAACCATGGCACGTGGTAAGCCCATTTGCACTGAGATTAGAAATTTAGTTATTGAAAGTTATAAATCTGGACAGACATTTGGCAATATAGCTAAACAATTAAAACTGTCTAAGTCGTCGGTGCAAGGAATTATACAATTCTTTAAGTCAAATGGCAATATTGACAATAAAACTGCCAAAAGAGGCCGAACGTCGACAATAACGGCTCGTGAAAAAAGAGCCCTGGCCACAATTGTCAAGACCGATCGCCGGAAGTCTTTAAGAAATGTAGCATCTGAGTGGTCGGAGAAAATTGGAAAGACCTATAAGCGTGAATGGACACGTCTCCAGATGAGAGATATTGGATATCGCTTCTATAAAGTATGTATTACGACTAGTTATATTACATTCATAAGAGATTAAATTATTTTGTAGGCCAAGGAAAAACCATTGCTTACACTTCGTCAAAAGAAGAAGCGTCTGCAATGGTGTCAGGAGAGGATGCCATGGACTCAGAGACAATGGAACACCATCATATTTAGTGATGAAGCTAAATTTAATGTGTGCGTCGGTGATTCCCGGAAAAGAGTCATGCGTAAAAAAGAAGAAGTGTACCATAACCACTGTCTTAAAAAGACAGTCAAGTTTCCAGCAAGCACCATGGTGTGGGGTTGCATGTCTGCCAAAGGAGTGGGACAGCTGCATTTTATTGAAGGCAATGTCAATGCTGAAAAATACGAAAATATTTTGGAAGAGAGTTTGCTGCCATCTATTTCAAAACTGGCCGACTGAGGAGAGTTTACGTTTCAGCAGGATGGAGCAGCACCACACACTGCCAAGCGAACAAAAAATTGGCTGGAATATAAACAAATTGAGGTCTTAGATTGGCCGTCAAGCAGTCCAGATCTCAATCCAATTGAGAATATTTGGGGAATCATGAAGAGGAACTTGAGAAACGAGCCTCAAAAAACCCTTCCAGATTTAAAAAAGAAGCTGCAAGAGATATGGCACTCAATTTCAAAAGAGCAATGCCAAAATTTAATAAAATCTATGCCAAATCGTTGTAGATGTGTAGTAAAAGTCAAAGGCGATGTTACTCAATATTAATTTTGAATAAGAGGATAAAAAACTATATATTTTTAAGACATTTTCTGAACCGTACGAATTAATAGTGGTCAAATTTTTGTTACCAGTTAAACGAAGCATTCGAATAAATTACGGTTATTATTGTTGTTGTTGGAATTACAAAAAAAGTTTTTCTTCTATCTTATAGAGAATAAAATTGTCTCTTAGGGAAAAATATATTTGGATCTGAAATCTGCATTATCATTGCAAATATCGTATGTTAAACATTGCATACGCGTAAAAAAGCATGCCGTACGAATTAATAGTGGTTTGGGCTCGTAAAGTCATATGTACTTGTAAAATGTCTCGCATAACATTTGCTATTTAAAAATATTATTTTTTTTAAACAACTGAATTTTCGTGACCGGTTGCAAAATCAAAAAGATCTTTCAAATAGTTTTGCAGGTTGCCTTATATCGTGGTCCCTTTTGAAACTTGCCATACAATGTAATTCCATACAGTGAATCGAGTTTTATATTGACATATAATGTTCGACAAAAGAGAATTAAGTTGTCGATGGCAAATAATACTGATACTGTTATGAGGCACTTAATTTATCTTTTCTAAAATTGCTTTTGAAAAAAATTTGCAACTACGATCTATCCGATTTTTTGAAGACATAATAGTTCAATATAGTTTAAAAAGATTTCTTCGTCATTGTATTAGACGCAGCTTACATTTAACAACAATATCGCGAATCTGAGTTACAATTTTATTTAAAAGTTACTTAAAATTTGAAAATTAGTCTTTCTTAACAGAAATATTAGCAAACCTAAGACTTTTATCGCGTCTTTCAAATAAAATTAAGTAAATGCTGGCTAAAAAAAAATTCAAAAACTTTTGATCGGTATTTATAAAATCTGAAATAATATGGAGATTAATTTCAGGATAGAAAAAGAGCAGTAATATAATGCCCGTTACTTAAAAAATAAGTAAAAGGGGAATTGTATTCGTTGCAATGTATGTAACAGGGAGAAGGAAGCATCTCCGACCCTATAATGTGTTTATTTTCTTGATCAGCATCAATAGCCGGGTCGATATAGCCATGTCCGTCTGTCCGTCCGTCCGTGTGAGGGCCTAGATCTCAGAGACTATAAGTGCTAGAGCAACCAAATTTGGCACACAGACTTCTATAAGATTAAGTTTGTTTCAAATTTGTGCCACGCCCCTTTCCGCCTCCGTAAATCGTGAAAAGCCACCACACGCACAGTTTTCAAGATATAAGGTTTTTTTTACCAATTAACGTTAACAAGATCGGACAAATAGAGGGGTGGTAATGGTTGATTAAAATTTTTAAGCAATGCAAGTGCCTAAAAGTATGCAACAATAAATTATTCTAAATTTAGGAGTATGTTCTATTTGGCCTCATTCTTAATGAAATTAGGACCGGTCAGCTAATTCCCTTAAGCCATAATATTTTCCTCACGACAGGCTGAACAACTCAAATTCGCGGAAAGTATTGACAAATGTGGGCTCGGAAGGTCGAATACTTGATTTTTCATGTTGATAGGTGATTTTAATAATATAATTTCTCAAAAATTTGGAAAAGTTTTTGAGCTGTGAGTCCTCTTTTAAAAATTTGTGAATCAATACTGAATAAAAATAAGATGACATCTGTGGAAAAATGAATATGTCCTTCAAATGCACACTGGTTCCTGTTGTATGGGGAAGGCGGCCAAAAATACTTCTAGTAGAGGTAGAGGCTTAAAACTTAAGACAAAATTTGTATAAATTTATAGTAAGATTATGTATAAAAATCAGCCGGATCAGACCACCATATCCTATAGCTGTCATATGAACTATCGGTCTGAAATTAGGTGTTAGTATGAAAAACTTTTTTGTTGTTTGACACATCTGAACCAAACTTACAGAAATTGCATATGGGATGGTCCCATACAGCCTGACTAAATTTGGTTAAATTCGGACCTTTATATCTTATAGCTGCCATAGGAACAATCAGTCGAAAATCGAGTTTTTGTTGAAAAACATTTTAGTTGTTTGAGATATTTGAACCGAACTGACAGAACATGCATATGGGATGGTCCCATACATCCTGACCAAATTTGGTTGAAATCGGACCACTATATCATATCATTATGAACGATCAGTCGAAAATCAAGTCTTAGTATGAACAACTTTTTTGTTGTTTGAGATATCTCAACCAAACTGACACAATATGCATATGAGATGGCCTAATGCATTCTGACCAAATTTGGTCGAAGTCAGACCACTATATCATATAGCTGCCATAGAAAACACATGTGTTTTTATAAAGTTGAGGTTAGGTTACATTTCTGTATATAGCAAGAGCCTAGGCGCCTATCGGCACTTGAAATTAACATCACATAATCTTCAAATGTTAATTCATAATATTCAAAAAGATTTTTTAATTCCTGACTTTACCTTCATATCGAAAACTCTAACGAAACACAGCAAAGACAAACACAGAACGTCTAAAATAACGTACTTAACACAATACCGACTTACACAAAACACAGCAGGAAGTACATATACTTTTTGTTGTATAAATATAGATAATACCTTTATTTATAAAATTAAACCCTTCCATTGCACAATAACTTTGTTTTAAATGGGTTTTGAATTTTTTTATTAACTGCTCTACTTGCAAGTTGCTCACGCTGCAATACCAAAATAATATTATGTTGTGTCTTTTGATGCTATTCTTGAAGAGGACAGCTAGAACAAAACAAAAACAAAAATACAGTTTAATAGCTAGACCAATTCTAAAACAGTGTTGACACATTTAAAGTCCAAATTTCAACTTGGTATTTTTATTTTTGGCCTATGGGAGGAACCACTGTGAAATGAATCAAACTTTATTTTTTTTTTATTTCTTTGAACAATATTTCGATAACTTTCAATATTCTGTTTGAGCTTGGGAATAGTTTTGTATCTAAACTTATGAGAGCATCGTTCATTGGGTATGCAAAGTTTAGCTTTACTCATTCGTGCGGTCGTTAGAACGTGTATTTAGTTTGTTATTCTCATTGTCGCTGGCCCAAACTCATGTTGTTGTTGTTGTTATTGTTTGCGGCTCTTGTTTGCATTTGGCAGCAGCACACAACACGGCAAATGCCACTGTGCCACTCAACACTCAACATGTCAAATACAAACACGAAAAGCAAAAGTATCAGAGATGGGCACAGAGACGGTTGTGGGAGCGACTCCGGGAATGGAGATGGAGACGGGGCAGGGACAAGAGCAGAAGTCAGAGTCAGAGTCCGGGCCACAGTTCCGAGCCCGGGCATATTGTGTACGCAGTCGAAGTAGACGTAGAAAAATGTAAACAAGAAACGTGATATTTGACAGATGACTGTAGATATTTAGATACCAACATAAATACTATTTATGCCCAATGTAGTCGCTCTCTCTATCACACTCCCTCTCTCTCTCTCTCTCTCACTCTCTTCAATTCAACTGACTCGACCACATACTATACACACTTTAACACTCACTCCCACTGTCAGCTAACGGCTACATCTGCCAGTATCTTTGGGGCCTTATTGATTTTCTGCTGGCATTCTCAGCCACTTGCCGCTTGGCTTGAACTTCCAGCCACGAGCAAAGCACGCAGCCAAAAAAAGAGAACTAGAGAGAATGAAAACGAAAGCGACAAAGAGAAGATGAAAACATTGAAATCGCGAATCGAGCACAAAAGAATCAAAAGATGCAAATATTGTAATGGATTGAAATGGATTCATGTTGTCTATTGTACAATGTTCATGTGTCGCCTTAAAATCATTCTGTTATTCGTTTAACCATCAGTTACTCTAATCGTACCCATCCATGGTTTATACTTAATGTGACAAAGAACTCTCGCAAAACAATCATCAACTTTATTTTATTTCTCAGAAAATTTGCGCACACAGCACGTATACTTAATTTATCAACACAAACTTCACTATGCCAGATTTAAACTACATAGTACAACGGCTTCAAATAAGAATGCTCACATAAATTGTTTTTTTTTATTGACAAAATTAATAACAGAATAAATACGGTCATGTAAAGGTTTTAATGTATTTTATAGTAGAGTTAAACAAGGATGTTAACTCTCTCCCCTGCTTTTTGCCTTACTATATGGTAACTAAGACGGTGGCTTCCTTATAGAAAACACGAATGGATTAAACTTGTTCTACTGAGCTCACATCCTTCATTCGTATTTTGTAGCCAGTTCTTTTGATTTCGCCACATAATATTGGCAAGCTGAACTTTTAGAAGTTGATTGATCATTTTTTTTAACTTGAGTACATATGTATAATATATCTATTAATTATTAAATACATAAGAACCTTCGAAATATGATTTAAATATACTATAGCAACGACATGGTGCATTTTTTCGTCATATAAAAGAATATTTCTAAATTTCATTTTAAATAATATTAATTCTTAATTTTAAAGCAACGCATTTCTTGTGATACTGAGAAGAAAATTATGTGATAAGTTAGGTGAAATGATGGTAGATACTATATAAAACCACGATTTGCATCTACCATCAATTTTACCCTTGGCATTGTAAATGTTTAATTATATATTTTGTTATAGCAATTCATTTTAAGCAAAGATTGGACTCTGTTGTTGCTGTTAAGGAGCGTAGCTATGATTCAATAAGCAAAGTATTGGTGGCATTTAAATGGTAAAGTTAGAGCTGAAGGTTGACGAAGACCAAGAAGATGACTTTTTGTTGACAACTAAGTTTACGCACAAATTCTAGAATGCCTGTCTTTCTGTAGATTACGCCTTTTTTATTTGATTGTTGCACTTTAAACCAAAGGATTACTTTAAAAACATTTCTATGATCAAATATATTTTCTTTTAATTTTTTAAATTATCTTTCGGTAATTTAACAAACTGATTTACAAAAGCTTTCCACTTTCAGAAAGCTAATAAAAACATCTAAATATTAACACAGTGCCGAATAACAAACTTTGCTTTTTAAGATTATATATGTATAAAGTTTAATATCGTTTCTCACAAAACTAAATATCAGAAATTGTCTTGCATGGAAATTTGTTCGTCACTAGGTTTTTACCTCGAAATGACGTTTTTTTTACAACATATCAGAAATAGTTGACATTTTTAACGTTTTGTGTTTAATGTTTGTAGAAATATACCTATAGTAAGTACAGTCGAACTTCCTAACTCGAAGTCTCTCTAACTCGAACAAAATCGAGTGGCAATACTAGGCAAATTTCATACAATTCTACTTCTCTAACTCGAAGTCTCCCTAACTCGAACTTTTTTCGTGGATAATGGTGATTCGAGTTAGGGAAGTTCGACTGTATATTTTAATTGCTAAAAAATTACTTTTTTTTTTAAATTTAAAGTAAAATTTTGTATTTTATTTTATATTATATTAACAAACAAAATTTCAAACGAAATAAGTAAATAGGTTAGTACCATAAATTTAGTGTCCGTTTAATGGAAAAAAAGAAGAAAGGTTATTTTAAAAGGCGGTTCTCACGAGGCTCCGTTGCAACCATTCAAATGTTGCTCACCCCACTTACACCCTCTTATTACACGCACCAGGTGAAAGTCTAAGTATGCAGATTTGTCAGTCTAAAGTTTACCTCCATTCGTCCCGTGTATATTTTCCTAGTCGCCATTCGCACCTTTCGTGATGCTTTCATCACTAGCGTGGACTACCGTCCACAGTGATTTATGTTATCTTTAATTTGAATTAGAATTAGAAACGTGAGGTTCAATTGTAATAGGGACATTACTCAAGATGCTAGATATATATACAAAATAGATATACATACATAGTACATTTCAAAATACCTTTTACTGCTTTGTGGCTTTGGCATGCTGTGTGTGGCTGATAGCGTCTTTCCTCTGCCAAAAATATGTATTTATGAACTTATTTTTCCATTTCTGAACTACACTATTCAGAAATTTACAAACAAAATCCTTTCAAATAAACATTATTAATAATGAGCTAAGACAAAGAACAAAGTGCATATGTTATATGCATATTTTTTGAAGTGAAGAAAGACTATAATAAAATCGATTGATAATCCCTGTGCAATATGTTCAATTTTCGAACACACACTTGTAAATCCACATATGCACACACATATTCACTCAAGCGCATAGACATGAAGACAGAGGCACATCAGGCTTACATTTGTTGTGCTCTTATCATCGTCGCCTTCGTCTTTCGTTTGCTGAGACGTTGTCTTTAGTCTATCTCTCTCATTCACTCTAGCCTTCTCTACTGTCCCTCTGTGGCTGTGTGCGTCGGGCCTATTCTATTTAACGCATGCTGTACGTGTTTAATTTTACCTCTTCAAAGGGCAGCTACAATAGCTGCCTACTTTTAGGCGCTCGCATGCGAGCAATAAGAAGTAAAAATGCCCGGATTTCAATTTTATGAATGTTAGTCAGTATAGTAGTTTGTCCGGCACGACATTTAGATTTGAACAGCTGTTGCAGGATACGTTTCTGGCAACGGACAACATCTGTCACAGCAGCTACTTTCCCAGCTTACTGTCCATTGTCCTTCCCTTCTTCCTGCACACTTTATTCAGTTGGCATGTTGACAATGATAATGAAGCGAGCGTCTAGGCGCGTTGTTGAGTTGCTAAGCAACAGGTAGGCCCACATTTTAGCCTGGACTGCAGAGCGGTCTCTCGCGATTACTAACACACTAACATACATACACAGCATACACACACACACATATGCACAAATACATACACACGCATAGCATGCAGCTGTTTCAGACTCGTCGTTGTGTGTGAAGACTTCGTGCCATTCGTTTTTGCCTTCGCCTCTGCGACAAGTACAGGGAAATTTAATCATGTGCGTACGCTTTCTCTCTTTCTCTCTTGGTTGTTTTTCTCTCCTCGTTGATTCTCTCACGTTTAAGTTGTGCTTGAAAATTTCCCAACAGCGCATTCACTTCAGACCACCGCATGCTCGCATTGCTTTTCTCGCATGCGATAAATGCCACGACACATTGTCGGCGAACTCGCAACGACGACGGCGACGGCGACGGCGACGCGGCTGCCGACGCGACGAGACGTGACTCTGCTGTTCCCGTCGCCTTTGCCGTTGCCGTTGCCGTACGATGGCAAAAGCCAAACGCTCTACAATCGTCGATGGCGTCGCTGGCGTCGCTGGCTCTGCTGCCTGTGTTGACTGTGTCTCTGGCGCAAAGTTATTTCAGTTTCTAGTTCTCGTTCAGCTTTGTCGACGGCACGACGTGTTTGTTCTTGTCTGTGTGAGCGCGGGCGCCGAAGCAGCTGAAGCTGAAGTGCAATTTGTTTTGCATTGCCTTTGCCTTCCACAGCGACGATAGCAAAAATTATAAAAAAAAACAAAGCAAAACAAAACAAAGAACAAATCAAAACATAATAAAATAACGCGACAAAAATATTGCTCATTTGGTAATTGTTTTTTTTTTGTATTTTAAAGTGAAAAAATTAAAAAAAAAAATTCAAAAATGTTTTGTGGTAGTGTCAATATTAGAATATAAATATTATTATTATCAGAGTACTTAAATAATAACCAAATAAAATTCACCTTAAAAAACAGCTAACTTTAAATGATATCTATAAAGTAGAATAAATCAATAATTGAAAACATTAATATTTAGAGCTAAAACAAAACAAACAAAAAACGTTTAATAACAATCTTATTAGCTTTAGTTGCATTTTTCGTTTCCCAGCTTTATATCGAGTATAATTCGCGAATGCAAAAAATGATATATACTATGGTGGTATGAAAATATGATTAGAGATACATAATAAAATGCTTAATTGTTATTATAATGTATTTTTTTGACCTCATCGAGATCAGCGATTCTGCATATTAAACATATAGAATTAGTTTTAAGTTTGGTTAAAAACTTTTCATGAAAAACGCATTGACGCTAATTACTCGCATCGTAATGACGGGCGAGGAATGTCATTTTTTAATTCATTAAAATTAATGACTTTGAAAAAGTGTTTCCCTTTATTTATTTTTTTGACCTTGAAATGTGTACAGACTGACATCAAAATTAAATATTGTATATTTTAGCAAAGAACATGCGAAATCAAAACGCACAAAGCAAGATTATTTGGAAGAGAGTACAAAACTACAGAGAGAATAGATTATGGACTACAAAGTATAGCCTAATCCATAATAACTATGGCATAGAATATAACAATGTAAAATCTAAGCGATTATCGAATTGAGGCTGGGATTCAAATGAAACATGCAAAAAACAGGTTTTCGTTACCAAACCAACATTTATAAATATTTAGCGTTGCATAGCCGGCATTCAAAAAAACCTATAGTAACGTATACCCAATAACCGAAACCGATAATGAAACTTATTTTCGTTTCGTTTAGATTTCCTGATTCTAAGTACTATTTATAGCCACGTCGATCAAACTTTTCTACTTAGGTTTGAGCTCGCCACGAATTTTAAAATCGATCAATCAGATTTTCCAAATAAATTAATCTATTTAAGGAAACGTGCACACAGTTTGTCAACATTAAAATAAATCTCATTTTGTAGATGCTGTTTATTGATATTCAATTTATGGCTCTCGGCTGGTCTTTAGTTTTTCAATCGTTTCGGACAACAAATTTGCAAACAAACTTAATTTGCCATGCACATATTTGTTTTAACGGAAACTTTTAGTTATTTATATTTTCTTTATATTTTTTTATTGACCTTATAATTTTAATAAATTTCACCATCTTTTTGAGGCAAGTTTTTAACTAACACTGAACAATGCAAATTACACTGATTTTCAACAACGCAGATCTGTATCTATAGTGAAGTAGCTAAAACATTTTGCAAGCAGAGCTCCCCTAAAACTATGCAACAATTTGTTTATATTAATTTGCTGATATTTTAAAATTGTTCTTTAATTTGTTGGTTGAAGCATTCCCATTACAAGACGTAGGGCGATAATTGTCAAATATTTAAGCTACATGCCCTGGTCTGCAATGGTTGTTTTTTTTTTAGAGAAATCCTCTTAAAGTGAAAATGTTAACTTGAGTAGGGCTTTCACATTGCTCACGTGTTTTAAACGTGTCTAGAAAAAGCAAAAAGAGGAAGCCCAGAAACCAACGTAAATTGTTTAATTACACATCAGCCCTAAAATAACTGCAAGAGCCAGATCAACACAAAGTTTTAGTTGTCTTTGGCTGTCTTATTTTTGTTCTCTTGGCTTATTTAAAGAGCTTTAAATTTGTATTCAAAATCAAAGCCAACCTCAAGTCTTAACCAAAAAACCGTAATTCACATGACAAGAGCAAAAAAAGACCACTGCCATGTCATGTCCATTTCTAACGCCCCAGGAAGAGCAACAAAAACAATTTTGAAGCACTTAATTCCATTGCGCTGTTTAACTTGCAGCTGCCGTCGCAATAATTATAAAAAATTGTTCATACGCCACGTTGCCTCTCCAACCATGTGCACTTGCGGCTTCGTGGTATGTCATGTGTGTGTGTATGTGTATGTGTTTGTGTGTGAGTGTTGGTTGCGTAGAAAACGTTTTAAGCATCTGAGATTTGTGCTTTACATTGCATTTTACTGGAAATATTACACATACGCCGCATGAGGCGTAAGTAAAAAATTAAAATGTGTGGAAGTATTAATTCTTTCTCTTAAAAACAGGTGATTGTAGACTATTTAACATTTCAAATATCTTTCGTACCTTAATGAGTACATATATTGTTTCATTGTTTCAATTCAGTAGTCGACAAAATAATTTGTCTACACTATAGTTGCGTTACATCATTGTCAAATACTTGTGATATTTGTAATCGCTAAAATAAAACATGTGTTAAAAAAGAAATTCTAGGTCTAAAATCAAGAAAAACGTAAGGAATATTTATATATTTATTTATTTTTGGTAAATTGGTTGGTTACAATCATAAACAAATTCAAAGACATAGCGTTGATGCTGATCAGCGTAAAATTAAGAATATATAGATTAATGCACAAGGTTGGCAGCATCGAAAGAAGTATATTGTCATCGAGTTGGCAGCGTGAAAGTTAGGTGAAACTCAATTGCTGAGGAGAGATGTTGTGTGCTCGTAAAGTGTACTAAATAAATCTATTTGTATAAAGTTATCAAGGCGAACATAAAGAACTGTCAAGTCTCTTAATTTATTTTAAGCTATTGAAATAAACATCGAAATACTGTGATGAGAAGAAGTCCTTGGACTGCCTTATACCTTTTTTTTTTTACAAACTTAGTAGACTTTTTGCACTATTTGAAGAGCAGGGGCAAAAAAAAGGTAAGTTTTTGAAAATATTCTGGATCTTGAACTACGTGTTCTGTAATTGCAATACTAAATCCCAATATTTGTGTGACACTATTACTTTCCAGAGAAAGATTTGCTTACAGAGCTAAAGAGAAATTCTCTATGTTTCATGTCATTTCATGACATTCAAGATGAATTTGTGTAGCTTTAAAGTTGCTAAGACTTTTTGTATAGTGAAAATATGATTGGTTTAGTTGAAGGACTCTGACCAAAACATATCTTATCATTCAGGCAGTCAGTCAGTCCGTGCGTCAGCAAAAGTTTGAAAGCTTTACCCCTTGTTTGTCATAACGAAGAAGGTAGATTTGAAATTGATGACTGCACAGAGCGTTAACAAAAGGGCAGAAAAGTAGCTGCTATGTTATACTCGTGAATGCTGACATTGTTGTTGTTGTTGTTGTTGTTGGGGTTAGACGCAGTCGTTTGAAGTCCATAAAATTTGTACTGCTTCCAGCTAAATGGGAAAATGCAGCTGCAACGTCGCAGCTCATGTAATCAATAAACATTACTTGCTGATTTTGACGATGTGTTTGAAGCTTTCGCAACACCCACACAAGCATTCATAGCCAACTACATACACACACAGCACTTACACAACACACACACAACACACACACATTCGCACACAAATTTATAAGAATATTAGGCGTTGCATTTGCCGCCATTTCGTGGAATAAACAAAAGGCAGGCCAACAAGCCGAAAGCAAAATGAAATTAAATGAGTGCAATTTGTGTAATTTGCCTGGTTCACAAGGTGGCCGCGAATGGCAAATTTTTTAAATTTATGTGCATAAATATTTGTACTCTTTGGGTTACTTTTGCGGGTTATGGCGTGATTTAGATACACAATTAAGAGTTTTCGTAGAAGCAGACCAACGGACCAACAGACAAGGCAATGATAGGTGTAAAACAAATGGACATTTAAGCATGTTAATGCTATTGTTTTTATAAGTGTATTCAATAAATCAAAGAAATCATTTAACCAAATCTTATTTAATTAAGTAAACACCACAATTCTCACACACGTTCTCGTCTGTATCATGACAGTCCAGCGACAGATAAGAGAGAGCAAAAAAACCTTGACAAAAATCCTCAATAGTGCAACAAATCAATAACAAAAAAAAACAAAATAAAAACACATCTAAGTAATACCGAAAAGAAAAACAAAAACAACAAAAAACCACCTTCAACAATTCAGAGTAAGGCACAACATTTGATTGATTGGTGGCCTGAACAGCAGGAGCAACAAAAACTACAACAAGACACGAATAGAGCATTCGAGCAACTGTCGGTGAGTAACGCATAAATAATTAATGAGTCGTATGTGTGCGTTTAAACAATTGTACAACAACAGACACAAAACAAAAACACACCTAACCAAAAACAAACAGAAATTTCGTTAAAATTGCTTGTCGCATCAAAAAACACTTCACTAGAGAAAAATAAATAAAGAATAAGCGAAAGACAACAACAGCTCCATTAAAAATATCAGTGCATTAATTATTGCAACTAAATAAATACCCGTACAAGAAAAACCAAAGACAATTAAATAAATGATGTGATTATATTTTTGTTGTCTTATATTTTGCTATGCTGCTTACTGTGATTCATTGCAGCTTTTTGTGGAAAGCTAAAATACATCACTGCGGACGGCAGTCCGCGCTAGTGACGAAAGCAGCACGAAGGCTGCGAAAGGCGACAGAAAGAATGGAAAATTTCAATTTAAGCGGAATTTAGCAACTTCCCGCTAAAGTAGAGACTTTTTGAAAAAGCCATAGCACAAAATTTTCTAAATTATTGATCAGAAACAAGTCCCCACTCAAACTTTTAAGCTACATCAACGATTTGATACAACCAGACAAACAAAAAAAATTTCAAAATTTATTATCCTCTGAATTAGTGATCGAATTTTGATAGTCGAAGTGTCATCGCGACGTTTACTTTTGTCAAGAATTAAAAAAAATAAAAAAAGTAACCAAAAGTCTCCAACGGCCCCATTTGCTCCAATCGTTTTAAGTTTGCCCCTCCACTTCACCTGTTTATCTCACGAGTCAGGTGAGTTTCCAAAAGTCTCAGTATGCACTTTTGTTTCCATTATTCCTGTATATATTGCTAGTCGTCTCTCGCACCCTTCGTGATGCTTTCGTCACTAGCGCGGACTGCCGTCCGCAGTGATAAATAGAAAGAATATAAAAAATGCAGAGCTTTTGTGCAAACTTTTTGATAAGAGCTATTGTTGAAGTGGTAGTTACAAATGCTGTGCAACATCCAATCAAATAGAATAGAATAGAATAGAATAGAATAGAATAGAAAGAAAATGTATAATTAACCTGTCTAAATAGTGGCTGATAAAAGTAAACCAAGCTTATAGATATGTACTTAGCAGCTAGCCAAATCCGCTTGGACAGAAGGTAACAAATGGCGAAAGTCAACACAAAACTGTTCCACAATTTGCAATTGCTTTCTTTTGAATTATAGAGATGATGATGACGATTCTGATTTTGAAATGCGCTTCAGGAACGAGCTTCTCTCGCTGATTGGCAAATTATATGAATATATGCTTGCATTGACAGCTAATGGGAAAAGCATACAAACAAAGATGCAAAAGCAAACAGAGAAAGAGAGACAGGGCGAGTGAGAGAGTGAAAGAGAGCTAGAGAGACTGAAGAGAGAGGGGAAGAGAGATGGGTATAACAGCACACAACAACAAGTGGAAAGCGACAGGCGGCAACAAATTTAATTTCGTAAGTGATTTTTGGCAAGACAGGTGAAAGCGTCTATAAATATAGGCGATGTCGGCATATGTATATTTGTCTGCCAGGGCGGCTACTTGGCTGGGATAGAGGCGCGCTACGGATCCGAGTCTGCTTGCAAAAAAGTACCGAAATAATAGAGCTAAAATCAAATCAAAGAAAATTCACGCAATACTGTTAAAAATCAAAGCAATATACATAAATACAAAGATAGAGAGAAGCTCGGCAAAAAAGCCCAAAATTGTTATTGCTGTGGTACGACAGTCGCAATATCAACAATCAAGTCGCAACTATGCGTAGAACATCGAATGGGCTGACTCAATAAACAATTCAACTACATAAGAGTATAAGTACAGCCAGATAAAATAAGAATAGCAACGAATTTGGCTTAACAATTGACTGCATAAGGGGCGTATGCTTAACTTCCGAAACGAAAATTACCGGTTAGATATGGTTGCAGCAACATCCAAAAAACATCTCAGCCCACTCCTGAATCCTTTAGCCAACTGTAAAATGTGGTAGTACTCTATAATTCGCCAATTGCTACGACACTCGATGTTTCTGCCTTCCATTATACTTGCACTAGTTGAGTAACATAGTACTATGTTATAAGTTTTGATGTAAGCTTAGTCAGTTGGGCAATAACGGGTTGATTTGGTAATCAACACAGCCTTTTCTCCGAAAAATTACTTGTAAATTCCGTGATTTATGAAATAAATTCTGTAATTAATTTATCGAAATAAAATAATTAAAATTCAAATTCAATTCTTAATCGTGCTTTACAGAAATAGATAAAATGTCGGACAATGCACCTAAAATCTCATTGTCAGCAGAGGTGCGAGTTCATTGTGTCAAGATTTAGTCGTATACAATTAATTTTATTCTTTTTTTTTTGGTGTGCTAACTTCATCTGTCCCATCTTGGTCTTTCAGTTCTGTCCCTTTCTGGACTTCCAAATCATTGACACAGACCGCGAGACCACATCAGATCGCATTCCAGACAGCAACTTTTAAATATGAGCCCCATTTTGTGCGGTTTTCTGACACCGAAATAGCAAGAACACCCAAAAATGCCAAGCCAAAACCATGGCCAGAACCAAGATGAGGACTAGGCTCTGGCCCCAACTCCGACTCTGACATCAGACCCAAAGATTTGGCCACGTGTGGACCACTTGGGTTTGACCGCACGCATTTTTATTATTCCCTTCATTTTGTTGTTGGTGTTGTTTCCCTTCTCTCTTTTATACCCTGCACATATTTAAAAATGGTCAAATGGGTAGTCTAGTTTTGTGCAAATGTATGTAACCGGCATACGAATAATAAGTTTGAACTTACATATATTCCCAGAGTTAAACCATATACATATGTTCATATATTTTATTGGTTTTAAGATGGTTTGGATATCTGTGGCACCCCTGATAAACTCTGCATTTACCTTGAAAGTAAATACATTTTTTGGCTTTTAAGGACAAAGTTGCAATTTGCAGGGTATCTCAAAATCGTTTTTTAGACCTTTTTCTGAATTTGCTTTCACACGAAGCACAAGTAGTAGAAAAAAAAAAAAAATTGATACAAAAATTGATTTTCGTGCCTTTATCATGTTGCTTCCCCCTTTGTTGTTGTTTTTGTTGTAGTATCTCACACAATATTCCATTTTCAACATTCTCTTTTTTTGGCATTGTTGTTGTTGCTTTTGCTTTGTTGAACGCCCGTCACTTCGTTTTGTCCCTCCCTGTCCTGTCCAGTTTTTTTATTTTTATTATTTTTTTTGCTGTCGCTGGCAACACAGCAAATATAAGGGCTTAGAGGCATCCCCATCTGTGTCATCCCCGTTGGTTGCCACGTAGTTTGTTCTTCCATAAAGACCTCTCGCTTTAAGCTCAGCGTCTGTAAGCGTCTCTCGTTGGCGACGTTATCATTCTCATTTTTGTTGTCATTGACGTTGTAGGTAATCACAAAGAACTCGCACTCACACTCGCACTCACACTCACACTCCATGTCAACCATCGTGCATCGTAAATATGCTCGGTAACAAAGTTATTTAACATAATTGCCCAACCCAATATATTCATATACATATTAACAGCACATCGCTGTCTTTGGATGTCAATTAGTCGTTCCCTATGCACCATGGTGCAATTGCGAATTTTTTTTTGCTAAAATAAAGTCGATATTATAAGTGGTTCAAACTAACCAACAATTTATGGCAATACATTAAAAATACATTACACCTTATTATTACTCTCCCTGAAACAGACTTGTATCCAACGAGAAGCACGTGCCAGCGCAATTAATTTTTTAAGGTTGAAAAAGGTATACATTTCAACAGAAAGTGCAATGAGATATCTTAACAAAACTCACAAATTGTGAATTCGGGACTATCTTACAAAACTAAATTGTTTCAAATCGAATAACTATATCATATATGTAGCTGGCATAGAAACAATCGGATGCAATTTAACCTTTTGTATTACAAATTTTGCTGCTTTTGAGATATCTCAACTAAACTCGCAGATAAGTTTTTCTCGCCAAATCTCGACTCGTCAAATTTATCATTATTCCCTTTAAATCCGACTTTACTCGCCTGATATTTTTTCAGATAATTTTAATAGCATTGTAACCGGATAGATAGGAAAGTCTTGTTTTTTTGACATACTTATTTTTACCAACAAAATTGGCAAAATGCACCATCGTGCTATGTGCCTAAAATATCAAGTAAATTTTATTATCGCACAGACCACCTCTTGTGGTCACTTCTTGAAGGCAGCCCTGCGTCACATAACATACTCGACTCGAAACAGCTCCTTCGGATGGCACCCAATTGACTGCCTCATAGACAGCCAGAGTTGGCTGTTGCCTTTTAAATTCAACGGGCAGTGCACTACTTCTTTTTTGTGTTTGCTACGCAAATTTAAAGATTTTAAATGAACAACAAAATTTTAAAAGTTTGTTTCTACCAGAGCTCCTGCTAGTGCGGAGATATTCTTCTTTACATGGTCGTATTACTGAAAACCATCCAACCAATTTTAGAACAGATCTGTAAGATCTCTAATTGACTATATAACAGATCTGTAAGATCCCTAATTGACTATAGATACTGATTTATATATAGGGTATTTGGTCGACAACTTGAACTCGTTTATTTTTATTATCATTTCGGTAACAGGTAGGCGTCAACAATGTTTGTCCTTTGACATTTACTTCTCCATCCACCCTACGTGTATATGCCCTCATCTGACTGAGAATAACGGCGCTTGTTTGTAACTTTTTGAATTCGTGTCACACAATGGACGCATGTGTCGCAGGCAAATCGAAAATCGATAAGTGACAGCCATTGTGATCAATGGAAATGCGTCGTAGTATCAAGAATTGAATCAACAGTTATAACTGTTAAAACGTCACGTCCCAACGAGTAAAAAATTAATTTAAATCAGTCTGAAGGGTTTTAAATTGAACTCTCCGCCGGTGATGCATCGGCGAGTCATTCCGACTACATGTCAGCAATGCTTAATGTCCACAGGTGATGAGAGTGAGTGAATGAATGCCAAGAAACTTAGACATAAAATGAAGGTTATTAGTTATATGAAAGGGAAATTAAAAAATTCTATTTTTATTAAAATTAGTCTGAATAAACTAGGGATCTTAACGACTATATGTTTTATGAAAAAAATAACAAAAGTTATTAGCTGATATTTATAAAAAAGTGAAAAGTTACTTTTATTTTTAATTTTTTAAAAAAATTGAAAAAAATGTTATATTGTATATAAGAATTAAATTATAAAACTTATAAGCTAATAAAATTAATTTTTAAAGTTTTGTTATAAGAAAATAAAAAAAAAGTAAAAAATACATAATCTAAAATTGGAAATTAAAATGTATTCCGTTCATGGATAGTCCTTCCAAAATTAACGTATGTATGTTCAATATCCCAATATCCCTACAATTGTTTTAGTGCTAGATTTTTTTCCGACCCACAATTCTTATTTGCGATCCCTGCAATAAAGACAAAAACAGGACAATCAACAATTGATTTAACAATTCGAATCACTTTTCTTCATATTAAATTTATGTATCTTAGGTGCTTGCGAAATTCTCGAAACTGAAAACTATTTATAAATACATACATATGTAAAAGGCTGGACTGGCTTGTAAAACATTTGTGTAATCCGATGAATATGCTGGCACTCTTCACTTTTTGCAACAATTTAATGCGATTATCGGTAATCGCTGGGATAAATATTAGATCTCTGGCATTCGATAAATACAACGAAACATGCAAGCGTCAAAGTATAGTCAAAGGCTTAAGCAGCTTATTCGCATTATATAGAACTTGGGAAAGTTCTTAACAGAATACGTTAATATGCACACTAACTTATGTATATGTACATACACGCAGACACATTTTATTGTAACTGTTTCTTTAACTACATAATTTTAACTGCAAGTCATTTCAATGTGCAACGCTGCTTAACACATTTTTTGGTTCTTCTTGTTTTTCAAAAGGTTTTCAATGCTCCCTGCTTGTGTCTGTGTATGTGTGTGTGTGTGTGTTTGTGTGTGTGTTTGTGTGTGTGTGTGTTGCCTTTCATAATGCTCGTTTGTTCATTGAGTTAGCATTTCCTTTTATTTTCTGAAAGCATTT